>VYXC01010439.1:185513-254515 GCA_013397175.1 Platysteira castanea | reverse complement strand
TGTAAAATATATAAAGATACAAAAATACATATGGAGACAATGAAATATGGATCACCGGAGAAGTTTTATCCCTTTGGTTTTATTACCTATTTTTTGTCCCTTGCAGATATTTTTAAGGCCTGTGTGAAGGGCCAGTATTTTTAAAATCACATTTGTACAAGCTTTGCAGTACAATGTGATGTAGCAGGAATTACCACTCAGGCAGCTGCCATCAAAAGTCGAGCTGGACCACGATGCTTCACTCTTTGAAATATAAATCTCATGTAAATAATAAAATAATAAATAGTTCAGTGAGCCCTCTTGCTGGATCGATGTCTCAGTAGCTCATGAACACTGCAGTGTTGTTAGTAAATAAAAAGGGCAATAAGATGTTTAAGAAAAAAAAAACAAGAGAAAAACCAAATAGAGACTGGTATTTTGGGAGAACTTTTAACTTAGAGAAAAATATAATTTTGTTTTTCAGGGTGAAAAATATAATTTTATTTTATTTTTTCACGAATCGAAAGAAACCATTTTAAATCTAATTTTAATGCACAAACCCTTCTAAATTTTGTCTAGTTTTATTTCTATGGTCTTGATATGTCAAAAGGAGGAAAAGAGAGATAAAGTAGAGGTAAAATAAATAAATAAATATAATCTTAGTCTAACATTCCAGTGGCCTGAGGAACCTGGCATTTACCTTCTGCTTGCCTGGACTGTGAAGTGTTTTGTGCACTTCCCTGGGCTTAGGAAGTACAGATTTGCAGAGTTTCCACACTAAATAATAATTTTGGTGTGCGACAGCAAAATTACTGAGGAAAGAGAAATGAAAATGCAGGATTTGGCCTGTGTTACCCCAAATATTACATTTTTTCTCTGCTATTACCAACACAAATTGCAATGAAATACTGGGAGTATTGAAATTGAGGTTGACTTCTAATTAGAAGTGAAGTCTCAATAGGGAAAGCAAAGAACTCAAGATTTTAGGAAGAGATGCAAATTTATTGAGAAGTCTTGTCAGTATTAGGTGGGAGCTGAGCTGATGAGCGTGATGGTGCCTTATCCTAAAATGTGCCTGCTTCTGGGTTTTTTAATTATTAATTTTTTTTGTTGGTAGCTTACAGTGTTAATTATCCCATTATTTTTGGCATCCATAATCGTAAATGTGCTGATAAAAGTGAAGCACAGACAAGGACAATTTGAAACCTAAAACCTCAAATGAACATGGAAGAAGAGTCTCAAACTGAGATCAGAAGGAGGGGACAAAAGAAACGACATTAAAAACTAAAGGAACTTGTTCAAAACTATTCATGATTCTGATATTTTCTTTTTAATACCTCAAAAAACCAAAGCTTGCTCGTCCAAAAGCATGAAGTTGTGTGTGTGGTTCCTAATTCCTGGGTGTTTTTCCATGGCTGTGTGTCTGGGAAGACACAATAAAGAGGCTCTCACACCTGCCAGGTTCAGCAGAAAGGAGGGAATAACCTTTATTATTGACATATCTCACATTCTTATACACGTCCCAACTCCACCAGGGATTGGAGGACATGTCACTTCCTTCTCAATCCCACTGGAGAAGAAAGATGCTCATCAAAGTTCTCTTATCACAAAAGGAATGAAAAACAGAAAATACCGTTACGTAAACATTGGCCATTAATTACATGAAACTGTGAGAAAGAATCTGACTCCAAGGTTAAAAACAGAACGCTTAGCAAAAACCAGAGCAACAGGCTGGGGGAGAGTTTGATGGGTTTTTCCTTTCCCTTTGTGTGCAGCAAGCTGTTCACCGAGTTCATCCTGAACGTGCCCGTGAGCCGGCTGACCATCCAGAAGCTCTACTGCCTCATCGAGATCGTGCACAGCGACCTCTTCACCCAGCACGGTGAGCAGGCAGCATTCCAGGGCTTCATTCCCTGTCCCAGCCCTCTTCCTGCCACCCCAGCAGAGCCTGGGACACATTAGGGCTGTTCCATTGGAAGGATGAGATTTAAAATCCAGATCTGAGACTGGTTTGGGTGGGAAGGGACCTTAAAGCCCATCCAGGGCCACTTCCAGCTTGGGGGACACCTTCTCCTATCCCAGGTTGCTCCAATCCCCATGCAGCCTGGCCCTGGGCATGAGAAAATCCTAATTGGCACTACAGGTTACCAGTTTTTGCATTAACTTCTTTACCATTTGTAATTTGTTATTTTATTTGTAATTTGTTATTTAAAAGGGTCCCAGCCCTCTTCCTGCCACCCCAGCAGAGCCTGGGACACATTAGGGCTGTTCCATTGGAAGGATGAGATTTAAAATCCAGATCTGAGACTGGTTTGGGTGGGAAGGGACCTTAAAGCCCATCCAGGGCCACCCCCAGCTTGGGGGACACCTTCTCCTATCCCAGGTTGCTCCAATCCCCATCCAGCCTGGCCCTGGGCATGAGAGAATCCTAATTGACATTGCAGGTTTTTCTTTGCCATTTGTAATTTGTTATTTTAAAAGGGCGCAGAGCAGGCACGTTGGTGGCCTCTGTTGTAACTTTGTGTCGGGGTTTATCCAAAATCAGGAATTCAGCTTTGGTGCTCAGTGAGCTCGTCTGGGGGAAATGGAGGTTTCTGGTGTCCTTCCTGCCTTGGAGCTGTTCCCTGGCTGAAGGAAAGCAGCACAGAAACCTTCCCGAGTGTGCTGTTCATCCGTGCCTTATTATTTTCTCCTTTTCCATTAGTGGGCCAGTGAAAGATAAGTTCAAGCAGTCATCCTACAGATTTCCTGCTTTGAAACACTTGATTCCTTTTCAGGCTGGCTGCAGGTTAAACTGACCCAAACAAAGTGTTTGTGTGCTGTCAGGGGAGGTAATGAGGGAGCAAATAGGCACTGGTTCAGTGAGAAAGGAAATTTGAAAGGGTTCTTCTCTCAGGTCACAAAAGCCAGGACTGCTGAGAGCGGATAAAACAAATTTTTCTGGTTCCAATTTAAAAAATTTTGATTGGCATTGTGGTGGTTTTATAGCACTCTTGGAATCTCTGAGAAACAGCGTTTACCAGCTCTGTCACCATGGTCTTGCTGCCTTAGAAATCTGGTAGAAACAGCAAGTCCAGACTTTATCCTTCACTTTTGAGATGATATGAAATTATTCAGCCCTTAAGTGCCGAATTTTTAAGAAGAAAAAGGAGGAATGCAGGTGAAGCTGCTGGTGTTTGTTGGGGCCTGGGTAAAATGGTGTCCCCGAGAATATTTGAATGTTTCCTGGGTAGAGCTGTGCAGCAGTGTTACTCATTTGCTTCAGTCCTTCTCAGCTCACTGGGTAATAGTTTTCCCCTCTCCTGGCTGCTCTCAGGTTGCCAGGACTTTGGGGCAGAAGTCAGTAATATCAGGTATCATCCTTTACTCTCTCAGGGAGGAAGAAATGGAAAGAACTCAGATAAAACAAGAAATAATGAGTGTAAAACACACTCCTGAGAAAGGTTAGAGGGGCCCAGGGTGCATTTACCATATTGATCTTTGCCTTCCCTGATTGAAGCAGCTTTATTTTCAGAGGGGGAGGTAGGAACTGTGTGTGGCTGGTTTGTTTTTAAAACCTCACTCTCAAGCTCAGCCCTTCAAGGTGCAGGCAATGATGTGGTCCAACATTATTGAGCTCCTGAGAAATTTAAATGGATCTGTTTTAACGGGAGGGTGATTAATCAGGACTCAGGCCAGGTTTGCTGACAGAACAGAGCTGCTTAATGGCTCTTGGATCTTATCAGGAGGCTCCTAACCAGGGTTTTCCTGTCGCTGCCTGTTAGGAATGTCTTAAATCCAGCAGGCCTTGGTGGGCTTGGGATGGGGATTCCAGGCACGTGCACGGAACCCAAACCACTCTGGGATTCCTGTGGATGTGGGGGGTTTTATGTGTCAATAAACAAAGTGTGGCCTTAAAAGCTTCTCTTGCCACTGATATCACAGAATTCCAGACTGGTTTGGGTTGGGAGGGGCCTCAAAGCCCACCCAGTGCCACCCCTGCCAGGGCAGGGACACCTCCCACTGTCCCAGGCTGCTCCCAGCTTTTCCCCACAGGAGAGGGGTTCCATCCCTCTGTTCTTCTCTCCATAATTCTTCATCGTGATCATTCTCCAAAGTTTGTGTGTGAAGCCCCAGTTGTGCTGGGAACCTTTCATAAACTCTCAAATTCGCTTGAAAACAAATCAAACCCCTATCCACAGCCTTTTTAAAATGTAGATTTTTCTCTCCCGTGCTCTGTGGGTAGGAGTTCATTGCTCAAATGTGGTTCCCTGCCCTTCCTGCTTCTCATTGATTCAGGAATTTGAAACTGATAGGGAATACTTTCATATAAGCTGTCAACTAATCCTGGATCCTGTTTGCACAAATGAGATTTTCTTTTCTAAAAGCAATATGTACTGCAGGATTGTGGACTTAGGGAAGGCTGGCAAGTGCACAAAAAATTTCATCAGCCTGGTTCTGGTGGAGAAAAAGGCTCTAATTCTGTGACTTGAGAGGTCAAGGAAGATTTATTTGCGTCTCCAGAGGAATTAAAATTCAAAATACATGAATTTATGAAGCTTGAAGGATTTGGGGGTGAGAAGGGTGGGTGTGTGAAGCAGTTTGTTAAAGCATTTTGCTTTAGTGATGTTGTTGAGTGATGGATGATTCCGTGTGAATTTTGGAGAGTTTGGGACCTTGGATCAGAACGGACTCTGGTGGTGGGGTTTGTGAATCTTTAAAAAAAAAGATAGAAAATATAGTTTTAAAATTTATTTTATTCTTAATTATGAACACAAGATAAATATGAATATGTAGTACTTTTATAAATAATGTTTCCATATGGAAGTAAATGCACATATAAATAACATTTATTCCTAGCACAATATAATAATATAATATATATAATGTTATATATAATTTTCACTCCACCACTTAAAAATTAAACAAAAAGGCATAAATATAATTTTTCCCTGAGTTGTGGAGCAGTTTAATAATAATTTAGTGCATATTTTCAGTGCTTATGGTTGGAAGTTAAATGAAGTGTCCTCTCCTTGCAAACATCAAGGTTTTGGTTTCTGTAAGCAGTGATTTGTCTGATTTGCTTTGTCCACGGAGTTGTTTGGATTTGCTGTTGCTTTGTTTTCCAAATGACTTCCAGCTGACTGCCAAGTGAGCTGTGGAGCTGCTGTAGTTTGAAAGAGAAAATCCAGGGATTTTTCCGTGAGGAATTTGCGTCTATTGAGTATTAGTAGATGACATCCAGCCTTCGTAGGAGTTTCTTGTTCAGCTATGGTTCCACTCACAAGCTGTGTCGTGGAAACAACGTTACTGAGCACAGCTTAAACTTTTTTGGCCACGTGAACTAAATGAACCATAAAATAAATGCATTTGTCGGTGTCCCAACAAAATGTTTTTATTGACACAAACTTAGGGTGTGAGTTCACCTTCAGCAGAGTTCCTGTGTCCCTCCATCAAAGGCTTTCCTTGGGTGCTGCTGACTGATAATTCCTGCTGAGCATCCTTTGATACTGATGAATATCTGCTTCTCTGTGACATTAAATCACCACGGGCTGGGCTTGGCCCTAGAGCAGATGCAGAATTCTCATTGTGAGCATTGTGCATCAGGTCCTGAGCTGGCTGGGGAGCAGGACCCAAAGTTCTGGACCATCAAGGTTCTCCATTAATCAGGGCTGGGAGGTGTTTGTTGCAGGCAGGGTGATGAGGGTTCACCCTTCCTCCTCAGCACTTCTGGGTAATCAACACAGAGCTGATCAGCGTGGTGTTTTTTGAAATAGTTCCTAGCAAAGATGCTCTGAGGATCTCATCTCCCTGTGGAGGATGTCACCACAGCGCTGGATTGGCTGAAATATCACAGAGTCGTGCAGTGGTTTGGGCTGGAAGGAATCTTAAAAATCATCCAGTGCCACCCCTGCCATGGCAGGGACACCTCCCACTGTCCCAGGCTGCTCCCAGCCCCATCCAGCCTGGCCTTGGGCACTGCCAGGGATCCAGGGGCAGCCACAGCTGCTCTGGGAATTCTATCCCAGCTCCTCCCCACCCTCCCAGGGAACAATTCCTTCCCAATATCCCATCCAGCCCTGCCCTCTGGCAGTGGGAAGCCACTCCCTGTGTCCTTCACTCAGTAGTTTCTCCTGTCAGGGAGTTGTAAAGAGCCAGAAGGTCCCCCCCCGAGCCCCCTTTTCTCCAGGCTGAGCCCCTCCAGCTCCCTCAGCTGCTCCTCATCACCCTTGGGATGATTTTATCTGGTGCCCAACCCATTTTGCTTTCTCCCCGTGTTTATGAGCAGCCCCAGGTGCTCCCAGGTGGGTGCTGAGGAGGGAACTGAGGAGCCCTGTCAGCTGCACCCGAGGGAACAGGGTGTTCTGTGCTGGTTGTGTAATTCCAAACTAAGCATTGTGACGAATCAATTCGTTTTCCCTTTCTCAGAAATGCAGCCTGACTGCCTCCCCCATTGATCAGAGCAGCTCCAGACAGTGGAACTCAGAGGTGACTCAGATATTAAATTGATCTTTGCCCCCTCCCTACCGGTGGGGCTTAGCAGGGTCGTGAAAGATTCTCAAACCTCTCATTAGGGGCCTTTTAAGTTATTAAAGCTTGATGCAGCTCGCAGGCTTTGCAAAGACAAGTTCTGTGCCTTTGCTGGAGTGCTCAGCAGCTGGGCCTTGGGGTTCTTCCCCTCCCCTGCATCTGGGGACAGTTTGCATTACAGAACCCTCTGCCCTGGGGGGTTTTGCTTAATCTGTGCTCTCTCCTTCCCATGTTAGCCCAAAATTCAGGGAGCAGCATATCCTGAAGCTGCACAAACGCAGAGGCACAAGGCTGGGATCACAGAGCATCTCTGGGGCAAATCTGCTGAACCGGGCTGCTCATTGGGCTGACATTTATATGGATAATTAGTAATTAATTTTGACCTGGTGCTTCCCTCCATGTAGTAGTGAGTTACTTGAGCGAGGAAGGAGATTTTTTTTTTTTAATGGGAGGAAGTGGTCAAAGCTTGGAGCAGTTCAGAGGCAGAAGTTTTTAAGGTGAGGTGAGGTTTAGGTTGAAAAGCTGGAAGTTAATTTCTTTTTCCTGATTTTTGTGTGTCTTATGTAAGCACTGAAGCACATCAGCCCGAAGGCCCTGAAAGCTGTGTTTGTAACCTCGTGTTTTGTGTGCAGACTGCAGGGAAATCTTGCTGCCAACAATGACAGACCAGCTCAAGTATCACTTGGAGAGACAGGAGGATTTGGAGGCTTGCTGCCAGTTGCTGAGTAACATCCTGGAAGTGCTCTACAAGAAAGACGTGGTGAGTGTGGGGTGGCTCTGTGATGAGTAACACTTCACAGAAATTGTTCTAGTAAAGTGAATTAACTCCTGAAACCTTAGAATTATTATTTTATTTTAATATAACCTCCTAACCAGTCTTTTCCACCTCTTGTAGTTTTCCAGTGATGAGGATGTTTTGTGTCACATCTCACACATCACACCCAGCACAGCGCTTCTTGTTTCTGAGGCACACCCAGTACAGCTTTTCTGGTTAGGGAGTGAATAAATAAATATCCTTAGGAGTGAAACCTTCCTCATTATCGTGCCTGCCCTCTTCCAGGTGGAAGATGTTTTGTTCTGGTGGTTTTTTCTTTTCTTTTCTCCCACGGGCATTTTGGGAAACGTGCATTTGAGTTGTATTGTTGCTGACATGGTTCCCAGACTCGCAGCATGTGTAATAACCCCTCTTTTTTTGCATAATAGTCTTTTTTTTTGCTTTCTCTTGACCTCAACAAACGTACAAATATTGGTGCTTTGCCAGAGAGCTGCAGTGATGCTCCTAAAATTTGGGCTGCTGCTGCTGCCTGAACCTTCAGCCCTGCGTAGAATCACACACTAATTCAGTTGGAAAGGACCTCAGGGGCCAGCTGCTCACATCCTATCTGGCATCTTATTTAATTGTGGGTTTTTTTTTTGTGTTTTGCTCTGATTTTTTCTTTTTGGAGGTGGCTCTGAGTGGCTGCTTCAGAGAGGGGGTTGTTTCACAGGAGGAATCTGCTCCTGGCAGCTTGGCTGCTTCCTGTCACTCTTTTTGGCTGCTTTTCTGTCTGTGGTAGGAGCTCACCTGCAGCTCCAGGCTGATCCTGGCAGCAGGACCAGTTCCTGGGTGGGTTTGTACTGATGGTGGGTTGTCCTTCAAACGTGCAAACCCATTTTTCATCCATAAAGTAAAAGATGGAAGCAAAGCTCATCTGTTTCTTTCTCCTTGTCGTGTTTTTGGCTTCATTTTTTTGCCCATCATTCTGCGTGAGGTTTCTGGACTTGTCCTTAAAAGCTGCTTGGAATAAATATTTCATTTTAGCTCTTTCAAAAGTAGTGGTAGATGGCTTCTGATACTGACTTGAAACAACTGACTGAAATTGGCAGCTCCTTAATGAAAGTTTTGCTTTGCTTTTCTCTTCCTTATAATTGAGCTGTTGCAGAACAGCCCCCCCTGATCTGGTAATGCCCGTGGGGAGTTGATGTTGGAAAAACAACTTGGGGGAAGAAAATGAAGCTGTAACTAAATGTCATAGGCTGTATTTCCAGGGACTTGGCTTTTCACTGACATTGTAGCAGCACATCTTAATTTATCAGTAATGTGTAATTTGTTGAAGTGGGAGGCTCATTCGCTGCTTTTGATCAACAGCAAGTGATGTTTGATTTAATTTTCACCAGACAGGTGGGTTGAAAGGCAACACAAAGGGCTCTGTTGTGTTGGTATCTGCTGTTTGTAGTTACCACTAATTTATCCTTGTCCTCAGGGCCCCACGCAGAGACATGTCCAGATCATCATGGAGAACCTGCTGAGGACAGTGAACAGAACAGTGATTTCCATGGGGCGGGACTCCGAGCTCATTGTAAGTGTCTCCTTAAATACCTCTGCCACATCTTCCTGAGCCTGGCTGTAACAGGATTGCAATCCCAGGTGACCCAAAGCAATCAAAACCTCCTCGCACTCTCTGTGTGCTCAGGAAGCTGGAAAGCACTGCCTGGTAATTTTGCTGTGGTTGACACGTGGAGAGGGAAAAAAAAAAGCTTGAAAAATATCTGTGAGCAGGTGATTAGCCAGGATTGATCTCAGTGTGCACCAAAGTGGTGTAGGATTGGTGATTAGCCAGCTGAGAAGAGTGGAAATGAGGCACTGGGCTGTTTGTTACTGCGTTACAAGCATTTACTTGTCTTTTT
The DNA here is from genome assembly GCA_013397175.1 of Platysteira castanea. NCBI lineage: Eukaryota > Metazoa > Chordata > Aves > Passeriformes > Platysteira > Platysteira castanea. The sequence goes on along the minus strand of VYXC01010439.1, from coordinate 245,359 downwards.
GACTTCAACTGAGATAACCAAGGTAAGTGTTCATATGATTAAAGAACAGAGCCTGAAATTGTTATGTTTAGGGGAAGGACTGATGGAAGCGACCCTGCTGACTTAACACTGTGATTTTGAAGCCTGACACTTGAATTTGTCAACTGTTAATTAATATTGTACTAAATAATGAAAAAAATAGTGAGGCCTGTTGATATCTGAGATGGGGATAGATCTGAGTGTGTTTTGGGGAGTCTCTCTGTGTGTTTACCTTGTGTTCTTTCTTATTTGTCTGCATCTGGCAGCTGATCTCTCCACGGAACTGGTCAAAGTGGGCCAGGTTTGTGCTGTCTGAGCACTTTTCCCTCAGTTCTGCATCAGTTTGAGTCAGTTTGGCTCAGTGCCCTGATCTCTTTCTTACAAAGGGGTTAATTGTTAGAGATGAGTCCATCAACAAGTTGATTTTTGGATCTCCTCTTTCCTTCCCAGTTTAAATTCCCCCTGTAGTTGCACACAATGGTATTTGACTTTTTAAAGGGCTCTGTGTCCTCAGCACATCTTCCTTACCTCCTGCTGCCCATTTCCTTGGCATTTGGGGGTGCTTTTGTTGGCAAATCTGCTGCAATTCCATTTTGTCTTTGGTGCATCATCCACTGGCTTAGTTTTGGCCTTCCACTTGTATCACTTTGGGTTTTGTTGTGAGGAAGGGATCGTGGATCTCCAAATCCAGTGCTGGAGCAAAAAAATCACACAATCCCAGACAGGTTTGGGTTGGAAGGAGCTTAAAGCTCATCCTATTCCACCCCTGCTGTGAGCAGGGCCACCTTCCACTGTCCCAGGCTGCTCCAAGCCCTGTCCAGCCTGGCCTTGGGCACTGCCAGGGATGAGGAATCCACAACCTCTCTGGGGAAATGGTTCCAAGCAGATCATTCCTACAGAATATTCCAGTGCTGGGATGCAGTAACAGTGCAAGGAAGTCGAAAGACTTGTGTGTTATTTTAACTTCCTCACTTTCAGGCTGGATGGGAGTTAATTATTGTTTTGATGAGCGTGATTCAGGTGATATTTAAAAATGTTAATTATGCCTTTTGCAGTCGGCAGAGGAGATTTGAAAACTTGTGTGTGTGTGTTTGAACTCAGCACCGTGCTATTAAAGATCTCTGTGCTCATGAGCCCAGCCTGGAACCTCCACGCACAGCCCCTGTAATCAGCTCATGAACACTGAGATTTCAGGGTGTTCTTCAGGAGTTCTTACTCCCACCTTAAAATGGAGCCTTTGCTGAAGAGATTCCCCCTTAATTAACCAGCAACAGCTCATTTTTGTGGTGTCAGCAAAGTAGGAGGAGTAAAATAGATCATAATAATAGTAATAATTAGGAAGCACAACCTGACCTCTCTTGGATCAGATTTGGGTTGAAATGATGCAGTGACTGTTTTTTGGTTTTACCTGTAGGAGAGAATTAACCATGCAAGGGTGACTGGAAGGGAGGAATTTGAAATATCTCACAGAGGCACAGTTCAATTAATGGTAACTTCTTTAAAAGAAGTAAAATACAGGACACAACCATTTTTTATATTCTATAAATTTAACTGTATTGGTGCCCTAAAGCTGGCATGTTTTCTCCTTGGAAAAATACTTGGTGACACCATCTCCACCCAAACCCTGATGTTGGTTAAAGCAGTTTATGAGGAATATTCATTCATTGCAGTGGAAGAGTATCAAGGATTTAGGTGCTCAAGTGAAAAGTTTTAATTTCAGGATGTGCCTTTTCTACAGCATTGAACTGGAAAGATTCTCCAGTAGTCCCCTCTGGCTTTGCACTTTTAGTTTTCATTTTTTTCCTCCTTAAATGTGAGTTCCTTGATAAAATCAAAAGCAAGTTTTGTCCTGTACCTTCAAAACAGAATTACGTTGAATTAAGAGACCAGTTGCAAGGAGAACAACTAGATATTTTTGAATCAAATGGAGTAAAAGTGATTAGTTTAAAATCTGATTTGACCATAATTTTGGTAGCAAGAGAGTTTTTAATCCTCATTGGTTTGGACTGTTGTTCACTCTGGAAGTCTCACTGGTGATTTTTACTCGATCCATTTGCTGAGTAGAAGATTCTATTATTATTATTCTTATTTATTTTATGTAATGATTCTATTATTAGTGGAGGCAAGTACAGGATGCAGCCTGAGGGTGCTGAGCTGTGTCCTGCTGCTCCAAACTGCCTGGTTTAGGTTAAGTTTGCTCCTGCTCCTGGCACAGTGAGAAGTCACCTGGAAAAAAAACCACAAAACCTTTCTTACTGGAGAACGTGTTGCCTGAGGAAAAAGTGAATTGAGCAGACTTCCCTGAGCCTTTGGGAGGGTGGTTTTAAAGCATCTCTTTCCTTGCCTGGTGGCTTTTGAACAGCGTTGGGTTCCACGTGAGGCAACATCTCAGCCTCCTTCAGTAAATCAGGACAGAGCAGCTTTGGTGGCAGCTCCAGAATGATCCATGGTTGCTCCTCCTTGTGTCAGCAGCTTGGGATGTGCCTCATTTCCAAAGCTGAGGAAACCAAGCTCTTTAATTTCTGAAAGGAAATCTCCTGGCCTAGGGGAAGATTCCCTGCCCATGGCAAAGGTCAGAGTGAGATGGTCTTTGGGGTCCCTTCCAATGATCCAAGCCATTCCATGATCCTGTGATTTTCACTTCCAGGAGCGTGTCCTTAAGGAGAGAGGCTCTGGAAAACATCTAGGGGTGTATGGGGAAGGAAGTCAGTGCTGTGCCCAGGGAGAAAGGGCTCTTTGGGATATTGGGGTGTGTGAGCAGGAAGCAGTGAGCAGGACAGGAGTTTGTGGTGTGGCTGATGAATGGAATCTTCCCCACAGGGCTGCTTTCCCCCTCTGTGCTTTGGGACAGGGATGAGGTGAAACCAGAATAGGAAACGGTGCAGGAGGCACCGGGAGGAGAAAAAGGGGTTTGTGGAGTCTGTCTGAGGTTCCTGGAAGGAGACTGAGAAGGGGAACCTCTGGAGTGCAGGTGGCACCTGACACAAGGAGAGTGACGAGGGTCAAGGGGAGCAGAGAGTGGCACTGGTGGGGGAACTGTGGATATTCAATCAAAGACAGTGGTGGATTGTCCATCTCCTGGCACTTCCAGGCTGGAGGCCTCTCCAGAAGGCTTTAAAATTCAAGTGCAAGTCTGAAATGAGAGTTATTGATGAGACTTTTGGGGCTGCAGTTATTCAGGAGTTGAATCTGGATGCAAATTATCTTCCTGTGTCTTAAAATGTGCCCAGGTCAGGCTTCCTGGATTCCAAAATGTCGGGGAGAAAACCTCGTTTTCTTCACCAGGCTTCTTCCATGTAAAAATACTTTGCTTCATTGAGTCACGTGTTTTCTTCTGTTTGAAAACCGTTTGAAATTACAAATTGCAAGCTAATTTCACAGAAGCTGAGGTGATATTTGGATGGTGGCCATGATTTTATTCCATCACTAATACTGCATCCCTGCTGCACTCCCTACCAACATTTATGGGAGCGAGCTGCATTCACCTCAACAAATGGACACATTTGTAGCACTCCAGTTATTTTAATGAACCACGGATGGATTTTATGGAATATTAAAAATCTTCATATTAAAAATCTTCTTCCCTTTCGTTCTCTCCCAAAGTGGTGTTGGTGCAGTTGGATTTTTAGGGCAGTCTGGTTCAATTCCAGTTCAATTCCAGCAGCAATATATAATATGTGGTAATACACAGGTCCTGAAGAACTGGTATCATCTAACAGCTGACTTGGTTGGGAAATTCATGAAAAATGGCTCTATTTGATTGGAAAAAGGGATTTAACCTTTAAAACATTCACAGGAGTTAAAGGCATGGACGATAGTTTTGCATTTTAGGCAAGAAAAAGCAAACACGTTGTACCCATGGTAGGATTTTCCAGTTTTAATCATGGTTTTTTTTCAGTTTATCCTGTTTTTTCTAAAGTATTTTTACAGTGATTTTTTTTGTTGTTGTTTTTAGTCTTTAAGAAACCAAGTGCTACTCACAGGAATAATGTTTTCCTCATAGTTCTAAACCAAAGAATGCAGCTGTTGCTGTGTGGAAATTATAAGGACTCAGCAAAGAGCGAGGGATATAAAATCACTGCAGTATTTATTGGCTAAAAAGTATTTCGAAGCAGGAGATGGGAGAAGTGCAGATAGAAAATCAGTGTACGAGGTGCAGGGGACTGCCAGTGAATCCAGCAAAGCCACGCTGAAAATAAAAACACATTTTCCTCGTTAGAACCGCCAAGATCTTCTACACTAAAAGCTCTAAAGAATTAGGGTTTTTTTTTTCTCTTGGTGTCTATCTAACCTGAGCCTGAGTGATTCTAAAGGCAATACAATTATGATACATTTTACACACTTGCAAAAACATTTTATTACAAAGTACATTGGAGGGTACCAGAGAACACCAGATGTGGGTTGGAAGCAAGACTCTATGTTAATGTCAGCTTTCCCCAGGTTTAAAAAAATGTAAAAAATTAAAAATTTGCAACTTCTTAAGAAAATAGCCTGGACATGTACAGAACACGCCGTGAGAACTTTCCCTTTGAGCTCTTTGTTTGTCCCATCTGAGCTTCCTCCCTCTTCTCCCGTGCTTCCAGGAGCTCTGGGTGGGTCAGTACCCACAAACAAGGTCGGGGTTGTGGCAGGGTCCCTGCACACAGGAACAGCTTCGTGGGCAAAGCTACTGAGGGGTGGCACTGAGGGGTTGGGAACTGATTGCCATGGAGAGATGCTTGGCTTCTTTTCTTTATAAAAACCCCAAACACTAGGTCTGTTAGCGTGGAGGAGTGCATTAGTAATTAACATTATTTTAATAATGAATGCTGCTGTGTTTTCCTTGTTCTGCCCATATTTGAGATTCCTATCTGCTTAGGAAAAAAAAAATTATTTGGAGATATTTGGGTTTCTAAACCATGCCATGTGGGCTGTCCTATAAACAGTATTATATTTTAGTTAAAAATAATGTAAAATAGGTGAAACACTGGGTTTTTTCCACATGAAACAATGGCACTTCCTTCCTAATCCCTCAACTTCCACCAAAGGATTTCAGGATCTGCTTCTGTGCAAGAGCTCGTAGCCCTCTTGAAAGTTTACTGCAAATATTGAGCTGGCCATAGGCATCTTCTGCATTTCCCATTTTAACCTGGTTTTCATGCCCTTTTGGAGGAAAAAAAATAAGTTATTTTCCTCCCTTTTCCTCTCAGGAATAAATTGGATGCTGAGCTAAGAGGAGAAACAGTGTAAAGGAAAACATGTCCCAAATTTTTAGTATGTGCAAATTAATGTTCACGATTCTTGCACCTAAAGGCTGAAGAATTTGTACCTTCCTGCTGCTGCAGGGGCTGCAATTTCAAACCCAATTTGTCACATGACACTCAAATTATCTGAAATCCTTAGAAAAAAAATCCCAAACCAAAACAAAAGACAAGATTCCCATTCCCTGGCCACTTCTAGCATGAGGAATTTTTCCACCACTGGTCATTTTGGATGCAAGTTTAATGGCAGTAGCAAATACTTAAAGGAAAAAGTTGCAGTTTATAAGTCAGAGCAAAATTTTAAGTGCCATTTAAAAAAAACCAAACCAAATTAGGAAAAATCTGATTCACATCTCTCCCCCTAAGTGTTTCAATTACCGAGTACAATTAATAGATTGAGATATAAATTATAATAAGTTGGGAAACCCATCTGAGCAGCTTGATAAATAAATAAATAGCATTTCAAATTCCAGCTCCTTCCAAGCAGTGCTGCAGCCTCGAAATCGCCTGCAGTAGTGGAGAGGTTTTTCAAAGACTGTTACAAAAACTACTAACCCATGGCAAACGCCAGCAATCCGGACTGGGATGGGTCTGTTTTGGGGCCGGGTTTTGTTCCTGTGTGGTTGAGACCTTCTGGGTACCAGAGGTGACAATGAGAGGTTGTCCCGTGGCCTGGACCCTGTGAGCTGGAGGTGCTTAAAAGCTGGGCCTGATTTTTGGGAGGTTTCTGGCCGCTCCCCCGCCGGGGCTGAGCAGCAGAGTGGTTCTGCAGGTGGTGAGGACACAGCTAAACCAGAAATGACGGTGAAATGTGAGCGCTTGGTCGGAGTCTACATCGCATGAAGGCAGAGAATACACCACAGTCACGTCTCGGAGATCGGCGCGGCCTCGGGCCGCGGGAAAAATTGTGCTTTGTCCAGGAATTCTGTGCTGAAAACTGCACTCCCCGATCAACATGGAGCTGTAAAACTGAACACCGCTGCAAACATAAGGCTTGCTCGTTATTTTTCCCCCTCACTGTTGTCCAAAGACAACACTCCAGGCCCCCAAAAGGCTTTCAGCACTCCTGTGGGAGCAGGATGGCGGCCTACGGTTGAACAGGTCGGAGCGCGACGCTTTCGGCTCTGAGGGGAGGGGGAAACAGTTTTACTTCCCATCTTTGTCCAGATTTCCATTCAGGTTTTACATCCCACATTGGCAAACTGCAAGTAGAAGCGGGCAGGGCGTTCCCCCAGCCCGTGCTCCTGGGCGTGAGTCCATAGGTGCGAAGGCCTTTTTGGTACACGCGGTGAGAACTGGACGCTGCTGTTGGCCAGGAACGCTCCTCATTCCACCAAGATCCCGTCAGAGATGATGGATAGAGCTCCAAGGATTTGTCAAAGAAGGCCTTGAACTCCACGCGTAATGGACTTGGGTTAAAGGAACCAGAGTTTCCATCTTCCATGCTTTTTTGATTCAGTTTTGGATTTTTGCTTGGGAGTAGAGGAGTAGCTCTCCTGAGAATAAGGCAAAGGTGCAACCTGAGTTTCCTCAATAGGATGAAGTTTTCTCAAAACTGGCTGTAGTTTATCTTCTTGCTGTTTAAAATCCAATTCCACGCTAGAAATGGGAAGAAAAAAGCACTCATTAATTATGATGATATAAAAAAATTTAATTAACCCAACATCTAAGTGCTTAATTTATGAAAGTCAAATAAAAAATACTTCTTGCACCCAAATGGAAAGGAGAAGTTTAAAAAGGGACATACTACAGAAGAGAAATAGGAATGGGATTGTTCAGCTTTTCCCTGCTGCCTAGGAGGGCCTTGAGGATTATGGTGGAGGTGCTGGACAGTGACTGAAAACTAGAAATACAGCTTTTTTTTTTTGGTGGAGAAATGATTTTTGAGGGCTTCCAGGCTCAGTTCTCCCTTCTGGGAGGTCAGGTGGCAGCCAGGCATCTTGCATTCTTTGGGAAAAGCTGAGGGGTTGGCCCAAAACAATGAGGGTCTCAGCAATTTCTGTACCTGAGCTGTTCCTTGCCAGTTTTGCTGTGGAACAGATTAATTTTACCAAGTTCCTGTCCTGTGTACAGACCCATACATGTGTGTGGAATAAATAGATAACTTAAAAAGGAATTCTCTAATTTTATAGTGCAGCCTTGGGTTCAGAAAACAGGCTGAAGCTGTGAGACCCCTGTCCTGAATCCCAAACAATGTGTTGGCTACAAAACCCTTCCAGCAATTAAGAACCATCATGGAGATGAAATTACAACCTGTACTTGAGCACTGTGCTGCAGAGCATTTCGAGGCCACCTTATAAACCAGAGGAACTGCAGCATAAAATGGAGCAAAAATCCTGTCTGGTGGTGGAAACTGAATTTTGGCCCCTCAGAAATAGCCTGGAACTTGGTACTTTTGGTTGGGTTTGTGCAGCAGCCTCTGGCCATGCTCTGCACTGAGGCTATTCCTGTCTTGTGTGGAATATTTGGGGGTGGAAGGGACCTTTGAAGGTCATCTGGCCCAACCCCATCACAGTGGGGCCTCTGGATACCAGAGGATGAATTTAAAAGGGTGAAATTTTGGCAATTTAGACACTTGGGTTAATGTATCTCTTCCCTGTCCCCCTCCTCTGTGAGTTGTCTTGGGCTTTGCACTGGCTGCTTTCATCATTACTTAAATATGAAATTATCATTCCTGGGCTTGAGTTCACTTTTAATTAGGATTAAATCTGTTTTGTGAGTTATTTCTGCCATTGCTTGTTTGGAGTGAACCACCAGGGAAGCGAGATCTGATTCCCCAGATCTCATCCAGAAAAAGAGTATTTTAAACTTCAGTTTAAGCCTTGTCTGGCTTAAGGAGCAGGGATATGGCACAGAACACCTGCAGCCTTTTCAGAGGAAATTCTCCAAGCAGAATTATTAAGGTTGGAAAAGACCTTCAAGATTTCCAAGGGGAAATTTTGGTGGGCTTCAAAGTCACAGCCTTTGTAAGCTGAGCACAGAACATCATCTGCTACCATCTGCTGATTTAGGTGGGGTTTATCTTCCTCTTAGGAGTCAAAGATGCTGACAGAAGGATAAGGATAATTTTGTGCTTTGTTTTTTTTAAGAGCTGATGATTCTGACTATGGGGACTCTGGGGAAGGCCCAGAAAGGGGTGCTGGAAAGGTGTGAGGTCTTTTTACATTTGGCTGTGCCTGATTTGGTGTTTGGTTTAACGTTAAATCCATTCTTAGCAAAAGTTCCAGCATTTCAGTGGTTCGGATAAACTTTTCAATAGCAGAGCAGAGAAATACATTAGGTAAGAGTTCAAATATAGAGAGTATTTTACCCATTGCTGTGTTTTTAGTGAAGAAGAAGCCATTCCAAATCAAAGATAATTGAAAAAATTTCAGCTCAGTGCTAGAAGTGTAGAGTGGTGAATTTTGAGGAGGCAGCTGTCTTGGTGCAGAAGCACATTCCAAGCCTGCTGATTAATATCCCTCCTTGTTAGTGGAAAAACAGTGTTGTCTTCACTGATAATATGTTCTGTGTGCAGTTTAGCTGGCAAAAAATAGTTGGTTAGAGAAGTTCAGCATTAATTCAGTGGTGAGATGTGGATATCAGCTCATTGGGAATGTCCCAGCATGGGAATTCTGTCAGTGAGACAGAGAAAATCTTGGAATGAGGGAGGTGCTTCTCTAGAAACTCACCAAATCTCAGTTAAAGTGCAGCATTTAGCATGTATTATATCTGGGTTTTTCTATCAGTATAAAGTTTCTTTTAGGGAAAAAAAAAAGCCTTTCAACTCTGGCATTGCCAGAGTTCATTTTTACTTCTTTCAAATGTTATTCTTGCAGGGAGGCTCTTAAGAGCTGCTGGAAATTGCTGTAAAAAAAGAAATTGTTATAAAAAACCCCTTGCTGAACAGAGTAATTTTTTACATAATCAATTTCTATTAAAGATAGACCTCAAGAGAAAAAAAGCATCTTAGTTCTGGTCCATCTGACAAGCCCCATGTTATTGCCATTTGCTGCTGCAGCACAGCTCAGCTTTCAGCCCTTTACATCCAAGGGAAATATTTTGCTTCTGAAGGGCATAAAGAGGCTGAAGGAAAAACATTTGTGTTATTTCAGCATTGAGAACTGTACATTTTGCAGAATAATTGGTTGGTGTCTATCAACATCAATTTATCCAGCTTCGGAGGTGTTTTAATGGAATTGCTCCATCAGGCAAATTATTTGATTGTAAACTTAGGCTTTAATTTGTACCTGCTTGTGCTGCAGAAATCAGACAAAAACCTTCTGGGTGGTTTTTTTATTATTTTTCACATATCTTTCTATAGCTGACTTTAGTTTTACTCTTCAATTTTATAACAATCATATCTAATACTATTAATCATCATCAGTCAGAGATTCCCAGAAAGGTTTGGATTGAAGGGACCTTCAGGATCATCCAATTCCAGCCCCCTTCCATGGGCAGGGACACCTTCCCCTATCCCAGCTTTCTCCAAGCCCCATCCAGCCTGGCCTTGGCCACTTCCAAGGACTAAATTCAGCAAATATTCCATATTTGTAGGACTTCTTGATATTTTTGTTACCGAGCTGCATTCCTGAGCTTGGTTCTGTCACCTGTCACAGCTCTGCCAATCCTGTTTTGCTCAGTGCTATTTCTGTCCCCTCAGCATCTCTAGGTGTCCTCTCTCCAAATGACCTTTTCCTGAAATATCCTCCCTGCCATGTGCCTCTTTTCACTTTCAAACTTGGGTTTTGTCCCTTAAGCCTGTCCGTAATAACTCCATTAACTTAATTATCCAGGACTCTCCTGTTCTCCTGGCGTTACACACGGAGATGGGAATTATTTGCTTCAGAAGCACTTTTTCTTAGATAATATAATAATGTTTTTCAGTAGACTGACAGTTCTGAACAAGCCCTACAGAAACAAGAGACAAATCTAAATATTGTTTAACAAACCTTGGCCTGCCACACCTGGCCAGGACATCCTAAAGCCTCACTTCCCTACAATATTGTTAAATATGGAACACTGAGTCAGAGTTTTTCCATGCTCAATGCCTATCCCAAATTCTTCCTCCAACCACAAGCAGTATAGTTCTATCTGGGATAAATATTTCTGTTTTCTCCCCAGAATCATTGTAGACTTATAAGGTTTGCAACTAGAACTTCCCCTTTTGGGGCAGTTGCCTGTGTATCAGTGTTTGCACTGATGGCCTTCCCTGGAAAATTTTGCCAAATAAAATCAAACAACAGCCCTTGGAGGATTTTATTTTGACACCACCCTCACAGGGAAGGATTTTTTCCCAATATCTGATCTGACCCTGCCCTGTGGCAGTGGGAAGCCATTCCCTGTGCCCTGTCACTCCACACCTCGTCCCAAGTCCCTCTCCATCTCTCCTGGAGCCCCTTTAGGGCACCTGAGGGATTGCTGTGATGAAGTTTCTGGTTTAGGTTTTCTGGTTTTGACAATATATGTTAATGAGTTTATTTTTTGCATGCAGGCAGCACTGAACCTTTTCTAATTTAGTTGCTGTGTGAGGGATTAAAAGCAGAATTTGAGGAGTGAGAACCATCGGGATTAAACATATGGACTGTGGGAGGGTATGGAGCAACAAGCTCCGAGATATGGATGGGTTTTCTTATTTTCTAGCACAGTCACACGTTGTTGTCATGAATCATTTTAAGGTTTTAGATGCTCATGATCTCTTGGTTACTGGAGAATTGCTGAATCAGAGAAATCTGGGTTCAGGATGGAATTGCTGAGGGATTTATCAGAGAATCATGGAATCCCAGAATGGTTTGGGTTGGAAGGGACCTTAAAGCTCATCCAGGGGCAGGGACACCTTCCACCACCCCAGGCTGCTCCAAGCCCTGTCCAGCCTGGCCTTGGGCACTGCCAGGGATCCAGGGGCAGCCACAGCTGCTCTCGACACCCTGTGCCAGGGCCTGCCCACCCTCCCAGGGAGGAATTCCCTCCCAAGATCCCATCCATCCCTGCCCTCTGGCAGTGGGAAGCCATTCCCTGGGTCCTGTCCCTCCAGACTCTTGTAGTCTCTCTCCATCTGTGCTGTAGCTCCTTGAGGCACAGGAAGGGACAATGAGGTCACCCAAAAGCTTCAGTTTTCCAGGCTGAACAATCCCAACTCTCCCAGCCTTTCCCCACAGCAGCGCTGCTCCATCCCTCTCATCATCCTGGAGCCTGCTCTGGACTCACTCCAGCAGCTCCATGCCCTTCCTTCCTTCTTGACACCTCCAAGGCTGGAGCCTGCACAGTTTTCCCTCTGCTCTCTGCCTCCAGGGAAATCCTTTCTCCTTCCCCTCCAGCTGAGCAACTCGGGTGACACCGAAATGTCCCTTTTCATCCCCAGATCCTACAGGCAGCCACAGAGCAGCTGAACCCTGGGCACTAAGCAGGGAGGTGAAGCAGGAATTAGAGAATTCCTTCGTGTCTCCTTGTGGGTCACGTTAATTGGATGACATGGCATTAGTGCCTGCCACATCCTGGAAAAACGGGATCCAGATGAGCACTAATCACTTGAAAATGAGCTTAATGCACTTCCCAGCAATCTCTGCTGAATTTCCTATTTCAGCCCGAAAATCACCATGGCCTGGGATCCAAAGCACTGCCAGCATTAAGGAGCCTTTGAGATCTGGTTTTTTCCAATAAGCATCTTACAGTCCAGAGATAAGATGAGAAAATGTAAATTAATTAACGTGGGTAGGAAATAAAAAGGTGATGAAAATTGCTAATCTTGGTGTTTAACCACCTGATTTTCTCTTGAGTGTTCCTATCCTAGAGATTGATGCCTTATGTTCACTTTTTATTGCCACGTTTATTAAGTTGCATAATTAATATTTAAATATTTAACATTTAAAAGTGAACTGCCTCCATTTGGCCTCCGTGCTGCCTGGTGAACTTTTATCCCCATATTTTAACCTGTTTCATCTGCAAATGTTGTACTGAATTAGATTTTATGGATTCTAACAATACATTTCCTGCTGGATAGTGGGCGTCCACCTCAAATTAATACAAAATAAAAACACAGCAGCATAAATCAAAATTTTAAAGGGGTAAAAAAGAGCCAAATTAATGGCTGAGACAGCTTTGAGTGATTTATTTTTCCCCACAGAACTACAGTAGAGTGTTGATTTGTTTTCCTTCCGAGGCAGAAATTGGGATTTCAGCTCCTAAAAGTTTCCTTCCAGAAGCTAAAGTTTCCTTGTAAAAGCTGTTGCAAATTCCTGACCTTTCTGCCTAAAGGGAAGTCCAGCAGGAATTGCACAAGGTGCTCCTTGCCAGAAATAATTCCTGCTGAAGGCCTGGGAATGCTGCACCAAAACATTCAGGAGAAGCCCCATTTTCTCCTGCAGATTCCTGCTCAAGGATTAACCTTCACGTGGGGTGGGAAATGAAACAGGAGCAGAAAGGGCAGTTCCAGGAGAAGAGAATTGCAGAATAAAACAGGCTGGGAAGCTTTCAGTCCACGTGAGTTTGGGGTTTTTCACAATTGCTACAATTCCTGCATTTCAGTGCAATTCCTTCTTCACAGCGAGATTTTACTGCGCTGTAAAAATTGCGTATTTACTGCACTATACAGTATTGTTATTTAAATACTTCCGTATTTAAATAGACTTTATCCTGGTAATACCCCCTGATAAAACTTAGTTTCTGTCTTTAGAAATGTCCGTGGTGCATCAACATCAGGTAGAAATTTGTGTTGTGTTTGTAGCAGATGATTTTGGAAGTGTTCTGTGACCTCACCAGTGTTGAAACTGATGGAGAGGATGATAAAGTGGATGGGTTTTTTTATGATTTAATCACATTCTTGGCTACTGTTTTAAATTCTGCCTGGAAATGGCTATAAAGAATATTTTTCACTGACAGTTTTAAGGCTGTGGCTGCTCTGCTGCAGTGGGAAAAGGTGGCAGTGATTCCCGGGTCTGGAGTTCCAAGTTGAAGAACTTATTGGAGAAATAAGCAGAATTTTCAGGAAAAGGGAATATCCATATAGGGATGTCTTTATTTTCCTCCTGATTTTCAAAGCAGCTTCAGGTTTTGCTACTTTGGCTTTTTGATACTGTTTAATATTTGATCCGTTCCCTGTTTATTTAAAAAGATGAGAAAGTAACCTGATTTTCCTTTTTTTTTTAGTACTAAGAAATATATATTCTTAATATAAAGAGAAAATAATATGAAATAGATTTGTAACCTTAACAAAACAATTAAATTTAATATGCAAAATAACTATATTCCCAAAAGGCTGCTCTTAGAATTTTTACTGCCAGTATTGATATTTTGGATGGTACAAACCCTTTAAAGCACAGCAGGGGTTTTTTGTCTCTGGCTTTTGTGCTACTTTATATCAATACTCTGGAAATTCATCTTGAGGGGGAGGAATTTAATTCCATGGATTTCTACCTCCTCACCTGTGCTCTACCTGATGCTGCACTTGGTAACTTAATCATTCCTCTAAGATGCTGTTTGAAAATAAAGATTTGAAACAGCTCTAAATAATATTTTTTTAACATTACAGTGTTCAGAATTGAATAATATTAAAAAACTGCTCAGTTAATTATGGCAAACTGAAGGATTTCTCTTTAAATATCGATTTGTCCCGTCAGGGCATTGGTTATCTATATTTTAAGTGTCTTCTGTGTATTAACTGGAAAAAGAGCTCACGACTAAGAACCTCCTGCTCGGACAGGTCCAGTGCCCTCCAAGAACTCAGCGATTTATGGCACCTTGAACAGTTTTAATTTCTGTTCCTAAAAGCTCTTTTGCCCTGAAGAGAACTCAGGTCACTCCCTGCAGCACTTTCCGTGCAAACCCTTGGCAAAGGAGCATCTGGATTTAATCCCAGCCTCTCTCAGGAACTGCTGCCCTTTTCCCAGAGGTGTCAGGGCCCTGTGGAGGAGCAGAAGTTCCTACAGGACATCCCAGCGCTGGGATGAATTCCTGGTTTATCCCTTCTGGCTTTATCCTGTCTCAGTAATCCCCTTTCCTGGTGCTTCCCCTGCTTTGCTGTGTCTCTGGTTTCAGATTTCTTGCCTGCAGCACCAATTCCCTAAACTGGCACAAAGCTGAGCCGATTTTTGCTCAAACATCCCCTGCAAACGTGGCTTGAGGCAAATACCCAAAGGCATTTCAGGTGGGAATGGGGAGCTGGACCTGCCTGCTCCACCCTCTCCCAGTTGGAAAACTCTCCCAGCCTGGAGTCATTTCATCTGCACTGAGTGCACGAGTGGAAGCTGCAGTTTCCTTAACTTGAAATCCACTGAGGAGAAATGAAGATTTCCAAAAATTTCTAATGGGATTTTTTTCCTAGCTGATGAAACAAGGAGAATTCCCTGATGGAAATGTGCTGTGTTGTACCTGCAGGCTGCCCCGAGCCAGGAATTGCACAGGAAAAGGCAGGCACGGGAGGCTTTGGGTGTTTATGTGCTTCTGAACTTGGCTTTCAAGGAGGAATAAAGACATTAACTGGTTCCTGCCCCGGCACAGAACCCTGTTGTGGTTGGTTGTAAGGTTGAGCTGGAGGTTTCCATCCTTTTTTCCTTTATTTCTGTGCAGTGGAGCAAAAATCCATAAATAAATAGTTCCAGCTCTTCTGCCTAAAGCAGGCTGAGCCGAGAATTTAAGGGGTGAGGGGGGAAATCCTACATTTGTACCTTGATTTGAGTTTCTGTCTTGGCTGGAATTGTCCTTTGGTGCATTTTCATTTGTGCTGCACTGCCTGAGCTGCTGAAATCCTGAGCCACTCTTGTTTTCATCTCACCTGCAACGCCTGCAAACAATCCTTTGGTTTTTTTGAGAGCCCAAAGGAGGAGGACAATTAAGCTGTCAGTGTGAAACACATCATCAGCCTCATGATGGCTTCACCTCATGCCCAGTGCCTGTTATTCCTTCACTGGATGTGCCCAAAAAAAAAAAAAAAAAGCCTGGGAAGGAATGTCAGTTTATAAAAATCAGAAAATGGTTTTAGTTGGGAGGGATTTTTAAGAGCCTCTGATTCCAGCCTTTGCTGTGGGCAGGGACACCTTCCACTGTCCCTGGCTGCTCCAGCCTGGCCTTGGGCACTGCCAGGGATCCAGGGGCAGCCACAGCTGCTCTGGGCACCCTGAGCCAGGGCCTGCCCACCCTCCCAGGGAACAATTCCTGCCCAAAATCCCATCTAACCTTGATTTTACTCTAAAACTATAGATGGGATCTGTACCTGATACCCTTTGCTGTACAGACCCTCTCTCCACATAATTGCTGAAATCTAGTTGTTATTGCCATAAAACTAAATCCAAAGTAGGTAGAGAAGAGGATAAAAGTAAATTTAAAGTTGACTTGTTGGTCAGAAAATCCGAAATACCTCCAGCAACTTGAAAACAAAGCTCAGACCTCGTAACACCTCCCATCCCACAGCTCTGCTGCCCACAGTTCTCTCTTTCTGATTTAGGTGTTGAATTCTATAAATTCAGTAAAGTTCGGTTTCTGTTGTTGATTGGAACGCCAAGGCCAATCGCCGAGCCTGCGTTAGTGACTAAACCATTGCTTTCCCTCAGGGAAAAAGGGGAATATTGGGATTTTGAACCTACCTGTAGATAATGCATGCACTGTTCCTGCACGTGTCACAATTGGCCGTGTCCTGACCGGTGCGATAGGAAAGCCTGCAAAGACAACAACAAGAAATCACTACAAAAGTTATTTATTTTAATAAGGTTTTGCCTTCCATGACTTTTTTTTCATAATAATAAAAACTTGAGGATTATTTTTTTACCTTGAATATTGAGTACAAAAATCCAGCCATTAGGAAAACAGCATCAAAAAAGGCATATTGAGCTTAAATTAAGAAATTACTTAAATTAAGCTTAAATTAAGAAATTTAAATTTTGGGATGGGTTAATATTTTCTCCACTCTCACACTAAGCAAGCTCTGATCATCGAGGAGTAAATCAAAGCACATAATCCATTATATCAGGAGGAATATACGGAATATAATAGTGCAAAGTGGGATCTGTTTAGGAATTTTGTGGCTCTCGGTGAGGGCTGCAGGTTTGTTGTAGGGATGTTTGTGTGTTAAAAGGAAGAAAATGCCTTTGAAATGGCATTTCCTGTGCTCCCTTAGCCTGCAGCTCTGCTTTGTCACACTCGGGTTTGAAGTCTCTTGCAGCAGTGACTTTTCATTTACCTGTGATTGTCTCTGCCTTGGTCACTTTTAATTAAAAAAGGGGTTTTAAGGTATGCAGCTACTTTTTTATACATAGAAATTTCATTAAAATAAATATATTTAATTAAAAAACACAGTTGCCTGTGAACGTGAATGCTCTGGCATGCAAATGAGTTTAAAATGAAAATTGTTAAGTCAATATTTGTGCATTGGTACTTAGATTTTTCTTTGTAAAATCACAAATATAGACTCTTTTAAAGTTATTTTCAGTTTGCTACGTACAAACAAGTGCTGGCAACATTTCTTCATAGTTGTTTTTAGAAGAAGTGGAGAAGTAATTCCTCTAGGGAACTTTGGAGGTGTGGGAAATAGATCCAGTGAGGATTCCTTCAGGGAATGCTGCTGGAGGCAGGTTCTGCCCTCAAGCCCAGGCAGTTCAGCTGATTGACCTCCAATTATTCAGGGCTGCTTTGCTTAACCAGGGGCATCTCTGCCCTTTCTGTGCCCTGGCACCTGCTCCTCTGCCGCCCTGACAATGAAGAAATATGAAAAACCCAGCATTTGGGGAAAAAAATTGGCTTAATTTTTACCTGACAAAATATCCAGCCTCTGCAATATCAAGTGTTAATGTTTGATGTGCCTGTCCCAAGATGAAAAATCAGCATTTCTGAGGTGCTGCAGGCTGTTTGTGTAGCTCCAAAAATGATCAGCTGGGCCCGTGTCACTTCTCTTTATGATTTTTAGGATTATCTGTGGCCGGGGTGGTGTCACAGCCAAAGGCTCAGGGGCTGGGGGTGCAGCTCTTGGCACTGCAGAGAAACCAACTGAAGTTCACAAGAGGGTGAATCCACTTCTTTTAAAGCTTTTTTTCCTTCTAAAAGCAAAATGCAGTGTGGAGTTCTTGCTGTTCTAGGTGGTGGTTGTTAGTTGGCCTCAAAATTGATTTTTAATCAGAGGGACATGCTCAGATTACCAACACTGCTGAAATTTAACACAGCACCAAAGCCAAGTCCCAGAGCCATGGAATGGTTTGGGTTGGAAGGGGATTTAAAACCCATCCAGGGACACCTCCCACTGTCCCAGTCCCAGTGTCCAGCCTGGCCTTGGGCACTGCCAGGGATCCAGGGGCAGCCACAGCTGCTCTGGGCACCCTGGGCCAGGGCCTGCCCACCCTCCCAGGGCACAATTCCTGCCCAATATTTAATCTAAACCCACCCTTCAGATGTGCAGAGGAATTTATCCAAAGCAAAATGTCCACTTTGTGTGCTATTCCTTGTGGGAAAAGCCCCACTCCTGGTTTATATTTGCTCTTCTCCTCTCTAAGAGAAGCAATTCCTGATTTTCATTTCCTCTCTTCAAAGCCTTCAGAAGCCAACATTCAAATTGTCACTGCTATGAACCTGAGACTTGTAAAATGGGTTTTTTTCCCAAGCTATTGATCAGCTACTAAAAGCTCTGACTAAAGATACAACATCTAAACTCTACAGATGAGTTGGTGAAGGCCTTTATTTACTGAGGACATAAAGAACAGTCAATAGTTGCCTTCAGAAGGATGTGGCTCTGCTGTGTGAGAGCCTCTTTATAGGTAAAGCCATAAACTCCTCGTGCTGGCGCCAGCTTGGTTTGGTTTTTTTTGTTTCAAGTTGTTTTGGTTTTTTATTCAAAGTTGTTTTCCAGTTGGGACATTTTCATTCATCTTTGTAGCCCTGCAAGCAGCTGGAACTGGATGATCTTTAAGGTCCCTCCCAACCCAAACTATTCTATGATTTGATGGTCTTTAAATGCACAATAATTCCAGATTTCCGTGTACTTAGGAACGTATTTGCTGGTATAAGGCAGACTCGTTAAGCTGATGAGGATGGTCCTTGGATGTAAGTAGTTAAAAATGAGATGGTTTTTGGATGATGAGTTTAAAATCCTGATCTCTCAACTGCTACATTCAGCTCTGCTTGGTTTTAGCATCTCTGCAGTTCTCAGTCTTCACTGGTTATAGTGATATATTCATTTTCTAGTTGGATTTAATTCTTGATTAAATAGTCTTAAAGCAGTTTTTCCTTACTGAGTATGTTTAGCTTTTCAGAGGTGATTTTTACATATTTTCTATTCTTTCCTTTTTTGAGTGATCTTGTTAGAATTCCCTGAAAGCCCCAAGAACACTCCATGGTGTCCCAGTGTTTGGTTTCCATCTGGCAGTTTCAGAGCTCTTTAGCCAGGACTGAATTAAGTGAGTGTTAGAACAGTATAAATTCAATTATTTCTATAAAAATTAAACTCCTCATGAAAGAATTCTGTTGTTGATACCTCAGGGCTTTGGACTTTTACTTTCTTGTTTTCACATAATTATCTACACAAACACTTGCATGGAATTCATCTCCTTCACGCCAGCAAGGATTTCACTACTGGCACAGCATTTCCATGCAGATTTTAGGCAGTGAGGTTGATTTTCAGTGCAGACTTCCTGAAAAACAGAGTTTCCATCAGTTTTAACTCCTGGGAACGATTTGAGAGCAGAGTCTGGATACCAGGAGAGCAGAGTTCTGGGTGATGATGCTTTCCTTGTGCCATGCAGTGTTTTGAGTAAGCTGCTTTTTTCCTTCCTCCTAAAAATAAATTGGGAGGTATTCCAGCGTAGGAGAGAGACCAAAAACTTTGTCCTTCGTCAGTAAACCCGTTGTTATTTTTGGTTAAAAAGAATCCTTTCAAATGTCAAGTCTTTCACAAAGCAATGTTTCCTACAGAAAATCTGTCGCCTTTTCAGAGAAATGAAAGTTGGGTTGGGCCTGGTTTAGATCCCAAGGGTTATTCCTGGAGTTTCAGGAATTGGATCCGATGTGTTCTGGTGTCCACTGAGGAGGAGCCGTTGCTCCAAAGCTTCATCCTTGGCACCTTAGATCCTGTATTTTCTGTTTCCATGTGGATGTGCAGAGCTTGGGCAGGCATGGAACCCCAGAATCCCAGACTGGTTTGGGCTGGAAAGAACCTTAAATCCCATCCAGTTCCATGGGCAGGGACACCTCCCACTACCCCAGGGTGCTCCAAGCCCCGTCCAGCATGGCCCTGAAGGTCCTGGAGCAAGGATGGACGTAGGTGAGTTCATTGCTCTGTCTGCATCTCCCCTTGGAAAGCAGATCTCATCTCCAGTTTTTCACACATTTTTCCCTATTATTTCCAGGAGACTTTCATTTTCTGGCAGTTTTTTTTTTTTTAGCATTCCGGGCAGAACCTGAGCTTAACCTCAATTAGCACTCCCAAGTATTAAAATATCATAATGAAGAACAGCCATTTTGCTGATGTGGACTGGCAGGAACTAAGAATAGGCTGCAATTTTCAGAGCAGCCTAAGGGGATTACACCCTCTAAATCCCTGTGAAACACAGAATTTGTGCACCTGCTGGAGGCTTTTTTTAAAAAACACCAACTTTAATGTCAAAATCTTTGCATTTGGATATTTCCTTGCTTGTATAAATTAGAGAAACCCCATTGAGCTGGAGAGGGAAGCTTAGATCTGTGTATGCTGATTTTTTTAAAAATGGGAATTTATTAAAAACAAAGAAAAAACTCTTAAAAAGTGATTTAGAAGGATAGATCTGTTAGATCTGGATGTCTTCCCTTCTCTGCTGGCATGCAGGGAATACTTGGTATTAATTGAGTCCCCTAATGGCAGGATTTTCCAGAAGTGGCTGTGCTGGGTACAGATCAGGATGATGCTGATGCTCCTCACACTTTTGATGTATTATCACTGCCAAGGAGGGTGAGCAGACTTCAAGACTATTTTTTGGGTTGATGTTTGTTATTTAAACATAGTGAAACAAGTTATCTCAAGCAGGCAGTGGGCCTTTGAAGTGTGCTTGAAGTGACAGTTCTGGCCCTGCTCAGAGGAAGTGCAGGCCTTGCTTCTCCTGAAGTCTTTGTATTAATTGGGGTTTTCTTATTATTTCCTAGAGCTGCTGGGACAATTCATAGCACAGCTGGTTAAACACACTAATCCCAGAGTCCCAGAGTGGTTTGGGTTGGAAAGGACCTTAAAACCCACCCAGTTCCACCCCCTGCCATGGGAACACCTCTCAGAGACCAGGCTGGTCCAAGCCCCATCCAGCCTGGCCTAATGTTACCCATCTTTACAGAAAAATCCTTTAAAAGTCAACAATTTGATGGAGAGCGTCTCAAAATCTTTGTTTCCTGCTCTAAAGTATTACAGAGCTGATAATTCTGATAACTGTGCTTCAAGAGAAAATTGACATTATTATTATTGTTATTATTCTGAACATAATTTGCCTTTTGGCACAATAAAATGACTCCACTTTGTCACGAGAGCTTTAGTTGTCCTTATGACTTGAGTAAGTCATTTTTCAACTATGTAAAATGCAGAAAAATCTCTTGTATATCTTCTGCAGGTTAAAATAAATCCTGCTTAGCCCTAGAGGTTTATTCTGCCCTAGGAAAGATTTACCACTTTAGTTCAATGGAAACCTCATACAAATACGTTTGTATCAGCAAAATCAGGTTTTTAGTGGATGAAAACCTCTGGTTCCGTTAAGAACTTCAGATTCTGCTCCCAAACCAGGTCTGGGCAGGTCTGAAGCACCTTGGGCCAGCCTTTGGCTCCTTTAAAGGTGTTCTGAAAAATCACTTTCAGAGTAGAAAAATGGATTTAACCTTTCTGCTGCTGTGTTTTCGTGAGGTTGATAATTACCAATTAGCAGTTTGCACTTAGAGATGATACAGCCTGATAAAAATCAGGATGGATGTTGTGCTTCGAGGAATTACCTTGAGGCTTTTCTGGATGCAAACATGGATTTGTTCCATGTGTTTCGGGGTCTGGTGTGCTTTGGTGTTTGCTTGGGGTTTTTTTTGGTTTTGCTCCTAATTATTTTTCTATTTTCCATGGTTTTGTTGTTTGTTTTCCCTGTTTCCCTTTGTTTTGTTTTCCCGTGGGAGCACTCGGAGATCACACAGGTCTAAGTGATCCCAGCTTTGTGCTCCTGGGTGCTTTTCTAACTAAGGATTAACTAAACCTGGATGAAAACAGTTTTCCTCTCTCCAAAGCTCATCCCATTCCACCCCCTGTCCTGGACAGGGACAACTTCCACTGTCCCAGGTTGCTCCAAACCCCATCCAGCCTGGCCTTGGACACTTCCACATCCAACACTCTCCTCCCTCTTTTTATTTCAAGGCTGATATTATTGATTTGGCTTCGTAAAAAATCCTTTGCAATGTACAGAAGCTCAATGGTGAGATTTTTCAGGCTCTTTCCAAGACAGTGGTTTGTTGTCTTTTGCTGCATCCTGACAGTTGGAAGCAGATGAGTAATTTGTTTTTTGAGGTATTTGCACCGTGGGCGTACGACACGACTCCCACGACAGCAATTCAAGTGCTTTCACCCTGTAAATACATTTTGGATTATACTCAGGTTAGTCAGGGAGTGGTTTTTTAAAAAATAAGTACATATTTTAATAGGACTGTTGAGTTATTTAAAAAAAAAACCCAGCGAGAATGAAGAGAATTAAAATGTATTTCAAGTGAAATAATGAAATCTTACAGGAATTAGGTGTGTACAAGGTCTAACATCTCCCCTGAATATTTGTGCCTCTCTTGTCTCATCAGAAGAATCAGGAGGATAATTAAAATGTCAACTCACGGTGTTAATAATGATTCAGGGAATTTGCTCTGGTGGCACAGCTGCTGCATTGCTGGTGTGGAATTCTTAGGCCGGGCACTTCCAGCAGGTTATCTCAGAACATATTCCAGTAGTGAGGCTAGGATGGGGTCTGTCCCTTCCCCCTTCATCCCAAATCTCTCTGCTGTGGTTTCCTCCTGATGAAGGATTCAGGACTGGATTTGGGGTCGTTACCCTGAGCCTCCTGAGCCCACAGCTCATCATCAGATCTTCTGCACCCACCCGTCCTCTCCTGCAGCTTCAGATGTTCCTCTTCCCACTTCCCACTGCTCTTACACAGCCAAATCTACGGAATTTTAAAATGAATTTTGTGTGTGTGTAACTTTCGGGGCCAGCTGGGGTGATGTGTTCAGTGGTGGAAATCTTTGTGCCCTCACAGCTCCTGCTGCTCCCACCCCGAGCTGAGGAGCTCCTACTACCAAAACCCAACACCTGGGATTCTGCTGGGCTTGGACTTCTAAATTGAGGCTGCTCCCAGGAATTGTTTCTATGATGGGGGGAAGATGGGAGAAATCAAAACCTGTGGTATTATTTCATCATCTTCCTGTGCCTGAGATTTCAGTGCGAGCTCAAGTACCCTTTGTGCATTTTATCTCTAAGCCTACACTGGCTTCAAATAACAACTGCATCAGCCAGGCTTGTTTAACATTCCAAATGTTGTGCAGTGCATAAAATTAAAAGAGGGAGGAGGACTGCTGGCCACTGGTCCTGGTGTTTGTGTGGAGCCAGTGGCTGGTGTTCAGGAAGGACTGGGTGTGGCACTCAGGGCTCTGGGCTGGTGACAAGGTGGGCATCAGGCACAGCTTGGACTTGATCATCCTGGAGGTCTTTTCCCACCTGAATGATTCTGGGGTTCTGTACTTGCAAGAAGGATGGGAAGATGTATGGATTAAAAACCAGAAGCCAGCAGGAAGGATCATGGCAGTGCTGAACTCTTCCTGTTGCAGCCTGAGCAGGTCCCAGTACTTTGTGTTTTGTCATTTCCTTGGATAATGGGAGTTTGAGGAGAATCCACAGACCTGGAGCTGGGCAGTTGCTTGAGCTCTGTCACAGTTACAGGTCCTATCCCTGGAATTTCTTCTGAGCTCATGTGGATGACAATAAAGTAAACAAATCTCTCATTTATCAAAGAAATGACCTAACTCATGCCAGGTTCAAACCATTCCAGAGTGTAAACTTCCTTCTTAATGCCAGAATACCTCTGCTGGCCTCTACAATCCAGCCTCTCATCCTGAGGAGTTACTGGACCACACACAGCTTCTATGGCTTTAAACTGAAAAAAGGTGGATGGAGATGGGATATTGGGAAGGAATTCTTCCCTGTGAGGCCCTGGCACGGGGTGCCCAGAGCAGCTGTGGCTGCCCATGGATCCCTGGAAGTGTCCAAGGCCAGGCTGGACACTGGGGCTGGGAGCAGCCTGGGACAGTGGGAGGTGTCCCTGCCCGTGGCAGGGGATGGAATGGAATGGGATGGGTTTTGAGGTCTTTTCCAACCCAATCCATTTTGTGATTCTCACAATCAAGGGGGAAAATCCCATTATTGCCCCATATAGTTCTGTCTGTCTTCTTCTGGTTGGGTCATGCAGCGAGTAATGGGATAGAAAACATCCCCCATCATCATCCTGTTAGGAAGAGAGGTCCAAACAGAGTTGGGAATGGTTGGAGAGATTTCCAGCCTCCCTTGGAATGGCAGTTTTCCTTCCTGCTTGACCTGGAGCACTGATCCTTCCATTGCTACTCCATGGCATGCAAAAACCATCACCAAAAGCTCAGAATTGTTCCAGCTTCACTTAAATATTTTACTGACTGCTGCTTAACATGGAAAAAATGGTTCCATGGCAGGGAGTTACTCATCCATCTTCAAAATTCCTGTGTATTGGCAAAGCTCAAATCGAAGCCTGGAAGAGCTCTGGAGCAGTGTGGGCACCTCAGTTTTGTTCAGCTGGGAGTGAGAACAGTTCCACCAAAGACCCAGCAGTGCTGCAGAGGTGGGGTCAGGGAGGATGGACACATCCACACCTGGAACTCCTCACTTCAGTTCTCCTCAGGCCACACATCCCAGGATGGTGTGGGTCGGGAAGGACCTTCAAGACCATCTCATTCCGAGCCCTGGGTACCTGAATCCAGCTCAGCTCTCCATCCTCTCCCAGCTTTTCACCTTCAGTTCCCTGGATGTGCTGCACAGGAGCTGTTTTAAGACTGAACTGCCTGTCCCAAATCTGGAACTTGGGGTAGCTGGAGCCTTGGCAGTTTAAAAACAAAACACCCCCGTCTTCAGGCAAATCTTTTTCCTCCTTTTTTGCCATTTTTCCTCAGTCAGGATAAGAGATAATTGTACCTTTGTGCAAGCACAGGGGCTCAGAAGGAGGTGTCAATTAGAAATCTGTTGTTTCATGTCCTGGTGAAGGAACAGCAGTGAGAAATTTAACACTGTAAAGCTCATTTTGGTCCCATTTTTACAGGCTCGTGGCTCTGCATTCTGATACTGCCAGCAGCCAAACTGTAGTTATTAAAGGATTATTCTAATTGTAAAAACTTGGTAATTCCTTGCCTTCAGTCATCCTTTTTTGAAAAAAAATGACTGATTTAGCAGGAAAACTCTCCTTGCAGGTGGATGATTTGGGCAGCTTGGTGACACTGGGAAGCTTCTGATCCATGGTAATTCCTATGGATATATTTAGCAAGAACACTGTTTGCTTACACTTTTTTTAATCTTTCATTACTAGACTTCATCAGTGTTTCCAGATTTGAATTGTGGGAATTTACTTTTATTGGCCTTTGTGTCCCTGCAGCCAATCTGCTGGAAAAGTCCTGAACCTTAATTTCCCTTTGAAGCTGCTGATCCTGGCTGGAACAGGGAGGTGTGGTGGGGAATGACATTTCATCTTGGTCTTAAAGTCCAGTGAATAGCAACCAGATAGCAATCAAATTATTTTTCTCAGTATTTCAAATACATTTGTGCCTGTACAGTATATGCAGATAAAAAGCTGGACTATATTAGCAAACTAAGTTGTATTTTCTGAGGCTCAGAAATTCCTAGTGGCATTTTTTGGGAGAAAACAGAGTATTAATACCAAGTAACTTGCTAAAAAGATTGTTCCTTTTTTTTTTTAATGTTTATCCCACATTCTGGCTGTTGCTAAGGGTTCACTTTTCCCTTTTTTGTTCCTCATTTCCTTGCTGAAAAGCTCCCACCACTCTATTCCTCACAAAGGATTGACAGAAAGTGGCTCTGACAGCAGGGTTATTGAAGAGCTCTCTATCTTCAGTGTTACAGTACCCAGGTACTCTGAATTATTACACATTAATGTGCCAGGATGTCTGTGAACTGTGAGACTTTGCCCTTTTTATCCACCCTGACAATCTGATCTGAAACTTGGATTATCAGCCCCAGAATAAATGTGTCCAACTCTAATGAAAAATCCTATCAAAAATATAAATCTCATCATGTTCTGAAGGCCTATGAAATACTGTGCTCTGAGCTGCTCCTGGTACCTGCCCTTGGAGATCCAACTCCTGATTGGTTTTAGGGAGCTAATTCAGAAAAAAAAATGGAATATGAGGTTAAGAAAATGGAACCTGTTAAACCTTGGGTGATGCTGGATTTTTTACCTTGAATGATGCTGGATATTTCAGTGATCAGCCTTATATCATCAGCTTTCATTGGCTGGTTGGGTTGGGGTTTTTTTACCTAAGAGAATTTTAAATAAGAGGGGTCAGGAGGGTCCCATGGACTGGCAGCAGGTACTGGAATAACCTCCATGGAGTTTTGGAATGCAGTGGAATAGTTCCAGTGGTGAGGGAGGGGTCAGTGAGTGCCTGCTCTGCTCCAGTTGTGTTTGGGGAGCAGGGAAAGGCTGGTTCAGAGCTTGGAAAACCAAATTTCTTATGGTGAGGGCAGGTAAATGGACTTTTGGTGTCTTAGTACTGCTCCTGCTTTGGGTTGAGTGAGCATCACTCAACCATCACTGGCCCAAGGACCACAAGACCCACAAAGCTCTGATTTGTACAAAAATTATTCCTTTTCCTCACTGAGGAAGATGCATCCAAAGAGGTTTCCTGGCTCTGCCTCAGGAAGGTGAGTTGTTACCATTTCTGAGGTGTTTTAGTGTGTCTGTGTTGGGGAGTGATCTGTAAATGATGCACACCCCAAAATACAGCAGCTCCAGTGAGAGAAAAGAGGGAAGAATTGAGGAGGTGGTTCAGGGGGATGATGAAATGAGTGTGGCCATTCCAGAGGGCATTCCAGGCAGAATGGATGGATGTAAAGGTCACAGCAGGAAATAAAGGTGCTCATCACGGTCCCCTTAGTCTCCCAAAACCTGGAGTCACTCAGAATATGACACAGTTTGTGCATCCCAGATGGAGTTTGCTGTATTCTTTCTGGTTTTCATGTATTTATTTGTAGTGCAGCTGTCTTTTGTAGTTAAGCTTATCTGCTCTTCCCTCCATTTCCAGGTTTTCTCTTGGAAATGATCCTGTTAAACCTTTCCTTTGCCAGGGCTGCAATTGAAAAAAAGCAAAACAAAACCAGCAAGGGGGGGAAATCCCAAACCAAACCCTGTGCTGTCATTCCTGCAGCTGGCACCTCGCTCCCAAAGGCCGTCCTTTCACAGGCTCTGCTCTTGGAAACTCTTTTAAGCTTCCTTTTCTCCAGGTGTGAAATAAGGAGCTCCCAAGTTTGGGAGGTACTGGCTGGTGTGGGCATGGATTGAGTTGGACAGCAGAGGTTGTTCCTGGCTGGATTTGCTCTGTCTCCTTGGTCTGCTCTGGATAGCTGGGCTGGCTGCTGAAAGGGAGCAGAGCAAACAATCTGGGCAATAATTGCTTTGGCTCCCTGGCTTTGATTTGCCATCACTGCCGAGCAGGAGGATCAGTTTGGGTGACCTTGAGGACGAGTGCTGGCAGTGCTGCTCAGGCAGGACTCGGGTGAGGATGCTCCCTGCTCTCCTCTTCCCTTGGGTGCAAACCTCCATGCAGACACACAATAGGGGCTTACTTTCTGCTCAGAAATGAGAATACGAGGCACAAAAACCCCTTAGTCATTGAAAAACCTGAAATGACATTTAAATGCTCTCCATGACAATGTGGTCTCTCAAAGCCTCTTCGAAGGAGTTTGTTGAGAGCTCTTTAAATTCCTGAACCACTGCTGACTAATAGATGAATATAAATTAGCTCTGAAGCAGGTTCATTTAACTCTTGTCTAATGCGTAGCATTTGGCCTGGCAGAGTCAAAATACTGTGACTCGTTTTTGTGTGGCAAATTGAGCACTTTGTTTATTAAAACTGCTGATTTGTTACATAATGAGGAGGGCCCAGATTACTGTTCCTTTCCACGGGAAGGATTTAAAGGGCAGGTCACTGCTGTTCTTCAGCAGCAGAGTATTTCTGATTACGTGCTCATCTCCTGTTATGTATTTCACAGATCTTTGTTAGCCAGGTTTTGGAATGATTAACTCGCATTTTGCTCACAGTCCTGTCAGCCTTAGTGATGCTCCACTCATTTGGCTTCCTAAATTCTCTATCTGAACACAAATACGTCTGTAAAGTGAGATCGCTGATCATTTATCAGAATAAAAGTGGAGCATAAAACTGGGTTCGTGTTGGAAAGCTGCACCCTGCATCATGTAATATTCAAGGTTTTTTTAACTCTGAGCTGGGACTCTTAATTGAAGCTGCAGCTCTGCACTTCCTTCATGCATGACTTAAGGCATCCAGCAATGTTTGCTGGGATGTAATTTGCTTTTTTTTTTGTAGAAGCTTCCACACGGAAGGGTAGAACAGCCATTTTGCCAAAGATTTAGTAAATAATAATGCACATAATACAGAATTTTAATAATATCCTTTGATATTGGGAGGGGGATCACGCTGTCTGTGTTTCTCTCCCTGCTCCAGTGGCTTTCCCCTTCCCTTCGAGCAGAGTTGGGTGCTGGCTGTTGTCACTAATTGCAGGTGATGTAGCACTGACATTTTCCAAAGCACACATAGATGATAGTCACCCAAAGGATGAGACTGCTGCCTTCAGAGATGCTGCTACAGTTCTGCTGGCATCGACTCACTCAGTGATGAATCGCAGCCATAGCAGTTCAGGTCCTACAGCATATTAGTGGAAATGAATCCACTGAGCACCAGTCCCATGGCAGCACAACAGCACTTAAAGAACACTGATTTCCTTAAAGGCAGAAAAATCTGATTAAGACATTTAGCTGGGGTTTTGGTTTTTCAGCTTTTGGTGTTTTTTTTTTTCCTTAATATTCTTTTTTTTTTTCCTTTACCAGCAGTGTGTTAGTTGTATTTGTTTCTTGTAGCATGTTATTCTAAGGAATTTAATGTATATCAGAAAAGCAACAGAGTTCCATAAATTCAGAATACCTCTTACTGTTCTAGCAGATGGAAGGTGCTACAATAAACTAGAACTGCTTTAATTTCTTGATATAAACTGACCTAAAACCTGGTTATAGCAGGAAAAAAGCTCAACATGCTGACACTGAGGAGATACGTAATAGTTTACACAGGGTCTGTGGCAAAGATGTTGTAGGATGAACGCAGCAATTGGCAAGAATTATTCTAATAAAAGCATGGGGCAGCCTATTATTGCAAGAGTTGTGTAATTTGAGGGAGCTGGGGATAAAGACAGGCTTTGTGTTAATGATGTGTTGGTGTTTGCAGGAGAACAGAGCGTTCTCCCAGCTCGGGAGAGGGATCGCTGGGGAAGGTCCCGAGCACAAAGCTGTGCAGTCTCCTTCCAAATCATCCAACAGCCACAAAATTAGAGGGATCTGGAATGCAGGGATTCCTAAAGCAGGAGAAAATATGCAAGGGTGCATCTCCCTTCTTCTCCTTCCCTCCCCACCGTGACACCCTCGATGCCCAGCAGGGAGGGAGCAGGTCTGGGCCGTGTCTGGAGCATGTGCAGAGGCAGCTGGGAGTGGCTCCCAGTAGAAAGCAGTGCTAATAAATGGGCTCTTTTTGGTCAGATGGAGTCTTGTAAACTCCAGGACACGAATCTGAGTGTCTAAGAGGCTGTAGAGACGTTCTAAACTGGGATTTATGGATAATTTCACCATTTCAGGGCTAATACAGCTTTGTAAGGCTGACAGCTGCAGAGGAATTATTTGAAGACAATCCTGGATAGTTTGGCCAAGACCGATTTTGTGCTGAGGGCAGGGATACACTCCTCATGTTGGCTGCATAACAGCTCTGCTCTGTCAGGGCAGTAAAAAACCCTGTATTTGCTGCACCTGTGGCTGTACTATCTTTGGGAAGGGATAAAATAGGGATGTCTGATTGTATGGAGGAAGCAGAGGTATTTTTAGCAGGTGACCCTGGGGCTGGTGTGGGTGTTTGTGCACTCAGGGTTCTCGACGAGCGGGTGATGAGTTATGATGATGATGAAGTAGTTTTCTGTGTTTTGTGATTTGAAAAGCAGCTTGGCACTTCTTTCCAAAACTCCTGCAGTTTCTCTAAGTTAAGAAAGTCAGGGGAGTTCTTTTTTTGAATAATTTTTAAAAAAATTGAATTATAGAGTTGTTTAAGTTGGAAAATATCTTCTAAGATCATTGAAGCCTGTGTGGCTTTCAGGTAGGTCAAGAAACGTCCCAGTCTGAATATCCAGGACTTGATAAGCTCCTTGATATAGATAATCAATGATTGATATGGATATAAATAAGAATATAACCAGCTGTAAAATAAACTAAAAACACGAACACTGTGTTGACAGCAGGATCCAACTAAGATGACTTTTTAATGCCAAACATTTTGAGTTTTAAGGATTTGCATGATTTCTACGTTCCTAAAGAAAGCTAAATTAAAGATATGCCTTTCTGACTCAAGTGAAAGCAGATGCTGCTTCAAGTAGCATGAGCTGCTGGTTTCTTCATTTTAAAATCCAGATTTCTTCTGGCAAATTGGGATTTAATTACAGAAGTATTTCAAAGCACACAAACAGCACACATACATTTTGAGGTGTGTTCACTGAATAAAGATGAGAGAGCTAAGGTGAGTCAGTCTGCAAAATGTTTGTTAAGGCGATATAAGAGATGGGTTGAACTGTCCAGGTAAAGGTTGTACTGAATTAGTTTCTAATATTTTTAATGCCTTGTGTGTTGATTTAAATAATGAAAGTTAGGGCTAAACACAATTTTGTTTCTTTCTGCTTGGGTTTGTTGTGTTTAGAGCTGTGTGAAAGCTCTAAAGAAGACTTTGATATTCACAGTTTTTGTTTCATTTCCTTCTGAAAGAAATACCATGAAAAATTCAGGTGCAGGGAAAGCAGATGAGATTCATTTGCCATTAATGGAATTATATTAGGAGTTGTAATGATATCCCTTAATCTTAAAAAGGTAAGTCTCTTACAGAATTAAGGTTTTGCTGCTGCTTTTCATGCCGTGTGAGGAATTATGGCTAATGCAAGTTGCTGATGTGAAAACATCCTCGCTAATCCTGTTTGGAGAGCGGCTCGTTCTGTGCTCCTTAGAAAAGGCACAAGAAGATGTATTATGGGCCCTTCGTTAAATAATTACTTAATTACACCCTGGGACTAGCAGATAGCAATCTGAATGCTGCTGGCAGGTTTCTCCTAAAGCAGCAAAACTCCGTGTGAGGAGCGCCACGTGCGCGGCGGCGGGGGCGCGTCGGCATCAGCAAACTCAACGGCAGCACTGATGGAAAAGACATTTCAATCAGCTCATACTCATTAAAAAAGCTTCTACTCACCCTTCCCTGTGAGCTTCTCCCTTCTCTAGCTCCTGTATAACACCCAACAACACTTTGATGGTCTCCTGACTAGAGCTGATCAGGTTCTCCATCATCTGAAGCTGCGCTTTCAAGTCCACAACTTCGGTGTGAGGCACGATTTGTTGGCATTCCTGGCTCACCGCGACGGCCGTCCGGCAGGGCTGGCTCTCCTCCATGGGCGCCACGTTGACCTGCAGGCTCTGGTCACTACATTCGGGGGCCGGGCACTGCGCCCGCGCCGCGCACACTCGGGCATCTCTGGCCGGGGGCTGCACCCCGTTCAGCTGCACCGTCCTCTTGTCGTCCTCCTCGGGGCACGGCCCCCAGTCGCCCAGGCCGGGCAGGTCGGGCTGCGAGGCCGGCAGGTAAACGGTGGCCACTTCAGTCTTGAAGACCCTCCCGTGGAGGGGCTGGGCGGCCTCGTCGCTCCCCAGCCGCACCGCCGCCGCTCTGCCCCGGCCGGGCGGCCGCACCGGCTCCTCCTCGCCGGGCAGAGGAGGAGGAGGCTCTTTGGGAGAACTGTGCAAATCGCTGCTTTTCCAGGCCTCGGCCCTGTTGTCGTGCGCGGGGCGCTCGGAGATGTGGGAGATGAACTCGGCCGTCTGCAGGCTGCCGGCCTTCCTGCCCCACGCCGCGGCCTCCCCCGCGCCCCGGCCCTCCCTGTCCTTCACCTCGATCAGGAACCCGTTGTTCTCGCTCGGTAACGTGTCCACAGTCGAGGCGCTTTTCAGAATATTCCCTTTTTTCCGGTCCAGAGGGAAGGTCTGGTAGCACTTTTTGAGATCGGGGGATGTCTGGACTCCTGTGCTCTTGGTGACGTTGGGGATGGACCTGCGGGCAGGCACCGTCATGTACTTGCGATAGGCCGTCTTGTAGGAGATGGCCTTGGCCTCCTTCTTGTCGGGGTCCTGCGTGGAGGAGCTGGAGAGCTGCTTGTCCCTCTGCTCGTTCTGGGCCTCGCAGATATCCTTAAACCTCACCTGGAGGGCTTTGTTCCGTTTCTTGATCTGCCGGTTGGGATCCAGCGCGTATTTCATCTCCAGCGCCAGGGAGGCCGCGGGCTCGACGTCGCTGTCCGAGGCGGTGAGTAAGCATTTGCTGGGCTCCTTACTCACCATGATGCCTGCAGCCAAAAACAGTGCAAAAAGCCTCGAGTTACAACAGAAATGTTACTTTTCCCCCTCAGGTTTGTGCAGTATTTAGGCCACTTTCCTCTGATCCTGCTGAAACGGCTGCGACTCGCGGCCGATGCGCTCGATTCTGTTGAGTCGCAGGCCTTGGTGATTTTCTAAAGATTTGTACCTTAACTGTACTTTTTATCTTGATTTGTTATGAACACTTGCTCCTCAGAGAGGAGGTTTCCTGGTGCCAGAAGCTTTTCCACACCTATTTTCCCAGGACAGGACCATGGCTGTCGTGCCAGGGCTTCCCAGGAAGCAATTTTCTTTGGGAATATGTGCTCGCAGGAAGCCAGTCCTTTGAATTTATCTGATAGTTAATAAAAACTACAGGGAAATTGAAAACCAAGTGTCTTTGTACAGGTAAAGACAAATTTAGAGCTCTGCCCACCCGTAGTTCTTCTTTAATGCAAATGTTTAGTAGCAAGAAGTGTCAAACTGGCATTATTTTTAGAGTGTGCTTGCTTACCAAACACATTTCTGCTGTGTAATGTATTCAGCATTCTTTGCAAGAAATTAATTGCTCGTTAGAGGTGTCATTATTTGGATTTTTATAAAAAATTACCTCATGGCCAAAACTAAATACAGATTCATTATTATGAGCAACTGGTTGGTAGTGCTGGATTTGTAAAATTTATGAACTAGTGAAGTTTTGGAGGAAGTCAGCAGTGCATCAATTCAGCTTTTGCTTCAAATGCAAAACAACTCATCCTTTCCTAGAAGCAGTAATGTGCTTTTATGATACAGCTGCTTATCCCAGAAGATCCCAAAGCACTAAAAAAACCTCCAAACCTGCGATGATTCACAGAAATTACTTAATCTGCCATTGAAATAGAAGCCTCTCCTCAAGGAGGAGAAGATGCCAAGTGCTTAACGCAGCACATACTCAAAAAAATCCCCAAACCCCAGTGGTTGTACAGATCATAGGGGGTCTGTAGTAGCTGCATAATTAAGATCTCATTTTTACACCTCATTTGAAGTTGTAATTTTTACTTTGCCGTTGCACAAATTTCTCCCTGAGACTTGCTGAATTACCAGATTCCCACTTAATCCAAATATTCTGCATGTATCTCCTATTTAAACCCTCAGAGGGACTCAGGAGTACAATGTGAAACAAGTAAGGGGACTTGCAGGTGTATTTGAAATATGTTTTTAATTAAAATTCCTTTGTCTATTTAATAAAATATGTGAAACTCTGGAAGAGTTAAGTGCCATAATAGCGTATGTTTTAGAAAGCCAACTCAGGGGCACAAGGGACTGAATCCTTGACTGGTCTATATTTAAAGTAAGAAAGCTTAATGGGGAAATCATTTTCAGTGGAAAATGGGATGTTTATGAGGTTTAAAAGTAATAGTAACACTTCCTTAAAGATACACACAGATGTGCATGGCAGAGAGTCCAAGGATGGACTTCTGGGTCAAAAATCTCATGAAAATGTGTCATTACTTAATGTTTTTTTCATGTTTTAATTCCCTGGCCTCGGTAATTTGTGAACAAGGAACTGAAATATTCCAGAATCTCCCCTAGTTTGTCTTTTTCTGTCTGACTTGTGGAGCTCGGGGAGTGGTGAGGGAGCTGCAGTCACTGGAGAAGGGGAAGAAGTTTTTCTGTGACTCTGATGTAGTACAGAGCCTGTAGAAGAAGCAAAAAGAGGGAAAAATTCAGGATAAAATCATTCAAATAATGGAATCTGAGATTGCCAAATCCTGGTTTTCAACTGGATACTTTATTTATACAACCCTCGGATCTGATCCTAAGGTGACCAAGTCCCCACTTGGGGGGAAAAGAGAAAATAAAATGAAAATTCTGAGGGGGACTCTGAAGATAAAATTAGAGTAGGGGAGTGAGATCAGTCATCCCCGTGCCCTTAACACATGAGGTACAAAGAGGGACAGATTTTGAGGGGAATAAATCAACTACATTTGAATGTCAGGAATTTTTCTTCCATTTGAAACCCTCAATAAGGAGCTGGTTGTGAGGGAACAGCAGCGTCCTGTCCTGGCTGCTCTGGGCTGTATTTTAATTGTAATTGTGTTTGTGAGTGAAATCATGCCTTTATTGGAGGGACATTCTGCCAACAGAGTAAGCAGGGAGTACAGCCATCCATCTTTTTGTCTGTCTAGGGCTGGAATTTGGGAATGTTTTAGTGAAAAAAGTGCTGGGTAAGATACAAACCCAGTCCTTCAGCTTGCAACTGGCCCACATTAAAATCTCTAGTACAAACTGCTGTCAAACCCCGAAACTCTGCACTTTACAACTACTGGAAGCAAATTTTTCCACAACAGTCTGGTAAACGAATGAGTTGACCAAAAAACCCTAAATACAAGAACAGAACAGCCATTACAGCCGTTAGTTTCAAATCTGCCAGTGGGAGTTTCTGTGCTACCAAGAAATCGTGGCAAAAATAAAATGCTGCATTCACAAAGACGTGAAATACTCAATGATTGTGTCTGAAAACCCCACGTTTTTACCCAAAAAGGCTGCAGAAATTGGCTAATGAATCTGAAAGTCATCATTTAGAGCCATCTCTTAGGATTCCTCAGAGCTAAGTGAGTTTTTGGGCACTCAGTTATTTGACAGCAGGATCCATTAACATGCAATTTGTTTTCAAGTATCGGCTTGGTATTTCATTAGTGCCTGTGACCTGTCTGAATTTTCAAATTATTTCACCTCTCACTTGAATCCCATCATTTTTGGGGGCTGCAGGATGGCTGGGTTCCTTTGGGATGACTTCACATGGAATTAAGGGAGTCCATCACCCAGCTGAACCCAGGAGTCTGGAGATATCCTCCAGAGTAGACAAAAGGGGAACTTTATTCTGCAGTTAATTTTAAGCCTGTCTTTAATAGCCAATTAATTGATTCTTCACCAAATTGCCTGTCCCCCTTTCCCAACTGCACAGGCCTGACTGATTTAGCTGATCCAGAGTTTTCTATTCCCACTAGTAGCTGGGAGTAATAATTTTAGAGATATCTGTGATTAAGAATGACAACAACCAAAAGAACTCGATTTTTTTTGGAAGCCTTGCTCGGATTTTGGTGTCTCCGAGGGGAACTTTCTGTGCTCAGCTGATAAAAGAACAGTTGAGCGAGGAGTCAATTGTGAGTTAAACACTTCACAGGGAAGACTTTATAGAATATTTCTTGGTTTGTTTCAGTTTTGGTTTGGACAAAGTGCTGCCTCA
This sequence comes from Platysteira castanea, assembly GCA_013397175.1. NCBI lineage: Eukaryota > Metazoa > Chordata > Aves > Passeriformes > Platysteira > Platysteira castanea. The sequence goes on along the minus strand of VYXC01010439.1, from coordinate 210,200 downwards.
AATTTTGGCTTATTTAGGCACTGCCACGGCATCGTCTCTGCAGGATTTTTGGATACTTAAGGAAACTACTGAGCTGGAGTTTCTCAGTTTATGGCTTGTGCTGTCAGGGGGGTAATAAAGCCTTTGAATTTGAATTTTAGTTGCAGATGCCAATTACATGCAGATAATAGAGTTCAACTTTTTATCTGTACTTACCCCAAACAAAGAGATGATGTGCTAAACTAAATATTTAAGTAATCACAAGCTTAGTTTTTCAGTTTTTAGCCTTGATTTGTTTATAAACTTGTGACTGATTGCCCTTAAGCAGCATCCCTCTATGTTTGAATATGAAAAGAAACTATTAAATAATAATAGTGATAAAAAGTGATGCCCAGAGAAGCTTTAAGTTGGTATCAAATCTTCAGGGTCATTATGGAAACCACCAGTTTGAGGGTACAAATCTTTGCAGGACCTTCGCTCTGCATCCCAAACTCTGCAGAGTCACTGCTCTGGGAGGAGAATTACAGTGCAGAATTTCCAGACTGATTGGTTAATGAGGGGAGAGGAGATTTGGAGCTCACCTTGTAATTTCCATTTTCTTCCTGTCAGTTTTATGACACAGAAGCAGATTCAGGATGTGTTAATACGCAGAGTGGGCTTAAACTTCCCAGGTTCCAAATGCAGATGAAAGGCACAGATTTCAGTCCTTGGGTTTCCAGAGCAAGTGAAGGCTTTGGAGATGCAGCTGGAAACATCTGTGCCCGTATTAAGAGCACACAGGATTTTGTGGATGGATGGGTTGGCTTAAAATAATGCAGGGAATTGCACCTAATTGGCTTTTTGCATGGAAAGTGGGAAGTGATCTGCAGCATCTTTAGGCTTCTGAATATTTCCAGGCTGGACATTCTGCTGAGAAATCCCCACTGCCTCAGATGTAATTTTTGTATGCCTAAATACCACCTTAACCACGTACTTTTCAAAAACTATTTAATGTCTATAAGTCATAAATGCATCCACGGAATATTCATTCAATTGTACTGTTAAAAATAAAGAGCAGAAAGAAACTTGAATTTACTTCGTAGAAACAAATGCAGTAGAGAAACCTAACATTGATTCTAAATATCCCATGCATTTTGACTCCATTAAATGAGGAGTATTTTTATTCTTTTCAAAGGAATCTAATTGTTAATTAGCTGACAGTGTTGTTATGTTAGAAACTTAAAAATTATATACTATCATCACAAAAGCAAGGTCCAGTAAAGAAGACTGTCATGATAAAAATTTTGGAAAATACGAATTATCTTAGGCACTTATTAATTATAAAAGTTGTTTGCAGAAACTTTGCCTGTGTTAGGAATATAAAAGAACTGAGGATGAATTATGAGTTCCAGATAATTCTGAGGGTTGCAGGTATTCCCAGTTTTTATGGGGTAGGAAGCACTGATGAGGATTAGTAGGAAAACCGACGGGGTAGCCCAGCCTGTCTTCATTTCATCACAGAATTGTTCATGTAGAATAACAGAGTTAGCAGTGCTGCTAAATGTCAAACCAGTATTTTTTTTTGACTCTGTTTTGAAACCCTGAGGCATTGAACTTGAATTTTCTCTCTCTTGAACTTCCTTATTTATTGCTCAATACCGAAGTCATCGAGACTGTTGGATTTCCAAGTGCCTTGGAAATCTTCCTTTGGAATAAAGAGGATCCTGTGGCATTGGATTTGATTTTTTCCCCCTCTCATCCCTTGGCAGGCTCGGTGAGAATGATGTATAAAATCACAGCTAATGGCTGAGATACCCAATAAATGCCTTTAAATGCTCTCGTGAGCTTCAGCTTCAGAACTAAGTGGCAACAAATAAAATGTACGATTTAATAAGCCTGGAGACTTTTAGATGGAACAGGAATCTACTGGAGGATAAACTACTTAAAATTTTCCTTACAAAGCAAGCCAGTTTCTCTGAATGCAGCTGGTAGAGACAATTCCCTTTAATTCTGACGTCTCTACTATGCTTTCTGAACACAAATTTTACTAATACTTAGGTTTTGTTGCTTCCTGTGTTGTTCCATGCATAAAATTAAAAGGAATTCATTCAATGTGATAAAATTCTGGGAAATAAGGGTTATTTTCCCCATAACAGAATTTTGCGAGGAATAGTACCATTAACAGGAGATTTGCACTTGCACTAAAACCAGTGTGGACTTAGGGGGTGAGTTAGTAACTCTTAACTTCCCAGTGGAACCAGTGCAGAGTCCCAAAATACTCCCTGTGAATTCGTAGTGTTCTGATCTCAAACATTTGCTGGGATTTAGTGTACTGGAAAAAAAATAATGTCACTATTAAGAGAGCGATGCTGATTTTCCTCCCTGTGCTCTGCAGCTCTGGCTCCGAGGACCAGAGCAGTGAAGGTTTCTTTAGCATGATTTTGCCATGTAAATCTGGGCAAGGCTTGGTCCCTGCTCCGGGGGGAGGAGGAGGAGCAGGATGCTGCTGAGGATGGGTTGCTAGGAGAATCCCTAATAGTTCTGCTCACACTACTGGCTTCCAGGAGTCCAAAAGCCACAGGACTTGCACTGGAAGGCTTTTGCATTTTTATGGGGCTTTCTGATAAATAATTTAAAGGGCAAGGTGGTAAAAACAAGAGCTTAAAGGCAGTTCTGTAGCTGTGATGCTTATCGGCATTACTGTTGTTTTAATTGTTTTAATTGTTCTTAGTTGACATCGATAGGTTTTGTGGGTGTTTAAGGAAAAAAACCCAGACAAATGACAGGGGGAAAAAGCAGTTCTGCTCCTTAGCTTTGACCAACAGGGTTGTAAAACTGTCAGAGCTCTGCAGAGAGGGATTGGAGTGCTGAGAACACAGAATCATGGAATGGTTCGGGTTGGAAAGGACCTTAAAGATCATCTTTTTTCAGCTCTGCCATGGGCAGGGACACCTTCCACTATCCCAGGCTGCTCCAACCTGGCCTTGGACACTGCCAGGGACGGCCAGACTCTGAGCACCTACAGGAACCACAGCTGGTTTTGTGCCTTCATCAGAGATTTTCAAGCGTTGGGTGGAGAGGGAAAAGGAGATAAGCAGGTCCCAGCTCCAGGCTTCGATCCTGCATCCCTAATTTTGCTGTGCAGATCAGAGCATTCCCCTGGGAATGCAGGTGATCCCCTCGTGCTGGAGCTCCCTACAAATGGGAGATGACAGTGACTTTCCTGGGGTCAGTGGTTGTAAGGCATCAGGGCTTTGTCAGCTCTTCCTGCTTGCATGAGGGTTCCAGGCAGACAAGCTTGGGAGGGTGTGAAGTGTTGTTAAACAACTCAGCTGGGTAATTTAGGTCTAAAACCTGACATCATTAGCAGGATGTTAATTGGGGAATAGGATCTGTCTGGGAGATGTGTTTTTGCACTCCACTGCTGGCAGCAGTCACCACCAAATAAGAGCTTTTCACCTTCTTGAGGAGCACATTCCTCAAGTTTCTGGGTTCAGGCAGGTTCTGGTTCTGCTGGAGTTCTGAATTACCCACATACAGGTGGATCTGAGCGTGCTGATGTTGGGGAAAGTGCACAGATCAATCTGACTCCTGCTGGAGCACTGTACAAAAATTCCTATTAGTTACCCAAAAAGAGTTTTAGTAGAGCAAAAAGCTTCAGTTACTGAGGGGAATTGTAGTCCCTAAACTGCAAAGCTTCCTCAGAGCTGCTTTAAGATGCTTTGGAAATACTGGGAAGGAAGAGCCGAAGTCTTGTGTGAGTGGAAGTTGTCTTTAACTCCAGAAATCCCAGGTTCTCATCAAACTTGAGGATTCTGGGAGAATGCTGTTGGAAATTGCTCATTCCAGGGAAGTTTTGGTGCCATGTGGGAAGAACTATGTGGGGAATGAAAAGGGAAGCAAATACAGCATGGAGTTGCTCAATATGTTTCTCCCAGGCTTTGTGGACCTGGGATAATGTGGAATAAGGTCATAAAATAAACCTGGTGTCCCATGGCAGGGATTGGAATGAGAAGATCCTTAATGCCCTTCCAACCCAAACCATTCTGTGAGTCTGGATTTTAGGATGGGTTGTTTGTGATGTGGATGATTAGGACGTTTATTAAATGATAATTAAAGACCCTCTCAAGGATATTTTTTGGCTGGGAAAGGCACCACAACTGGCCACCAGACAGATGATTTGCAGCACCTTTCTTGTGGCTTTGTGGGCTTTTATTACAAATTGTGAGTGCAGGAAGGTACCACCTTCTTCTCACCTTCTTGCTCAACTACAACTACCTAAAACACACAGATTCCTCTGGAATTCAGCAACTCCAGCTCAGTCTCCAGAAGGGATCAGTGCTCTCACTGTTCCCAGGCAGTCCAAGCATAATTTCTGCTGAATTACTCTCTCCAGCAGCGGGATGTTTTATCTGTGTCTCTGTTAGCTCCGCAGAGATATCGCTGCGTTTTATTTGCCGATGGCCTTGATGCACAAAATGGATTCAACTGATCCACAAGTTACATTTCTGTACTCGTGGATATCTCCTCATTCATTTCTCTATTTGCAGGAGAGAATAATGAATATAATACCAAAATGGGCATGAACAACCAATTATTAATGGTTGGAAGGAGACGTTGGGCTTGTTGTAGATTTTGTGCTTATTCAGAGATAAATACACCAAAATTAGTGATTTTACTGAATTTCCTCTTCTTCCTTCTCCCAGGAAGCAACTGACCAGACCAAAACTACTTGTGATGTTATTAACTTTTAAAATACCATCCTGAATTCACACACCTGCTTAAATGAGTTTGTATTGGGCATCGGAGAGCCCCTGTTCCAGTTTTTAAAAGTCATTTACACCACGGTTGGGCTTTATAAGCTTTGACCTCACCAAAATTCTTCCAAGCAATGTGATCACAACCTTGACATGAGAATTGGGAAAAGAAAATGGAAGGGGAGAGAAGGACAGCTGTAAAACAAGCAGGGAAGGTGGGCAAGAGCACAAAACAAGCAAATCCTTTTTTTGTGAGCTTGTGACAATTCCTCCTCGCTCAGACCAGATGGAAAGAGCTTCTCTGCTTTTGTTTTTAAACTGGTTTAATTTGAGAACTACGTGGGCTTTATTTATAGGCTTGCTACAGCAATCATGGGCAGGCAAAAATAACAGCAGCAACCTGCTTCTCTTCCCCATGGATGTCACAACCACGAGTTAAGGCTGGGGTTTGGGATATGTTTAACAACTGGTTTTGATACGAGCTGAGGCTGAGACCAGCTATCAGCAACTCTGGCAGTGTGACGTGGTAGAGCTCCAGCACGTCCCTGCCAGGGCAGAAATCTCTTGTAATGAGTTAAAAGGTCAGATCTGCACCCAAACAGAGCAGGATGTGGAGGCCTTCAGTCTTTGTAATCCATCTCTCTTTAATTCAGACTTTGAAAACAGCCCTTGCAGTCCTCTACACTCCTCTGTGTCAAACCCAGTAAATTTAGCTGGAAAAACTGGAGTAAAATCAGGCTTAGTGTCTTGTGCCACTAAAGGGCGAAAAAAACAGGCAAGGAGGACACCAAAAGTTGCTGTTTGATCACTGAACTGTTATTTTTACACCCAGTTCTCTTTGCCTGTGAGACTTGTGCTGGGATGTCTTAATAGAAGCAGTTTTCAGGCACTGATCACGCTGACACGGAGCTGTGCAAGAGCATGAACAGGGTGAACTGTTCTCAGGAGTATCAAGGAATCACTTTTCTGCCTGAATGTAGTAAAATTGGAGTAAATAGCCTTCAAATGGGGATGTGCCACTACAATAACAGAATGCTCTGAGCACATTCTGTGTGGTCAATAACAATTTAAAATCGAGTGACAATACCCAGGGAGTCGTACCTGTGTGTGTTCAGAGGTTATTCAGGATTTTCGAAGCAAGCATCAGTTTTCAGAAGGCTGAATGTGGAACTCCCACTGAAATTACCACTCCGAGATGATTTTTTTCCTTAAAATATGCTCACGATTTCATTTTCATAAAGTCTATTTAATTTGCAAACTGATGAGTAAAAATACAAGGGAGTAGTGGGCTATAAAATAGATTTGTTGCTTACATGTTTTTAGTATCTTAGACAAATTTTCAGCAGTTCTTTAAGCCGTGCCTGTCATAAAGCAGAATATAAGAGCTTTTTATTAATAGCTAGTTCAGATAATCATGTGAATTTTTTATGGTCTCAGATATTCTAGATTTACTGTCATTTCCTCAAGTGGGCATGAATTATGGGACTATACATCCCTAGTTCTCCCTGTCCTGTGCTTGGATAAGGAATGGCCTTGAGACATCACAGCTCAAGAGCTCTGTGGAGGTATCCTTACATTTTAGCAGGGATTTTTGGCAAGCTCACAGCTTTCCATGGCTTTGTCTCCCACATCAGTCACGGCAAAGGACCAGCATGGCTAAGTTTGCTTTTGAATTCTCCAGAAGCAAACAGTGCTGGTATTTCCTTGCCTTCTGTACGATCTGTGGTTGAGTTTGGATTCCAGGCAGTGTCCTGGTGGTGACCAGTGGTGTCTGGTCACTGGTGGTGCTGGTCTGGAAGGTGACGCACGCTCCGTGACTCGGCACTCGGGCAGCTCCTGGGCTTCTTCACCACATTTTCCTTCCCTGTCTTCCTCTCCACTGGACTTAGCCACTCTTTTTTCTGAGTTAATTATGTATAGATTAGAATATAGAATATGAAATGTGTGCCCCTCATGCAGAAATGCCTCTGTCAGTGCAGTGAATTAGTGGGGAAGAAAGGCAGCGATGATCCGATGAGCTCCTTGTTTGTGAGCTCAGTTAGTACCAGGGTGCATTGAATGCTGAGTGCTGGCCCTCTTGATAAGGAACTGAACACTTTCTCTCGTGGTGCTCCTGCCCAGCTGGTTTTTTATGTGTCAATCCCAGGGAAAGGCACTGATGCCATCCCGGATTAGAATTATGTCGTGCATCTCGTTAAAAACACACATCGTTAATAATGACGGAGTCCTAAAGAACAGACAGTTTTCATCAAGGGCATCGTGACATCCTTACAAAAAAACCCTTTAAAAAGCTGATTTAATACCAGCTTTCCCCATCCTGTGAAGGGAGGATGCTTTCAATGCAACAGCACCTTAAGCTCTGGGGCAGGAATTTTATTTTAGAACTGTTGGAATTGGAATTAGAACAATTCAGTCTGAGTCTCTGGATTAGCAATCTACATTATGGATTTCTCCTGCAATCAGGGACTCTGTGCCACCACTGTATAGCAGAATATCACCTTCCAGGTGATAAATTAGTAATACCTGAGCCCTGAGATATTTTCATCTGAATATGAATTTTTAATGCCAGGAGAAAATCCAGCTTTTAACTTAGAACTGTTATTTGTACTCGGAGGGAACAGATCATTGTAGTCCAGACAGCCAGGCACGAGCAGGCTGGTGGAACACCAAGAGGCATCACACCAAGAGTGAGGAGCTACGTTCCTCTCCCTATTTCCTATTTTTACTATTGGTCTGCTGGCTTGGAATTTGACATTAAATTAATCCCAGTACATGGCTAGGACATAGTTGCATATCATGTGATGATTTTTATTTATTTATTTATTTATTTTTAGCTGTGAGTTTTTCCATCTAGCCGCCAGATTTTAACCTTGATACATGCAGCATTCCTGGCAGCCCTGTAAATCTGAGCACGATCCAACACTTAAGCGGAGGGAATAAATTCCCAGTTGATATCAGACGTGACCTGTTACTGGTTTGCCTTTCCTTAGCACTTGCCAGCATTCAGCTGGGGAAAAAGAAATGATTCTCCGAGGCTGGGAAAACCAGGTCTTCCCAAACTTCCCTGTCTTAGAGCCTAATGAGTTAAATTCTCCTCCGTGCAGGATTTTAAGCTGCTTAGACACACAAGGTCAAAGCAAACCGCTCCATTCCCTATTCCGGCTCGTGGCTGAGAGGGGGGCACGGCTCCCTTGGGACAGAGCCCTCGGGAGACGGTGACATAAGCAGGGAATATATTCCCTGCTTCCAGCAGTGCAAGATGTCCCTGTTTTGCTGGGGCTGGCGGCCCCCCCGCCTCCCCCAGGCAGATCCCATGGAACTGCAGTCCTGCATCCCCTCGCTGCCGTAACTCTCCGTAAACATGGCATTAAGTACAGGCGCTGAGGTCATGGCAGAGGATTTTTACTAGAGAGGGAGGCAAGATGGAAATGCGGAGCGGGAAGCTCGGGATGCCTTGCAGGATGCAAGGGCTGTGACTTTGGGGTTGGATCCCTGCTACCTTTTGTCCCGTTTTCCTACGGCGTTTCCACGGCATCCCCGATTTCTGTGTGTTCGGTGATGGTGATGGGGACTCGGCTGTGTTAAATCGGGAGAACTCTGCGTGTCGATAAGCACAGTTCACTGAAGAGCAGCAGCTTCAGTCCCCGAGGAGGATTTTTGGGTTGGTTGGGCTTTTAATGAAGTGCTGTACTGCAAGTTCAGGGATGAACAACACATCCCGCGTTCCTCCATCGCCGCTGTACGGACACTTCATTAGGACGGCTGAAGTTAATAAGCAGCGGTAGTTCCTCGCCATCAGCCATGTGAAAAGCCAAAGCACTTCGTGCATCCTCCAAAAATCCTCCAGCTACACCTCTCCCCTCCCAGGCACCGCTGGAAGGGGAGCAGGCAAAGAAACACTGGTATTTTTCTAGAAGGAAGTCGCGTATCGGGATATTCTCTCCTTATCTGTCACGAAAGTTATTGGATGCAGGAGCTGTTCCCAGGCAGGCAGATACGCTATTGCATAACCCTGGCGCTCAGCGCCAGCCTTTCTCCTCATCCCTACGAAGTTTTCCGCTGGCAGAACCAGAGGACGGGGAATTTCGGGGGGTCGGGGCGAGCGAGCCGCGGCGGGGGCCGTCAGCGCCTTACCTTGTGCTTCCTCACGCAGAAGCGGCGGTCTGGGCGAGCATCTCCCTCCAGCCGCCGGGGCGAGCTGGGCGTCAGAGCCTGGGCGCCGGGGCGCATCTGCCGCGGAGCCGCCGAGCCGCCGGAGGAGCCGCNAATCGCGCTACGGGAGCAATGGAGCAGCCGCAGAGTGGGTGATGCTGATCCATTGGGAATTTCAGCGAAGCGCTGGGTTAAAGCTACACGGCTGCCTTTTATTGGGAGGGAAAGTGTTTAAGGTGCTATAGGAGTAGCTGCTCCCATTTGCTTTTAAACCTTGTATAAAATGGATGCAAGTTCAGAGCGAAGCAGTTTGGCAGAGGGGATTGATAAACGTGATAATCTGCGTAAAACTTGAATCCCATCTTTCCTCCTTTTCTCTCATTTTATAGAGGGTTTAGCAGTGATGTTTTTCATTAAAAAAAAAAAAAAAGTTGTAAGTTAAATAGGTCGTGTGTATTTAACCAGAGTGACAGACAGAAAATGCCATGAGAGGCACGAGAATTTGTCCAAGTTGGGAAGCGGTGGGTCTGTCTTTCATTCTGAGAATCCCAGGAGTTTTGCTGTTCAATAAATACTTTCCAGCAGGAAACTCCCCTAGCCCAGGTGCCAGCAGGTGTGAGCCACGGTGTTCCTCTGTCACAGCCCTGCCTTCAGCATTGTTGTTGATGAAGACTATTGATTTCGGGGGGGCGACCCCTGATTGAAATGGCAGATGAGAGCAACTGGACCAGCCCAAAATGTTCCACCACGACCCCCACGCCACAGCAGTCAGAGACAGCCGAGCTGGGCACGGGATGAGTCCAGGCATCCACGGACACGATGCAGCAGAAACACTGGCTGGAGTCCTGGGTGTTTTTTGGAGTTAATTAGCTGGAGCAGCCCATTGCAGCACGGAATTGACGGTGCTGCCGCAGCGGCCGGGGCACCGTGCTGCCGCCAGCCCGGGCACGGGCTGTGCTGGGCCAGGAGATCCGTGTGGATCCAGCTGTCACACGGACCTCGGCGTGGAGACCGACTCACGGGAAGCCTGGCCGGTTAAATCGCGCTGTGGCTGTGCAGGACTGGATCAGAGCAGTGCTCAGCAAACCAGACAGTCAGCAGAGGGCAGCTCTGCTGCTCTCCCTGTCTGCTACCTGTCCAGGTACTCCCATTGCCCTCTTCCCTCTGTTCCTTAGCTCTGCTGCTGATCCCTAAACGAGGGTGCCAGGGCTGTGCCCTCCACACCACCCGCTGCTCTGCCCGGGACTAGGGACTGACACAGCAGTGTCACAGCTTTGATCACGTTTAGCATCTCTCGCCGTATTTTATCACAGATTTTGGTTTTTTTCCCAAAGATATAGTTGGGAAGAACTTAAATATCGACCTGCTTATTGATGCAACATCAACCACCACGCTGTTGTTTTTTTTTCTTTCTGTGTTGTTTTCTAGCAGTGCTGACTTGCTGTATTCCAGGTCCTCTGTCGATTTCTCTCTACGAAAATAAATGTGGGTTTGGCTGCAGCCTGGATACAGACGTGGGTAAAATTACATGGTAGGGTGACCACGTCTGAAATAATGCAGGCTACTTCCTCCGAGCAAACAGATCAGTGGTAGGAGATGCTGTTGCTTTTTCACAAGCTGAAAATGTGAGTTTATCCAGCCCATGATTACTGGAAGAAAGTACTAGTGCTCGATATCCTGAGTGACTTGAAAGGAGAATCTCTCTGACAGAAGCAGCAGTTAAACATCATTCTTGTCTTCTCCATAATGATATTTAGAAGCTGTTGTCTCAGGGCTGATTAGTCTTGCACAGCGTTATGCATATGCCCCACTTATAAACTAAACAGCATCTTCTGGAGGTTTTTAGGGAATTAGAAAGTACTTCCTGATGTGGACCAGATTCATGTGTAACTGCTGACACCATTGGTGTACACAGGGATCTTTGAAGTCAGGGTTTGTGAAAAATAAAGTTGTTCTTGGTTATCATGCTTCATGATACTGTAAAAGCACATAGAAGTAAATACACTGGGAAATTGGAAATGCTTCATCATCCCATTTGCCAATTTTTTAGCCTTTAAAAATGCTGAGCACAACTGTTGAAGAGATGAAGGAGGGGGAGAGAAGCTGGGCTTCAACCTGGGAGGATGCAAAGAGAAAAGAGACAATTAATTTTAATTTGTTTAGATTATAAATTTATTTCTCTCTCCTGGAGTGTCCTAGCTTCCCAGACTGACGTTTTCTCCCTGTGTCTGCCAGGGAGGAGTGAGCACAGCTTGGGGCTGCAGTGCTTCATTCGTATGAGATGTCCAGGTGGAAGTCCTGCCTTGGACTTCTGGGGGGAGTGAGAAAAGCAGAGATTGGAGAGCTCTGAGATGGATTTTTAGTGGCATTCTCTGTGGAGAAGTACAACAAGGGGCCCTTCTCCCACACTGCTAATTGCATAATAAATTCAGGGAGGCACCTGTGTGTGTATTTAGAAATACCCATCACACACAGCCTGGTGTTACAGACCTCAGGTTTTACTTTGGTTTTTTCTTACATTCAGCTTCTGGCAGAGTGTGAGGGGACAGGACACGCCTGGGTGGCTGTGGGAGGGTCAGCCTGGCGTGTCCTCCCCACACTCAGGTTTTGGCTCAAGGACAGTTCCCAGTGAATGCTGTGCCTGGGGGGATGTGTGTGCTGAGCAGCTCTTTTGGAGGATTATGCTCCTCTAGAACACGCAGGTCCTACAGTGGAACACTAAAATGTAATTTTTTGGAANTCCTGCCTTGGACTTCTGGGGGGAGTGAGAAAAGCAGAGATTGGAGAGCTCTGAGATGGATTTTTAGTGGCATTCTCTGTGGAGAAGTACAACAAGGGGCCCTTCTCCCACCCTGCTAATTGCATAATAAATCCAGGGAGGCACCTGTGTGTGTATTTAGAAATACCCATCACACACAGCCTGGTGTTACAGACCTCAGGTTTTACTTTGGTTTTTTCTTACATTCAGCTTCTGGCAGAGTGTGAGGGGACAGGACACGCCTGGGTGGCTGTGGGAGGGTCAGCCTGGTGTGTCCTCCCCACACTCAGGTTTTGGCTCAAGGACAGTTCCCAGTGAATGCTGTGCCTGGGGGGATGTGTGTGCTGAGCAGCTCTTTTGGAGGATTATGCTCCTCTAGAACATGCAGGTCCTACAGTGGAACACTAAAATGTAATTTTTTGGAACAGTCTGTGCAGTTCTTGTGGAGGAAACAAGCTGGGATGCAGCTCAGGGATAAGCACGTGGCACCCAGAGCTCGAGTTCCCTGCCAGGTGTTCCAGTGACCACCAGTGTGGGGAAGGAAGGTGAAAAACCAGCCCCAAAGGGATTTTCAGATCTACACTGGATCTACTTTAAATAAGTTATATTAAGGGGCATAATTTAAGTCCCAACACCCTGAGCTGGGTTCCCAGGGATGTTCCTCACTCTTTAGGACCAGGATAATTTGTGGCAGAACTTCCCACCTGTGCTGGAGGTGAAAGAAGGGTGAAGTTCACTTGATTTGGAACAGAGCTGTGGACAAGGTTGTGCCTTTTCTCTCTGTAGCCACTTGGGACCAATGCTGTCGTTCTGTCTTTGCTAAAACCAAGTATTTCCACACTGCTGAACCTTCATTCCCATTAATTAGCTGGTTATTTCCATGCCTTTAGATGACAGCTGCCTGGCTTTCTGGGCTAAATTGGTATTTTATTTATTTATTTGTTTATTTCCTCCAACCCGCTATTGGAAGAGAAATGGAAGGATGTTAAATATTTCCTCTGCTCCAGCTGAGGTGAAGGCAAACTCGGCTGGAATTTCAAACAGGTCTTCATGCAGTCAAATCCTTGGAGGTGCTCCTTGTTTTGAGGGAGAGATATTTTCTGCTTGGCTGTGATGCCAGAGAAATAAGGTCTCGTGGAGTCATGTTTGGCTGAAATTTGGGAGACTTCCTGTAGTGTCTTGCTCCGTAATAAGTCTTTTCCATGAGCTTGGACAATTCATTTGAGCCTATGCTGATGTCTGTTCTTTATCTAAAAAGTGCTAATTCCACATTTCTTTACTTGAAGGAACATTTTGAAGATAAAATGGATTTAAGAATGTGTGTATAATACCCATAATACCTGTGTGCAGCTGAAATATTAAACAGCTGATTGAGGGAACTGCTCTTTGTGGGTTTTCTGCTCAGAGAAGAAAAGTGCTGAGTAACCTCATTAGCTCTGGTAGTTATTTCTGTGCTTCGTTGGGATAAGGATGAGCAGGATTTAGTTCTCTCTCTTAATTTCCCTTTGTACAGATCACTGGAAGAAAAATGTAACAGCAGGTCTCACCAGCTAAAGCTGAGATTTTGGGTTCCAGTTGAATGCTGTCTCATCAGGAGCCCAACTTGCTGGAGATGTTTATCAAGAAAAGCTGATTTTTCTTGGGATAGGAGTGGGAGGTTTTTCATATTTTCCCAGTGTTTCTAGTTCAGAAAAGTTCCTTTTCAGCACACAGATGTTTTTGGGAAGGGAGATAAACTGGTGATTGGAAATCCTTGTTTGTTCCTCCAAAGACGGGGATTCTGAGCTGCTCTCTCGTGGTGTGGAATCACTTCCCTGATAAAGATGTTCTCAGTGGGTGCCAAGTTCTGCCCTGGTTCCATTTCCATGCAGCCTGTACAGTTGGGAAATAAATGAGGGGCTGGGAGAGCGTGATGTATGAGCCCCTAAATGGCTGCATTTTGTTCATATTTGAAAGGCAGTTCAGGCTGTCGTCATTACTGATGACTTGTGCTTTTATAGCCCTTCTTTTTGCATTTCAGAAATCCTTTGTGCCCATCTGAATAATAAATCACCCTGTTTGATTTGCTCACTGAGAGCAAATGGGAAATTACATCCTTGTTAAGATGTCTTGAGGAACTGGAAGTGTGGGAGAATTTTTTTAAAGGAACGTTCTGCCAACTTTGTTAATATTTGGGTTTGTCTTGTTTATTTTATGACCTTCCTGAATTCCAGGGTTTTCTCTTCAGCTGCTTTATGGCAAAGGGAAAAAATCCCACCCTGCTTAAAAATAAAAAATAACAAATCTGGCCATGCTTTTGATTGCCTTCAGACAAATGGTTTCAGATTTCAGCACCTAATGAAATCTGGGATGAGCATGAATTCCATCTTCAAACTCGAGTTATGGACAGAAAAAAGGCAAATCCAACAAATAATGGGGGTACTCGCATCTGATTCCTATTTGCTCTTTGGTGGAATAATGTATTATTTATACAACATGGATTTCATTAGATGGAGGATTTAATGCAACTTTTCTGTCAAACTGGAGAACATTCGATGTTATAAAGTAATGTAAACTCCCAAACCCAGTGAGGTTTTCTCATTTGAAATATTGAACTACTTAAAATTTGAACATAGCGTCAAAATACAGACTTTTATGTGCTTTTACATGTTGCCTTCAAGTTGGACACCCAGAGAGCAGCCTGCTCCTAATGCCTAATGCTTAACAGAAAAAAACCAAGCTGAAATTAAATGTATTAAACAAGTGAAAAATGAAAATCCTACAGAATTATGGAGGAGAGAAATAATGAACAGTGCAAATAGAAGTAAATCAAACTCACCATTTCAACTGGTGCTCTGAGCCTAAACTAAAATTAAGTATTTTGGCCATAATGTTCAGAAATGAACTCTTCATGTAGTTTCTAAAATCCCTAAGCAGGTGCCAGAATAAAATTGCTCTTAATAACTTTGATACATGACAGAGAAATATGATGGCAGTGAATAAAAAAGGGACATAAAGAGGCAGTTTGCAACATCATGGGCACCTAAAATTTAGCCATATGCTCACAGTTTAGAGCTTCTCCTCCTTTATTTATTTTTTTCTAAATAAAATGACCTAGAAACTTGCCTTGTGCAAATAAGAATATGCTAAATTCCTGATTAACTGTGCAAAGACCTAATTCTTTTCTGTATTAAAATGTCTGTGACTGAGTTTTACCTTTCCTTATTTTGGAAATCCTAAAAGCACAGGATATTTCAAAAAGTTGTGTTATGAAAAATATGGGAAGCCTGCTAATGACATTAGATGAGTTTACAATTGACAGCAGAGGCCAAGTGAAGTCCTTCTCAATCCTTGGTCTGTGGCTCTTCAAAACACAGTGCAGTAAAAATGGCTCTGTCCTTTTTAGCTTGGGGACACTGTATTAAAAAACATTAAAAGCAGCACCACATTTTGATTTTCTTCAATTTTTCAACAAGTTCAGGACTTTAAATATTAATACTTAACAGCAGTTGAGGAGCATAATTAGCAGCTGCTTTATATCCAAGGGTGTCCATCAGCATTATGGAAAAGCCCAATAACTGGAAGAGCTGTTGGGGAGGAAAAGGATGAAATCTCTGAAAACCCAGAAATAAAGTTATCATTTGATAATGCTGTGGCACTTCCTCAATTTACTTCTGGGAATTCAAAGCAGCATCCTCATATTTGAGTGTTTCCACATCCTTCCCTTCTCAGCATCCTTCTGCCCAAGCCTGGATGGGGAAGTGTATTGGGTGGGAGGTGGAATGGCTGCTGCTTGTCTCCAGGCTTTGCTTCTCCTGACTTTGTGCTTTCCCTTGTGGATGTGCCTTTGCTGCCTGTCCCCACGGCTTCTGCAGGCACAACTTCCATCACTCCCTGTGTGCGAAAAAGAAATGCCAGAATTAAAAGTCCCATCTCACACTTGTTTAGAATTCATCTCCTGTTGGCTTCAGCAGCTGCCTCCTGCTTCTAACACAATGAAATTTGTGAGCAGCAGCTGGGCACTCCTTCCATCCCCACTGCTGTGGGTTTGGAAACCTCAGGGAAAGGTGAATCCATCCACCCTGTGCCTTCTTGGGAGGATCTGGGACTTTGTGGCCCCTTCTCAGAGGGAACTTTCCCATCCCTTGTCACGGAGTCACAGAGTGGTTTAGGTTGAAGGGACATTAAGGCTCATCCCCTTCCCCCCTGCCATGGGCAGGGACACCTCCCACTGTCCCAGGCTGCTCCCAGCCCCAGTGTCCAGCCTGGCCTTGGGCACTGCCAGGGATCCAGGGGCAGCCACAGCTGCTCTGGGCACCCCGGGCCAGGGCCTGCCCACCCTCCCAGGGAACAATTCCTGCCCAAGATCCCATCCAGCCCTGCCCTCTGGCACTGGGAAGGTAAAAGCCTCTCTCCATCTTTCTTCCAAGCCCTCTTTAAATATCGAAGGTCACAAGAAGTTCTCCCTGGAGCCTTCTCTTCTCCAGGCTGTCTCTTTGGTGGCCCTTCCCGTACCTCCTGCCATCTGTGATGTCCCCCTCAAGCTGTAGAGACTCCATTTATTTATTGAATTCCCTTTTACTTCCCTGTGAGCTGATGGAAATCAAATCTTTCATTGAAGCCTTGTAGGGAACATCACCAGGGCTTTACTGGAGAGCTCAGCTCGTCCTCAGGACGATGAGCTGGGGTGATGAGCTAACGAGCTTTGTTTGGAAGTGTAATTTTATTTCACATCAATTACCAAGTGACAGATAAGCTCTGCAGCAATTGATTATCTAAATGAGGGGCTTGATATCCTGAGGGAGAGCTCCTGGGGACTGAAGGTGGTGATAAACGGGCAGGTGGTGGCATCATGAACGCTGACACATCGTGTCACAGGCATTTCTCTTGGCTGGGACAAGGGACACCAGGTCTGAAGTGGGGGGAAAACAGGACAAACCCCTTGCTGTTGTCACTGTAGAATCCCAAAGTGGTTTGGGTTGGAGGGACCTTAAAGAGCAACAAGTTCCACCCTTGCCATAGGTGGGGACACCTTTCATGATCCAGGTTCTCCAAACCTCATCCAACCTGGCCTTGATATTCCATAGGAGCTCGTTTAACAGACAATTCACGATGTGGGGTTTTTAATAAAATTTTAATTTAACAGACTTGAACTTGAAAATATATTTTTTTTTGTTTGGCCTTTTTTTAAACTTTTCTTTTTTCTTAAATTTCAGGTGTTATAAAAATTCCAAGGATAAGATTTGTGGCTAGAAAAAAAACCCAGTAAACTGGAAAAAGCAGAATGCTTGCACATGTTAATTTTTCCATTTTTTAAGGAAAGAAAGAGTTTTAATAATTCACAGGGATGCAAGGAGTATTTGCCTTTCGTATATTCATATTTATCACTTGGCTTGAATTGTAAACATATTAATTCCTGCCTCCCAGTTAATGACTTTGGGTAATGTTTGTACTCCCTTTATGCAGGAATTGTCCATATACCTCACCGTTACTTATAGGGACAGCCTAATCAGTGCTGCTTCCTCAGCTCTGAAAAACATTTTGTCTTGCTCTAAGTAGCTTTTCTGAGGTATTTTTAAAGCATTTTTTAAATAATCCCTAAATTTGCCTCCTCAACAGATGATGAGTATTTTTCAGCCATACCAAGAGAAGTTACAAATCTCATTTTTGCCAAATGTCAAGAGTGCGATGAGTGTTGGGGGCTCTGCCATAACTCGGGGTTGGTGGATTTTCTGCTGTGGTTTCAAATGTTATGCCCCAAAAAGTTGTGATGGTTTTGCATGCATGGAAATTATGCCAGGAAAAATACTTCCCAAATAATGAAACTGTTGCATTAAAGTAGGAATAAAACATTTCACTCAAGTTTCTGAAGATGGGCCCTGGGATTAATTGAAATGTTTTGATATTTTTCTTCTCCTATTTTTTGTATTTTTAGTTTATCTAAGTAGTGCTGTAACATACAGAAATACAGAAATATTTAAATTTTATGGTATTTTAATCATAGAATCACACAGTGGTTTGGGCGGGGCCTTAAAGAAAATTTAGTTCCACTCCCTACCACTCCATTGAGGTTTTGCAGTAGCCTGTGCACTGATTTTAGGTTTTAAAATTCTTTCTTAATATTTATTTTATATTTTGAATCTATCTCAAAGCTGCTGTGCCTGTGCTGGTTTGATTTTACTTCACCTTGGGACAGATTCCTGGGTCCCCAGGACAGGGATGGGAAATCCTGGGGTTGGGAAATCCTGGGTGAGTCTGGGCATGAACCTGAACATCAGAACCTGTGAAAGAGATTCTGCTTAGTCCTGTTGTTGCCCAGATGGGAGGAAAAAATCTGGAGAAAGGGATGTGTATCATGGGATATCCACGGATTTTCTTGGAATGGTGTAGGAAGGGTGAGCTGAGCTCTTGGAGAAACCAGGCCCTTCCCAGGAGCATTCCCTGTCCTGCCCCTGCAGCCTGAGGAGCTGATTCTCACTTTGGAACATTTGAAACCTCTGATTTTAATCTTGGTTGGGATTTAATTGCTTTTTCCAAGGAGAGATTAGTTCTCATTTAAGTGTGGATTTGTAATTAAAAAACATCTCTCAACTTAAGTTGCTTTTGTTGCCCACACGCTGGGGCCATGCGTCCGGGAAAGCAATTCCAGAGCTGAATATCCATCTCTAATCCCATTGTTAATGTGGGAGTGTTATTGTTAGAACATGATAAACGACTCCTTTTTTGGGAGGGATTTACTTCTTTCCCTTCTGATTTCTGCCCAGACGAAGTTGGGGAGGAAAATGAAATTCAATTATAAATCAGAATTTATTTGGGTGGTGGAAAACCAGCACTTCAAGATGTTTTGTTGTTGCTGGAATATACGGAGTGTGCTGGATATCGTGAGGAAAATTGTCAAAACATGTTTTGCACCTTAAGTATAGCAAGAAAATAGAAAAGTCATTCTCCCAAAATACTTTAGGTGGGTTTTGGTTGACTTGCACATACAGAGAAACCTGAATTAGCTTCATCTGGAAGCAGCAGAGCTTCCTGAGCAAATATTCCATTCCTTCCTTCCAGAATATCCCTGAAGTGTCCAAGGCCAGGTTGGATGGGGCTTGAAACAACCTGGGATGGTGGAAGGTGTCGCTGCCTATGGCAGGGGTGGAATGGGATGGGCTTTGAGGTCCCTTCCAACCCAAACCAGTCTGGGGTTCTGTGATCTTGGCTTTTCCATGGAGTGGAGAAGGGAGTGAGATGTGTTTAACATGTTGGGTTTGTTTCCTAACTTCCAAATAGATGTTTTTGATTGAAAGCAATATAAAAGCCAAACTCCTGTGTGGGGGAAGAAATTCCTGTGTCCACACTGGTTTATTTACCTCAGGAAGTTTGTCCTTTACCTCGCTGATGGTCTCCTTTTGTCCTGCTGGGGTTGGATTTCTGCTGAGTTCAGGGAGGAACAGCATAAAGAGCCTTTTATCAGCAGCATCCTGTTGGAGTTTATTCTGCTGAACGTTTTGGTCATCGTCCCAAATCGTAATAAAAGAGGGGCTTAATTAATTCACTTTTCCACAATAGAGAAGTTCATCTCCTTTTGCTTAGATTGCAGCTTAGAGATTGATTTCATATTCTTTTCATGAGGCACCTTTGAAGCTCTTCTGGAGACTGCACGTTGTTTTTAGCACTGGGTTGTCTGAGAGAATCCCCCAAAGTCTTCTGAGTTGCTGTGAGTTTAATAAGAAATAAAATTCAAATTTAATAATGTTCGGGAAGAATTGGGTCATTCCTGGAGACTCAGCCCACATATTCTCGTGTTCAGGTTCTGCAGATGAGGCCTTCCCTGCTCCCTTTAATTAAATATAAAGTATTAAACAGATCTGTGTTCCTTGAGAGTGCATAAAATGCAGATATGGCTGCTTCTCCAAACACCTGCAGACAGCTCCTGGAGAATATAAAACCTGGGCTTATGGATCTCTGTTGGAAAGGGGATATGCTGTGGAAGTTTTCCTCTGCTCCTGGCAAACCTTGCGTACATTTTATAAACTGGAACAACCTGGAGAAGTTACAGGTACAGTAAAACTGTGCAAGAGACAAGCTGTGCACGTGGAACAGGATAAAACTCCTCTCCTCTGCTCTGGAGCTGGGCTGGGAGAACTGGGATTGTTCAGCCTGGAGAAGTGAAGGCTCCGGGGAGACCTTAGAGCCAGTTCCGGATCCTAAAGGGGCTCCAGGAGAGCTGGAGAGGGACTGGGGACAGGGAATGGAGGGACAGGACACAGGGAATGGCTTTAAGATGAAAGTGGAGAGATTTAGGTGGGATTTTGGGCAGGAATTGTTCCCTGGGAGGGTGGGCAGGCCCTGGCCCAGGGTGCCCAGAGCAGCTGTGGCTGCCCCTGGATCCCTGGCAGTGCCCAAGGCCAGGCTGGACACTGGGGCTGGGAGCAGCCTGGGATGGTAGGAGGTGTCCCTGCCATGGCAGGGGTGGAAGGGCAGGGTGTGATTTGGGAGCCAGATTCCAAGGAATCAGACAGGTAAGGTGAGGACATTCCTGTAGGCAGAGGAGAGCAATTCCACTCCTGTGAAATCCCCTGCTTGCTACTACTGGGTGTTAATCTTTTCAGCTCCTCTTATCTGTCAATATTGGAACAGAAATTCTCACTTGAAATGTGACCTGTCTGGAAATTGTATTTCTCGTATTTACCATATTGATACATGCATTTGTGTAAATACCATTAATTCTGCTGCCATAACATAAAATATCACAGAAAACTGAGCTTAAGTCAGAGAAGTCAGAACAAAGGAGCAGCCCGCTATCAGTTTTGGTGTATTTCATCACTTTTCCTGCTCTTTGGGGAGGAGGGAATGAGAACATTGCCTGTGATGGGGATTTCATTTTGATACCATGCAAATGTGGAGACAGCCCTGCCTTTATTTTTCCCCCTGATGAGAGCCTGCCAGTAATTCCTGTCTGCAAGGACTGGGTCACCTTCTGCAGCTCAGAGCTGAGAACAGCACCACATCAGAGCCTGCTTCCCATCAGCCTTCCCATATCCACTCTGTTCTGTCCCAAAACCTCGAGAAGGGAACAGCCCCCGGGGTATGGTGTGATGGTTGCTGTGCTGACTGAACCAAAGGTAGGAATTAATTACAAAATGCAAAAGCTTCCCCACAGAGACCTCCTCCTGCAAGGAGCTTTTTCTGCCAGGGATATCTGAACTGGATATCTGGTTTCGTCAATTCAATTTGGATTGCACATATTTCTTATCTCTCGGGCTCGCTGAGCCCCTCAGTAAACCAGTTGCTAAATAATTTACGTTAAAACAGGTGAAGGAGAAGCACCAAAAGTGGGATAATTTGTCTTCAAAATGGCTGTTGCTTTTAGGAATGTATTCATCTGGCAGCATCACCTGTCTGGTGTGAAGATTATCATTTAAAAGATCATTTATCTTCCCTCTTATTACCATGATTTGTCACAGTGATACGTCAGTGCTGCAGAGACAATATCCCAAGCACCCAGTTCCTGGGATTGCAGTGCATTCCAAACTGGGAATGCCACTTGTCTCCAATTTTCTTTTCCTTGTCTTTGCAAACCTGCAATTCTTTTCCTGCTCTGCATCAGAGTTTGCTTATGTGGCTTCCAGTATCATTTGTGTTGGATAAATAAAATAGGGCTTCCTTTTGCAGTGGGTTTGCTTTTATTTTTTCTCCTCAGTGACTTCTTGAAGGGAATATCTCCAAGGGCATGGAGTGACAGGAAAACAGGGAATGGCTTGAAAGTGAAGGAGGGGAGATTTACATTGGATATTAGGAAGAAACTCTTCCCTACGAGGGTGGTGAGGCCCTGGCACCAGAATGGTTCTGTTCCCATATTCACTGCTGCATTTTTGCAAAATTATTTTAAAAACTTTTTTTTATGGCTTTTCCTTTTCATTTTTTACTGTTCGAGTACTGGCCATTCCCATAAATACAGTTGTTTTCTGTACTTTATGACTGTATTTATAATTTTATTATCAGCATTAATAGATGTGTAAACCAAGATACCTGAAACAGATTTATTGAGGGCAGCTCTGTAGATTTTCAGTGAAATAATGTTTAGTGTAGCAGAGGGAGGGGAAGAAAAAAGCCATGAGGAAAGGCAATTGCATTTAGAAAACTAGAAATAAATGTACTGACCTTGAGAACTCCTGAGCACTGTGGGTTCCACTGAAGGGCACTGTTCAATACTGACACCGTGTGCAGCTTTTAAAAGAGAAGCATTTTTTTGTTAAAATGGACTTTTTTTTTTTGAAAAAGAACCCTAGAAACATGATAAATGGCATTGCTAAAACATCTCATTAATTTTTTTTGGCTGCTTTTTACAGAAGTTGGTGCAAAGCACTTTTGAATTAGGGAACTCTTTGTGTCTATTCCCATTGTGTTATCATCACCTTTCTAACAAATAAACCTTCTGCAAAGCGGATCTCAGTTGAGCTGCTGTGCTCTTGGAATCACAGAATCATGGAATGGTTTGGAAAAACCTTAAAAACCATCCAGAAAAACCATCCAGTGCCACCCCTGCCATGGCAGGGCCACCTCCCACTGTCCCAGGCTGCTCCCAGCCCCAGTGTCCAGCCTGGCCTTGGGCACTGCCAGGGATCCAGGGGCAGCCCCAGCTGCTCTGGGCATTCCATCCCAGCTCCTCCCCCCCCTCCCAGGGAACAATTCCTGCCCAAGATCCCATCCATCCTTTCCCTCTGGCAGTGGGAAGCCATTCCCTGTGTCCTGGCTCTCCAGATTCTTGTAAATATTCTCTCTGAATCTTTCTTGTTGACTCCTTCAGGTCCTGGAAGGCCACAAATGAGGGCTGGGTTCTGGCTGTGATGTGTGTGAAGACCTTTTTGCTCTTCTTCTTCCCAAAGGGGTTTCGCTGCATTCATTCCTGCAGGGTCTCAGTGCTGGAAAAGTTTTCCTTTTAAAACGAGTTTTCTATTGACTGAGACTGAGCTGTCAGAGGTCAGATCAGGATCTGTAAAATCCTTCTTGAGGTAAAACAAGGTTTGAAGAGTAAATAAACTGATACTCACCTCTAAACTCCCCTATCAGCACTCTGCATTTCACATGGACTTTTCCTGCCTTGACCTAAAATAGGTTTTGCTGCTTAGGGAGTCTCTGAACTCTTTAAGTCACATCAGGTAAAGGAGGTGGCACATCTTTTCCAGGAGCTCTGGAAGCAAAGTTTGTCGCTGAAAATACCCTGCTGCATCTTGATGGGCAAAAAGATGCTTCAAAATAACACAGTGGCAGCAGGAAAATACCCAAATATTTATCACTGCCATTACTGCAGATGTGAACTTCTGTTTCTGCAAGGAAAAGGGCTCCCGTGGTTTATTCTCGTGTTCAAGGGGCAGGATTTGGCCTCAGGAAACAGAAAATTCTGTGTATTCAGGAAAAAACGTGAGAAGTGGGAACAGTTTGCACTTGTTTTTATCCTGCTGCTGAAACCACGAAATAATTTTTTCTCTGAAGGTGCTGCTGAATTTGCTGTCAGGTTTTCTGTTACGAGAAAAGAAATGTTTGTTTTAATACTAGGAGGAATACATGTGTGAATTTCTATCCATGGAGATAAGTTTATGTGCCTTAGGAGTGTTCTGCTTTGTTTTGGTTCTTTTTCCTGCCCTTCCTGGTTTGATGCTGATGGGAAAAACTTCAGAAATCTGTGCCAAACTCTTTTAGGATGCCCTGGAAGCTGCAGCTTCCATCCAGGTCTTTATCTATTTTATAAAATAAAATATTCTTTAAAAGAAGAAATGATGGAAGATCCTCTGCCTTATCCGTGCTGGGTTGTGTAATAGCTTTATGCTATAAATTACATAAAATGTATTATTGAAGTGAGCAAACTTGTCTGCAGACACATTGGATTTTACATTTTCACATGGCAAAAAGGTGAAATTTGGGACATTTTAAAGATGGATTTTTGTCTTGTGAGTCCGTAAGTGGTAACAATTTAATGAGGGGCTGCTAGAATTGGTAACAGCTGATTTTTATTTCTTTCTTTGTTGCTAATATAGAGAGAATACAAGTTGTAAGCAGGGAGAAAACTTCGTTTTTTTTATCTTTACAAACTCTCTGGGAATTGTGAGGAACTTAAATCCTTTTCAACAAATTAAATTCTATGGAAATGTTCTGAAAGCCAAAATGTGGTGAATTAATTCAAGGGATTTTGGTTGGGTTTTTTTATTATATATTCATCCATTTATTTATTTAGCTGTGTAGTCTTTTAAGGCCGTGTAAGGAAAATTTGATGGAAAAAATAAACGAAACTTAGACTTTTTCATCTATTCCTGACCGTGGTAACAGGGACATTTTAATGAGACATCACTTAACTGAGTGTAGGTTTGATTTGTCTCAGATTTTCTCACTATACATAAAGAGCTTAATATTTCAATTTAAATATTTTGCTGGGAGAAAATGGACAAGCCTGTTTAAAATAGGATCTTTTATCCCTGAGGGAGAAAAGTGTTGGCATGTGTGGTCTCTCCTGCAGGGAATTCTCTTCTCATTCTCAAATTTCTCAACATTAATGTTACTTGTGGGGATTATTTCAAACTAAAATTTCCCTTCTTGTATCTGTTCAAGAGCCATTTGAATATTGAGTATTTTATTTTAAAGGCAATTTAGGAAAATGAGTGCTTTTGGAGCATTCTTGTGCCTCTTCAACTTTTCCTTCAGGACTGAATTTTACAGAAATCTGAAGTAGTTTTACAGTTTAGAATTGCATATTCATTTCTTTAAAATAGAAAAGGTGTTTCTAAATAATCAGGCATCCTTTCCAAAGAAAAAAGAGATGCTTTGGTGTTTGGTTTAGGTTTGGTTTCTTTTAATGCAGCTGAATTTTCACTTGTCCTGATTGGGAGCTGGATCTGGCTTCCCTTTGGACAGGCTCGCTGCTCTCCTGGATCCATGATTTTGCTTTGGGAACGCTTCAGTCATAGAATAGAATCATGGAATCATCAAAGCTGGGAAAAACCCCTCTAGGATCATCGAGTGCAACCATTCCCCAGCACTGCCGAGGCCACCACTGCCCCATGTCCCCAGGTGCCACCTGCACACGGATTTTAAATCCCT
>VYXC01010439.1:161392-185071 GCA_013397175.1 Platysteira castanea | reverse complement strand
AGAGAATTAGGTACCTTTTTTCTATGTATTGCTTCCAATGCTGGGCTGTAGATGATGAAAATGATCGCCAAATCCAACTAAAAATTAAAAATCAACTTAAGATTAAAATCTAATCATGTTGTTAGCTGCTGCTAACTAGTTAGTAGACCATATTAAAAACACCTCCAGTACAAATATTGCCTCTAAATAATTACAAACTTTTATTAGCATTATAATTAAGAGCGGGCTGGCTGCAAGTGATACCTCACAAAGAAAATGAGGCCTGGTAGTTGTACTTTCTTCGTAATATTAAATAGATTTTCCTTCCCAGCAGGGCCTTGAACAGTGGTTTGCAGATAAAGGTTGGAGCAGGGATGTCTGTGTGTGATGGCTTCAAGGAGCAATTCTGTATCAAAGGAAGGGGATTTATTACCAAGATAAACACTAAGCTGAGTGTGAATCATTATTTTATGCAGAGAAACAGGAAGAGGTGTTGATAACTGGTCAAAGACCCTCAGCCAGTCTGCTCAGCATCACTTTGGGGGCTCGGCCTGAGCTGAGATGACAAAATTTAACAAATTTCTATAGTTTTAACTAAGACTTACAGCGCTACAGAATCCCCTCCTGTTTGTGTTCGTTTCCATTTGCTTATTGTTTATTTTCCTGTATTTATTTTTAACTCCAGCAGCCATTCCAGGTTTTTAGCCAGCTCTCCTATTGACATTTCCACACTTGCACGTGGACTCAGAGAATTTCACCAGCAGACATTCAATGTTGTTGTTCTTTTCTGATTCCCACCGTGCTAATTAAGAAGATATTTTTGTATAATTATCAGTCCCTTCAGTGACACATCATTTCTGCTGGCTGGGGACAGTCAGAGCAGCTTCCCCCTGAGCTGCTCCAGGGATTGTCAGGATTTTGGAGGGATGGAGGAGGGCACAGGGACCACCAGGAGATGCCGAGGAGATGGCAATCAAATTTATCCACTCCTCTGGCTCCTCCTAAAAATGAATATTAAAATGTGTTTGGAAGTTTCACAGTTGATGCACACCCATGGGATTGTTCACCTGGAGAGGAGAAGGTTCCAGGGAGACCTTGGGCCTAGAGGGGCTCCAGGAGAGCTGGAGAGGGGCTTGGAACAAGGGATGGAGGGATAGAATGAGGAGGAATGGCTTTAAGCTGAAAGTGGGGGGACTTAGGTGGGATATTGGGCAGGAATTGTTCCCTGGGAGGGTAGGAAGGAGCTGGGATAGAATTCCCAGAGCAGCTGTGGCTGCCCCTGGATCCCTGGCAGTGCCCAAGGCCAGGCTGGACACTGGGGTTTGGAGCAGCCTGGGACAGTGGGAGGTGTCCCTGCCCATGGCAGGGGTGGCACTGGGTGGGCTTTGTAGTTGGTTCCAAACTAAACGCTTCTGGGATTCTGTGATTGTTTTTTCCATATCAGTTTGCTTTGAGAAGTTCCTCAGTTATGAAATCCATCTTTTAACTCTTGCAGCCATGTGTATTAACTTAAATTACTCCCCAAGAAGGCAGATTAACACAAAAACATGACCAAAGTTCTCAGCCAGTTTTAGAAGTGAGTTTGTTGGAAGCAGAGCTGTTGGTCACCTGGAAAGGGCTGGATTTGCCAGCGTGGGGTTGATGTGAAGGAAATTAAAACTAGATTGATGTCTTTGCCAAGCAGTGGAGTTGGAGGATGTTTAAGTGTCTGTGAAAAGATACCATGGGCAAAACAAGGCTTGTCCCAGCTCTCCTGAGCATTCCTGAGCCATCCACAGAGCTGGGATGGACTGAGCTCCATCTGCAGCCTAATCTGAGGCAGCCAGTTTCAAAAATTTATAATTCTGACTGGTGCTGGCACATCACTGCGATCGATGACAATCTTTAGGGGAAATAGGAGGGAATGTGGGCTCTGGAATGTTTTCTTGTAGGCATGAGCCCAGTGTTTGTTGTGGCGGGAGCTCGTTAGGCGCTGTTTTGACAATTAATGTTTGGATTTTTGAGATGGTCCTGTCTTATTTCCATTTCATAGTAGCAAACATTGTCTTTGTACAGCCTCAGCTTCTGTTCTTGTCAGGGGTTGTTAGAAAGTTCTTTTGATGTCCCAGAGCAGCAGCTCGGGTGGCCTTTCCCTTCCATATTCATGGAGTTTGCAGATGCCACAGAGCTCCCATCAGGTACCTCGGCATCCTCTGGAAAATCCAATATTCCCACGTGGACAAAATCAGTCCTGCAGGAGCTGAGATCTCAGCTCCACTGCAGGAGAAAAGCAGATTCCAGGAGTGCTTATCGGGTGGAAATTGGGGATTAACCTGTAAATAAGAGGGCTCAGAGCACATGCAGGTGACCCGGTGTCATTTTGGGTTTAATTTCAATCACTTGGGCTGATGTGGAAATAAAGATTTTAAATTGAAAGGAATGCTGATCTGAAAGGTAACAGTAAAGGCTCTGTGCCTTTATGGAGAGAAAATTCCTGAGTGTCCTCTTGGGCCGTGGCATGGAATAACCTTGAAAACAGCACAGAAAGGGGAATCGGCCATTTTATCAAACCATAGAAAGAATCACTTCTTTTCTAAGTTATTCTGCTGGGGTTTTTTTCCATTTTTTAATGTTTTTCCTCCTGCATTTAAGACCAGAAAAGATGTGGACATCATGAACAGGCTTTTAGCAGATAGTCCGAGAGGGAGGATGGACAAGAAGCTCCCGTTTATGGGATTTTACCACATCCTGGAGCATGGGAATGGGTTGGAGTTGTTACTACAGCACTTTCACACACCAGAGGGAAAAACTAAACTTTCTTTTTGTCACTTTTTCCTCTTTCTGTGGTTGGGGAGAGTTCTGGATGGTGCTGCCTTTCCGGTTTTGTGGAATTTACTGGGTTTGGGTGGTGTTTTGTTAAGCATCACTATATCTGAAAATACCACGCAGTGAAATTAAAACTTGGGCTTTAGCTGGGATGCTCAATCTGATGATTTTGAAGAGATTTCTTCCATGAGCAGAATATTGACTTTCCAAATGCAAATGCTGATATTGTGTGATATTT
This sequence comes from Platysteira castanea, assembly GCA_013397175.1. Lineage (NCBI taxonomy): Eukaryota > Metazoa > Chordata > Aves > Passeriformes > Platysteira > Platysteira castanea. The sequence goes on along the minus strand of VYXC01010439.1, from coordinate 182,049 downwards.
TTAGGAGTGCTGTTTATTACCTTGTGAAGCCTTTAATGTCTGAGCAATTTTTAGATGAAGAATATGTTGCAAAAGCTTCAGTGCTAAACCCATGAAATCAGAAATGGAAACGTTTCGAGATAGGATTTTTTTGTTTCCTTGACAGAATTTTGCATATCCATTAATGAATTTTAATGATAGAATTATCTCCCCTGCATTCCGTGGTGCTCTGTAGCAATGTTGTGTTTTGATAGCCACTATTGTGTTGTGTTATCCTAAATAATGGATTCTTTTCCTTCTCTTTTGCCAGGGGAGTTTCGTGGCCTGCATGACAGCCATCCTGAGGCAAATGGAGGATTATCACTACGCCCATTTAATCAAGACTTTTGGGAAGATGAGGTCGGATGTTGTGGTGAGTTTAATTTGGTTTATCTCTTCATAAGATAGCTCAGCTTGTGGTTGGTTTGGTGTTTTTCCTGTTGCTGGTCATTAGAGGCACTTGTGAGATGTGAACAAAATGTGTTTGGCATTCCAGATTTAATACAAAATAATTATTTAACACCGTGACACACACAGGAGTACAGCTGGAGCTGTTCAGTGTTTTAAAACATGAGGCAGTGGATGGAAGGCGATTAAAGGAAGCAGTAAAAAAATAATAGTGATGAGACGTTACTAAAAGGGAAAGAAGAAAAAAAAATTAAAAAGGCTTTCTTAGGAAAGGAACTTTCAGTGTTAAATCTACCAGATGTCCTGATTTTGTTTCTTGAAGTAGCTTTTACTTAGAGATCTGCTCACTTTCCCTTTTATGCAAACCACTTTCACCTTAAAGATGCCCTTCGTTGTTAAATCAGCAATAATAATTGCAATTTGTCTGCTCAGAGTCGTTGGGTAGCCTGGCTAAGGCAACAACCCAAGTTAATTACAGCATAATAGAAGGGAGTTTATGGCTGAGGAGAGAACTCTGTAATAACCTGGAACTACCTCTGCCATATGGCCGGGCAGGGCTGGGAGGGGACCCGCAGCTCCCTGGCTGAGCTCCAGCTCTCAGTGGTGACCCAGAGCCTGCTCAGCTCTGCCACATCCCCCCTGCCTCCCTGGGAGTGCTCCAGGCAGCTTCCACCTGGATTTACTCCTTCGGCTTCTCTTCTCCTCTCCAGACTCACCAGAACAACTCCAGGGTCTTTCTTTTGGGTAATTTTTATGTTTGGACTTTCCAGTTCAACTTTAATTTATATTCATCTTCTTTCTGCCTGTGTTGGGCCAGGTTTGAGCTCTTTGCCCTGTTCCAGTTTTCAGGTGCTGGAGCCCCTTTTTGCTCCTGCTCTGGCATCTCTGGAGCTCAGAGCTGCTGTTTTAGAGGGGGAAGGCAGAGTCCAGCTGCAAATTGCTGCAGATGGGATCACTGCAGTCAAAGGGCTGCTTCCACTCAGCCTCCTCTGGGACCGTGGAGCATTTACATGGATGGGCACTGAAAGCAGAACATTCCCAAACGAAATGCAGATAATGGGCTGAGAAGAACGGTTATGGCAGAGAGAAGAGATGCTTATAAAGGTTTATAAGCCTTTAAGCTGTAAGCGAAGGTTTATAAAGCCAAATCTTTCTCTAATTTTAAAGCAGTTCAAACCATTTGGCTCTGGAAAAGGAATTCCGATGGAGAAAGGGAAAAGCAGTTTGCTCTGAAGAGGTGTTGTGGTTCAGCCCATCATTTCCACAGCCCTCCCTGCACTGGGGAAGGGAAGCAGGGGAAGGTCAAACCCATGGGTTGAGATAAGAACAGCTTCATAACTGAAATAAAGTTAAAAAAAAAAGGAAAAATTATTATCATTTTCATTAAAGAATAATAGAAGAGGTTATGATAAAATACATAATTTATAAAGTGAAAAGAATGTAAAGTATATTTCTCTAGATAAAAATGTTAAAAAATAAAAATGATAATATAAAAATATAAATAATATATAAAATATTAAAAACATTAAAATATAAATATAAATAAAATAAAGTATATTAAAATGATAATAATAATAACAATAGTAATAATAATAGAAATTAAAATATAAAGATAAAGGGAGGAATAAATCCCAGACAGAGCAGTGATGCCCAAAGAGTTGCCCAGCACCCATCCCCCAGCACAGATCAGTGGCTCCCAGCCAGTTCCCCCAGTTTATAAACTGGGCCTGGCATTCCAAGGTGTGGAATGTCCCTTTGGCCACTTCAGGTCACCTGTCCTGGCCATGCTCCTCCCAAATTCCTGTGCAGCTCCTCGCTGGCAGAGTGAAAAGTCCTTGACTCAGGGTAAGCTCTGCTCAGCAAAACCCCAAATGTCAGCGTGCTCTCAACGTTAATTTCATCCCAAATCCAAACCACAGCTGCCAGGAGGAAAATTTACTCTACCCAGCCAAAATCAGGACAGCATGGGATGGAAAAACTCAGAGAGAAAAGTTCTGCTCAGGAAAGCTGGGATTTTTCCTAATGAAACTCTTCTCAAGTCTCACTTTTGTGGTCCAGATTGTCAGAAAAGTGCTTGAGTAGGTCAGACCTTCCTTGGTGAGAGCAAGGGAATGGTCACGGAGCTGAAATTTGGCAAGGGCTGTGTTTATAATTGCTGCTCGTAGGGGTGGGATTTGTGTGCATGCACGGCCCTGGGATCCAGGAGGAATCTCTTCTTTCTTTGCTCCGCACCCTGGATATTCATCTTTTCCTGCATGTTCTGGGCTGGTGTAGCTGCAGTTGCTCTGGACTGTTAAAATCACATTTTCCATCAGAATAGGAACTGTTTCCCTGCTTGTTTTCCACTCTTCTGCTCACCTGTCAATCATTTGGATTTGATACTTGAATCCAAACTTGGGCAGTTGCTGTAATACTTTCTATATCTTTAAGGAAAATCTTTTAAATGATTCAATATTGTTGTATAAATGATAATGTGTGTTAATGCAAACTAAAGTACATGGTAAGCTGGTAAAACATTAAATGGGGAATACGTTTGTGGTAGAAAATGCTTCCTTAAACTGATTTTAAATAATGTTAATTAAGATGTGGAGGTTTAATGGCAAGGCATTCTTATTCCTGTGAGTAAAGGAAACTACAGGGAGTAAACTATATTTTCTTCCTTTTTTTTTTTTCGTAGTTTTTCCACTCCTTTAATCCAACAATTTTTTGAACCACTCATTTGACTCACCCAGTAGAACTGAAATCCAGGAGTCTTTGCATTTAAACCCAGACCTGGAGGTGAAAACTGCACCTCCTTTTGCAGAGGATTCTGTTTAATCACAAAGCAGTGATTTAGAACTGAGACTAAATTCAGCCAGGCAGAAATGAAAAGCTTTTTCTTAAAAAAAAAAAAGGCAAGAGAAGGGGAAAACTTAAGTTGTGCTTTCTTCTTCATCACTGGAGACCCTTAAATCTTCCTTCAGCCTCTGCTCTCGCTCCAGCAGGAGTTGGAAGCTCCGTGCTGGAAGTGCTGGAGGAAACTTTATGGTCTGTGTTACGTAGGTGGCAGGTTTAGATTATTATAATGGTCATATTTGGCCTCAAAGTCTGCGAAAAGATGAGGTGGAGTGCAATAAAACCAGTGTTTTACCTCTCTGCAGAACAGAGAGTTTAGATTTATTAAGGAGTGTCTGTTCAAAGAGGAATTTCTTGCTTTAAGATCCCTTCCAGCCCCAACTCTGCTGTGATTGTGGAAAATCAAAATCTGTGATTCTGCTGTCATCCTGAGATGAAACCTTATCTGAGATCACTGAGGTTATTTCTGGGACTAACTGATTCCTCTCCCTTTTTTACTTGGTGGAAAATATTTTCATTTGAGACATGTGTGGTTTAGTTAACAAAAAATGCCTGTTAATGTTCTGCCATGTGGAGAATCTCAGGCTGAGCTCAGGCTGCTTCCTTTCCATCAGTGGATGGGAATTTTTGAGGGGTCTTACCTGCTCTGAATTCTATTTCCTATTAAATAGGATTTGTAGTTGGAGAGAGAGCAGGAGTTGTAACCCTTCCTCCTTTAGTACGGGTTTTTATGTTCAGAAAAATTTGTCCTGCTTGCAGTTATACTGAAAATAAGCAGGTTTTTCTTGTCCTGGTGGCTTCCCTCTCTTCCCAGTCCCTCAAAAACCCTGAGTTTTCCTCATAAAATGAGGTTAATTCATCCAATCCATTTGCTTTTCAATGAGAACCATAAAGTGGAAAAGAGAGCAATATTCTGAATAGATAAACCCCAGGTGGGCATCAGGAGCTTTTTATTTGATCAATAATTAGCTGAGTTGTTACACAGCATTATTTAAAGTACCTGGGTGAGCATGGGGTTATTAAAATGTAAATATCAGGGGATGGAAATGGAGCTGAATCAGCAAAGTAGGTCAGAACCCCCAGGGTCAGGAAGGAACCAGTTCATCAACAGTGGAATTCTTTCACCAAAACACGGGAAAAACGAGCAGGGAAATCACAGTTTGAGCTCTTCAATGAAGGCACATTCTCCTGAGCAGAAGGAGAGGCTCTGGGATGAGTTTGGCTTTGCACAGAGGTGACATCTGAGCCAGGAGCAGTTCCAGGCTTGCTCTCCATCCTGTTAATTCCAAAGCATCAGGATCTGGTTCACTGGGAACAGTGGTGTTTGGTCAGAGGTTGGATTTGATGGTCCTGGGGTCTTTTCCCACTTTACGATTCTGGGTTCTTTCCTGATGTTGTGTGGTTAAATAACAGAGGAGTTATTTCACCAGGAGTATTCTGCACATGGTGGAGCCCAGAACCCTGGAAGTTCACAGAATCCCAGAATCCCAGGATAGCTGGGGTTGGAGGGGACCTCTGGAAATCACCCAGTCCCACCCGCTGCCAGGGCAGGGTCCAGGTGGGTCTGGAATGTCTCCAGAGAGGGGGAGGTTCCACGTTGCTTTGTGAAATAAGAAACATGGAGAGAGAATATTTACAAGGGCTGGAGGGACAGGACACAGGGAATGGCTTCCCAGTGCCAGAGGGCAGGGCTGGATGGGATTTTGGGAAGGAATTGTTCCCTGGGAGGGTGGGGAGGAGCTGGGATGGAATTCCCAGAGCAGCTGTGGCTGCCCCTGGATCCCTGGCAGTGCCCAAGGCCAGGCTGGACACGGCTTGGAGCAGCCTGGGGGGGTGGAAGGTGTGGAACAAGATGGGCTTTGAGGTCTCTCCCAGCCCCAGCCAGTCTGGGATTCTGGGATTCTCCATCTCAATGCCGTGTCCTCAGGATCTCGGCAGCTCCCTGCATCCACTGGCTGGGAATTTCTGAGCCAGAGAAACCTTTTAACAGAGCAGTGGATTAAAAGATAAATCTGCTGAAGATGCTGGCTCTCACACCTGAAGAAAGACTGATGAGAGCAGGGGCTTCAGATTCATTTCTCACTGAAAAGGTTACACAGAAGCCAGTCTTAGTTAAAAGTCCAGTTGATGGAACGTATTGGGGATTTTCTTTTTGTAGGCATTTGACATTTTAAAGATAGACCAGATAAATACCATTACTGAGAAACTGTATCAAAGGGAAGATATTCTAACCTTGGAATAGAAGTTCATTTTTATCTCTGTGTGAAGTGGATCAAGGACTTTCTGCATGAAGTTCTCTTTTCCCCTTTATCTTTCTCACAGCATTTGGTATTACTGAAATTGTTAGATAGCAATTACAGATTCCCAAATTGTAGGAGATGATTTACATTATAAAGTACACAAAGTTTCTGGTCCAAAGAATTGTTTGTTTATAGCTGTGTGGAAATAAATTGGTTTATGCTGTAAAATTAACTTGTTCTTGGGCAGGTTTTCACTTGCAGGAACAATTCCTGCTGCTCCCTTTTTGGGAAGGTCTCTCCCAGTTTTGGGATGTCCAAACCGTTGTTGTTCTCTACCTTGGATCGGGGTGATGAGTCCCACTTTGAGCTGGAACATGTTTTTATTTTAATACATAAGTAACCTCAATTTCAGGAGAATATCCATGAAGGGAGGGAATATTCATCACCTGACTCCAGGGAGTGTTTTTAGTGCAATCATAAGAGTTAAATAAATGTTTAGCTTTGTTTTTTTCCTCTTTCCACGTATCAGTGTGCTTTTATCAACTTCCCAGGAGTGTGTCACAACAGGTGTGTCACAATACATGAAGAAACTGGGAGATTTTGTCCATAGTATGGAAAATAATGATTGTTTTTCCAGCAGAAACTCCTTTTGGATAACTGGTGAACCAGTGCTTGGCCTTGAGTAATCCCATGGGTTGCTTAAATGTGGGATTACTGTTGTTATAATTTCTGAAATGAAATTATTGTAGAATTTATGGGCATCATGTATAAACGTGCTTTAGTAGGATTTAGGTATGGTTTTTATGAAAAATGGCTTTTTTAGGAAGCAGAACCCCAAGCTCCCTTTGGACTCCAGTCATTAATAACTGCCACCATCCCGTGGAGTTCTTCCACCTGGCAGAGCGGCCTTCTCCAAATGTTGTCTCTTCTTTTAGGATTTCCTGATGGAGACATTCATCATGTTCAAGAACCTCATCGGGAAGAACGTCTATCCCTTCGACTGGGTGATCATGAACATGATGCAGAACAAGTGAGTACAGAGGGAGAAGCTCCGGAGCTTTCCCGAGCCGGCGGCTCCGGCTTTGCTCCGGAACAACGGGGTTGCTTGGAAACAGCAGCCACGAGGCTGCAGCCAGCCTGCCCTGGCTTTGCCTCCCTCTCTGATGCACAGAATTATTTAAAAATTGGCTCTGGAGGAGTGTTTTAGTGGCCTGGTTTAGGGCTCTTGGAGTCCACCAAACATTAAGGGTGTCATCCGTCTGAGAACCCGGATTTTGGAGCCAACTGCAGGTGCAGTAAAATTCTATGCATATCTTATAATAATTCAGTTTATTATTTGGAGGATGAATTGCATGGTTTGCATATGACCTCAGATTAGGGGTTGTTGTATGGAGTTGTATGTCCAGGAGTGATTTCAGTGGTGTTTCGAGAAAGAGTTAAAAAGGCTTTTAAATCCAAACTCCATCACCCCAGTAATGTAGAGGGAGGCTGAAAATGTTTCTAATGCTCATTTTTTTTTCCTCAATAATTGCAGTTCTGTCATTATTTAGCATTCCTTTGTGCAGTGTTTTATGCTGGTGACATTTTATTAAGTGTGTCAAATGCTTTTATGTGTACTGAGATGAAAGTATAAGGGAAAAACATTATATTTACCAGTTGCCTGGAGAAATCTCTTCTGCATTTACTGGAAGCTACCACGACTATAAAGTTGTCAGTGTTTCCTTATATAAAATCCTGAACCACAGCTCCTGCTCTCCTTATAAAAATGCACCATAACTTTAATCTGGGCTTCTGAAGTCTCCTTAACTCCCTAATAAAATCCATTCTGAATAAATAGGAGTCAGGAGATTGAGCCATCTTTGGGTTCTTCCTGCTGGTTTGGGATGCTTGGGAAGTACCTGGCGTTTGAAATGAGGAGCCCTTTGAGAGCTTATGAGGAACATCTGAAGCCCCTTGGATTTATTTCTTTCTTTATTAATTTTGAAAGTGGTTTTGCTTCAACAACTCTGCTTGTCTCGGAAGCCGTGTTGGCGGTGTTGGGAAACCTTCCCAGCGTGTGTTACCTGTGAAGAGGAGAACGCTGGGGTTCCTGGGCTTTGGGAGGGATTGAAATAGGATTGGGCAGGTTTGTGTTTGGACATTCCTAATGCTTTAACTGGCATCAGTAAGTGGACACAGGGCAATTACAGTGTGGTCGGTATTGCGGTGAGTGTTGCTGTGTCAGCCCAGCACAGGAGGGACAGTGAGCTCCTGGACAGGATCCAGAGGAGGCCACGGAGCTGCTCCTGGGGCTGGAGCCGCTCTGGAGCCAGGCTGGGAGAGCTGGGGGTGCTCACCTGGAGAGGAGAAGGCTCCAGGGAGAGCTCAGAGCCCCTTGTGATGCCTTCTCCCAGCCACCTAGAAGCAGAGACCAGACAGGAGTAAGGGAATAAAGGCAGGGATTTATTTGAAGGCCTTCAAGGTTCACCCTGGGGAGCCAGAGGCTGCTTCCATAAAATGGACCCCAAGGTGGACAACGAGTCACGAGCTCTTGACNCCATGGCAGGGGTGGCACTGGATGGGCTTTGGGGTCCCTTCCAACCCAGACCAGTCTGGAATTGTGTTACCTTGATGTGTCAGGGAAAACACAATAAAGACGCTCTCACACCTGCCAGGTTCAGCAGAAAGGAGGGGAAAGACCTTTTTTATTGACATATTTCACATTCTTATACAATTCCCAACTCCACAAGGGATTGGAGGACATGTCACTTCCTTCTCAATCCCACTGGAGAAAAAAGATGATCATCAAACTTCTCTTATCACAAAAGGAATGAAAAACAGAAAATACCGTTAAGTAAACATTGGCTATTGTTTACATGAAACTGTGAGAAAGAATCTGACTCCAAGGTTAAAAACAGGAGGCTTTAGCAAAAACCAGGGCAACACCTTGACATTATTGCCAGGTGACCTCTCAGTGTTCACTTGGGTGGGGATTTCACCTTGGTTTTTATTTGGCACTGTGAAATTCTGGCCATACAAATGAAAGAGGAAAGGTACAAAAAGAGCCTTTCTCTGCCCATGGTTTTTTAACTTGAAGCACAAAGGGATCCTTATCCCAGGCAGTTCCTCATGGAAAATTTGGAGCAATACAAAGCACAATGGGTTACAGTTAGGACGGAGACTTGGAATTTTTATCCTTAAAAATAGTCTTGTCTTTATCCCATGCTGAACATGGAGTCCTGAGGAAGCAGAAATGGGATGTGTTGATGATCTTTGATTCTTCCTGACTCACCTCAGTGCCTGAGTATCTGAGTAGTATTTAAAGTTAAAAACAAAAATGTTTTCCATTCTTTCTGCTATTGATGAGTATCTTCAGATGTCCTAAGGGGGGCTCTTCATCCCTAATTCCCTCATCCACTCATTCCCATTGCACCAGCTCCTTTGGAAATGCTTCTTAGTTGATTTCCCTGCTTTTCATTTTCCTGTTGGAGTTAATGTGGTTTCCAAAACCAGAAAGCTGCCTTGTAAAATACCTTGTTTGGTCCATCTGCTCCATTTATTTCCACCCTTATAAAGTTTTATTGAAGAAAACCAGATGAAATTTAAGAACAAATTCTGCCTTTTATGGCTGTGGTGTCCCCTCCATAGAAGTAACTCCGAACGTGCAATTTTGTGTTGTCTTTGAAAACACCTCCTTGGGCAGTTTCTGTGCCATGAACCAAATCAAGGGAGGTAAATTTTAACTGTAGCCACAGTTTCATTTATTTCCTACATGGAATATATCTGATAGTGTGAAACAACAGGAAAAAGAATTAAAATAGCTGCAAAGTAGAGCTCTAATTCCCCTTTTAGACCAGTCCTTAAAGAGTTTCTCCTAAAGCTCCTCTCCACTCAGTGCTTTGCTTCCAGATTAAAATACTTTGGATTAAGCAGTGGATTCAGATATTCTGGATGAGATAAAGTTGTAGCCATGGGGGAAGAGGGAAATGGAGAAATGCATGTGAACTACTGGATTACAGGGAGTATTTGCAGATATAAGTTTAGTTCAAATTTAGTATTAATTTTTTTGACCTTCACTAGTGGGATAAATATACAGAAGTATATATATTATTTGTTATATATATTATAGATATAACAGATATATAGATACAAAAATTCTGCACGCTCAGTAGTAGTGACAGAAATGACTCTCAGTATTTGCCTGCCTGTTTTTGGTCCAGTGCATGAAAACATCAGGGTCCTCTCTCTTTCCTGCCTCCCAGTGCTGCTGTGCCTGGCTCAGGGTCACATCCCATGTTTGGGATCACATCCCATGTTTGGGGTCACATCCCATGTGTGGGATCACATCCCATGTTTGGGATCACATCCCATGTTTGGGGTCACATCCCGTGTTTGGGATCACATCCCATGTGTGGGATCACATCCCATGCTCAGGGTCCCATCCCATGTTTGGGATCACATCCCATGTTTGGGATCACATCCCATGTTTGGGATCACATCCCATGCTCAGGGTCCCATCCCATGCCTTTGTTCCAGCACCACAGGGAGTCACGCTGTGTTCCCACCTGTCATGCTGAAATGAACACAAAAAAATCTCCACATCTAACAAGAAAATTCTTCCTTTTTTGTAGAATGCTTTATTTACTGACTTGTCTGATTTAGTAAAACTCTCATTTAAGCAAAGCAATTTGGTGATTCAGAGTCCAAGGTTTTGGTGTCACCAATTTGGTGGAGTTGCCACCAGTGTGTTCAAGGTGACATCAGTTTGCTGGTCAGCATTTGGGGGGTAAAAGAATTCATTTTGTGGGTAAAAAAAGAGAATATTCAAACTGATGCAGTGGCTTTTGCTTTCACTTCCAAATTTTGGTCCAGATCAGTCCCTGGTTTCCTGTAAACAACAATATCCAAAGGAAGGAGATGGAAAAAAACAGTGAGGGATGACAGAGATGGATAAGAGACCATTAAATGTACTTTTGAAACAGCTCCTTGTAAGGAGGAGTTGGAAATGTCTCGTAATTCCTTTTAGGATACTTGTCCACCTTTGAGTTACAGCTGTTGTAGGGTTTGTCTGTGCCCACATTTTCAGGAAGAGTTATTCCTATTACAGCCATAATCTCTGTATTTAATAGTTTTAAGCAACCAGGACGTTTCCTGAGTTTCTGGATAGGGTTGGGAAGTGCTTTGGAGGCAGATCCTTCATTCCAGGCACCTCCTGCAGGAAAACACCCGCCAGGAGTCGGAACTGTAGAAGTAGTTGCAAAAAAAGGCAGGGATTTTGTCTTGTTTACATTTCCCCCATCGAAACCATGTTTCGAAATGATTCCGAAATGTTTGAGAAATTGTTTTTAACTTTTGTCACAAGCTGACAAGCTAAACACTTCTTCCTCCTAAACACATAACTCAGAACATGAAAGCAGTTCCTCCCTACGGTTCCGTAAATGAAAATAATTTAGTCTTTGGTCTTACTTTTGGCATTCGAGACAATCAGCTCCTTTGGTAAGACCTTATGATATATTAATTTGTAGCTGCTACTTTCATCTGCAGCTGTGCCTCTGGAAGCTGAGTTGCCTATGAAAAAGGAATTTGATGTTTGCTGTTCTATTTTTTGTTCCTAATGTCCACATTTACATAAAATACCTGTTTGTTTTGCCTTTTGAAGTCGGAGAGGAAGGGATGAGATGCTCTCGGTGAAAATGAGGTTTCTTGTCTCTGTGGTTTTTTTTATTCCAGAGGAAATAGAGCTGGCCTGGGAGGGAATGTGGTGGGTGTTACCTGTGGTGTCAGGGAGGGTTGGGTTGGAGATCAGGAGAAGGTTCTTCCCAAGGATGGGCACTGGAAAAGCTCCACAGGGAATGGTCACGGCACCAAACTCTGCTCAGCAGCAACAGAAATATTCCTGTATTATGTTCCCAGCACAAATCCAAACCACCACCCCACACCCTCCATGAAGAAAATGCCCTCAAACCCAGCCCACCAGCCCAGGATCTCAATGAATTTTCTGCGTGAAAGCCAAAAAAAAGCCTTGCAAAGAGGAGGACAAAGGACGGGGGAGACACGGCTATAAACGTGTCCCGGAATGTTTATTTTTGGAGCTTCCAGGGAAATGTGGGCACTTCTGCTGCGTGGTTGTCATAGCAGTACCTGTCAGATCCACTCTGCACTCTCAGAATTACCTCCGGTGATGTTTGTGACCATCCATCAGGAGTGGGCAAAGCCTGACGTGCGTCAGGAGCCGCAGCAACTTCTGCGTAACTCGGAACCTTCAAAAGCAGCCCAGGCTTCAGCAGCCTCTGAGTTGATCCTTCCTGACAAGTCACCCAAAGCCAAGCTGAAATTGGGCTTTAGCTTATGGAAATCTGGCTTAATTGCAATATTCTGCTGGATTCGAGGCAGGCTTATGGAAACAAAAGCAGGATGGTTTTAATAAATGTATGAAAATAGGCTCTTTGCACTTACATAATTGGCCAGTCAAGTTGCATCCATCAGATGAGTGCAAGTGCAAAAGCTCTTTTTTAAAACCCACCCCAAGCTCCTGCTGGATGAGGTGTAGTTTTCATAACAGGGGAAAAGAGGCCAAAAGGATGGCAAAGATTTGGGATTGAAAACTCCAGGGAAAGCAGGGACACAGCACAGTTTCACAGCCTATCAGGTGTTATTAAATCGATGAGATTGCGGTGGAGGGAGCAGAAAAAAACTTTAAAATCATGATTTCATTTCCCAAACCCCTTCATGGGTTCAAGCCTGTGTTAATTCCATGTTCAAAGACGTGATTCATGGCCTTAAATTGCTGCAGGGGAGGTTTAGATTGGAGATCAGGGAAAATTTTTTTTCATGGAAAGGGTTGTCAGGCACTGCCCAGGGCAGTGGTGGAGTCCCCATCCCTGGAAGTGTTCCAAAACCACGTGGAACAAGGTGGGCTGAGGGTTGGACTCCATGACCCTAAAGGATTTTTCCAACCTTAACCACTCAATTCTATGATCACTGGCTGTGATTTGATAATCTGAATTTGTAACTAGGGCACTGATGATTAAAATATTTCCTCAAGATATGTTTTAGTGGAATATGGTAACTGGTTTACATTCCCAAATTGGAACTGGGATGAAGGAAGTGTTTGAAATGCAATTATATTTCAGGAGGCCAAGGGATGCATTGTTTCAAGAGTCTGAACAGTACAAAAAGCTTGGATTAGAAGGAATTGCTGCTACTTTTCCTGACTGTTAATGCATTTCCTGTAGGACTCTGTGCTTACTTAGGAAGTTTAAGAGTCCAGACATGCAGCTTGAACAATCAAATAATTTAATTCAGGGCTGGAATGCAATAAGACTTCAAATGGGAGCAATTTTGTTTTTCTTTAGCTCTGAATATTTCTCTGTATAGAAAAACCTCCCACTATTTCCCATGTATGGACTGAGGATAACAATTTTTAAAGGATGTAACTTCCTCAGGAGCCAGTTCTCAAAATTAACTTGTGCGCCCCAAAGTTTGCTCTTCCTCTGGGAATAAAAGACACGAATGCACATTGATAAATCATCTAAAATTTCTGTACATGCACAGATTTTTTTTTTTGCTGTCCATAAAAAACCCCGTTGCATAATGTACTGACCTTTTCAGGAAAGACCTTGCAGGATTTTTGGTTTAGCATTGTACCTGTCAAATTATAACTGCACCTGGGAGGAAAATGAATCTACTTGACTGTGTTTGAAATAACAGGGTATTTTCTTATTCAAAGAGCTGAGATTCCTCAAAGAAATACTCTTCAGCAGGTGCCCTTTTCCCTTGATGGTTTCCACCCCATAGCAGGTGGTTTTCTCCCAGCCTGGGAGTTAGAAATGTCCCTGGCATTAGTGGAATGTTGATAATGGTGTGGTTGTGAGAACTGATGAACTTGGGGCAGCCCACTGGATTTAATGATCTGGTTTTCTCCTTAATTTCTGTAATCTGTGATCACTTAGGATGGAAAAGTCATGGAAGGAGGGCAGGGTTAGGTGGGATATTGGGGAAGAATTCACCTGGGAGGGTGGTGAGGGGCTGGGATGGAATTCCCAGAGCAGCTGGGGCTGCCCCTGGATCCCTGGCAGTGCCCAAGGCCAGGCTGGACACTGGGGCTGGGAGCAGCCTGGGACAGTGGAAGGTGGCAGGGGTGGGATGGGATGAGATTTAAGGTCTTTCCCACCCAAACCAGTCTGGGATTCTGAGAAGCACCCGGTGAAGCTGCCAATGTTGGGATGTGGGTGTGAGATGTCCCAGCCCTCCCAAATCCATCTGCTCCTTCTCCGAGCACTCCTTCCATCTATTTGGGTCATGATTAATGTCCCGTGGAGTCTAGAGGTGGAATAATGATTTCCAGGACTAAAATAATTACCTCGTTGATCATAATTGTATCATTCTAATTATGGTTTTCATGTGTTTGGAGACGTGTTGGGCTTTTGGGAACATTTCCTGCAGTGAGATGAGCTTGGGCTGGTGACCACGTCCAGCATCTGCTGTGATGCTGCTTGTTCTGGGTTTTATTGTTGTGCTTCCCTTGACAAAGATATTTTCCTGTCCCTGAATGTGGGTGGGATTTGGTGTCCTCCCAGGAATGGAGATCTCGGAGCCTGTAAAACCAGGAGAAGGCTGTTGCAGGTCCTGTTCATCCTAAAGCACAACTCACTTTCAATTTTGCTTCCAAAATATCCCTGTGGAGCATTAGCTCCACCCTCATTGCTCAGTGGCAGCCCCGTGACACTTCAACCTTTGATTTGCCACAAGAAAATTCCAGTGACCTGGAAGCCAGGAATTGTGTCCTAGGGAACAGCTCTTCCTGCACTAGGAAGAAACACAGGGATAAAATGATTCCAACTGCTGCTGTGCTTGAGTTCAAGGGGAAAAAGGTGAACGAAGGGTTTTTTAGAGATTTTTTTTTTTATCTTCTGTTAAAAGGCCTTGCTATTTTTGGCATCTTGCAAAGTTTTAGGTAGTGAGGCAGTGCTGAGGTTTAGGCCTGGAAAATTCCTGGCCATGAACTGGTTGTCCTCCTTGGAGCGAGGGCAAATTGAATCCCTCAGAACCTTTTGAATGCTCCGTGTGTGTTATAAAGCTTGGGAACTTCAGGGAATCTGTGGGTTTATCATAGGATTGTTACGGGTGGGGAAGAGCTCTGAGATCACTGAGTCCAACATCAACCCAGCAGCACCACCTCATCCTCAAGGGCCACATCCACACATTTTCTGAACATTTCCAGGGATGGGAACTCCACCCTTGCCCTGGGCAGCTGTGCCAGGGCTGGACAACCCTTTCCATGAAGAAATTTCTCCTAATACCCAACCTAAACCTCCCACAGTGCAACTTGAGGCCGTTTCCTCTCATCCTGTCACTGTTATTTAGAATAATCTTTAACCCAGGGGCCATCCCATGTTACTGCTGTTGGTTTTCCATGGAGGATGTTTCACGAGGAATCACCAGTGGGAGCAGCTGCTCCTCCCAAACACCAGTTTGCCTTGCTGGTTGTCACCCCTCGTGTATTTTACCTGCTCTAAAGTCAGGAGAGGCACCTCCCAGTCATTCATTTCCCAGAGTGGCTCAGGAATGGGATACTTTAAGGAAAAATAGGGCACAGGAGCTGCACGCAGCTGAGTGAAAGAGGCAGCTTGGCTCAACTGCTACACTAAGAAAAAGCAAGAGAATGTTGAAAATGGCTTTTTATTCCTCACTTTCTGGAACCAGCACCCACAGGACGCTGTGGATGCCTGGTTTCCTTTGTTTCTAACGAGATCCTTGGAAAGCCAACTCATTTTTTTGGCTCCTTGCCCTCTTTTTTTTCCCAACCTGCATCTTTAGAGTGTTGAGAACTGCTGGGTTTAACACATTGTTCTGAAAGAAAGCTCTGAGAGGTTATTAGCCTGTGTGTCGTGGTAATTCTCTGCTAAGAGCTAATTGAGACCTGAAGAAGCCTTGCCAAATTAATTTCAAATGGAACACAGTGATTCCAGTATTATTTTCCCTTCTGGAATCTACACTGGGGTTGACATTAAGGTGCTTTGGGATGACTGTACTCAGAGGCATTTTACCAGCCAATATATTTATCAGTTGGGGTTTTATGATATTTTTTTCATCAAATTAAGCAAGAAGAATTCAATATATTGTGCACTAAACGATGGATAATAATGTTGTTACGTGTTTTTGTTTTTTGTTTTGTGCTCTTGTTGCTTCAGGAGTAGCAGAAAGCCTTGGCAGATTACATTTCCCCAGGTAGATCCTTTAGTGTAATCCTTCCTTTAATTTAAAATTTTCTTACAATTTCCTAATTCCAACTGAAAAACCCCTGAACTGTCAATTTAAATTTTACATTTTATTTTGTGATTCTCATGTTCTTTTCTCTGTTGCTGCCTGAGCCCACTCCAAAGGCCCTGGTGTGTAGATACTCAAAGTTTAGCTCTTTCCAAGATGAGCTCATGAACATTTTGGTCCACATTATTGTACCAGTGTGGGTGTTTGGGATGAAACTGCATCCGAGTATTTGCTTTCTCATTTCATGGAGCTCTGGGGACTTTTCCAGCTTTATTCTGCTTTTCCTGGCTCTCACAGCCAGTTTTGGTGCCTGCAGCACCACATTCCTTGAGGGTACCCAGAGGAGTTTTGCTCCTTAGCTTCCCACAGGAAAAACGATCCCTTGGAAATGTGACCAAAACCAGGAGAAAATGATGATGGTGCCTTTGGTGGTGGGAATCCAAAGACCATGGAGCATCCTGGTGCCACCTGGGGACACGGGTCAGTGGTGGCTTTGGAATGCTGGGTTGGACTTGATGATCTGAGGGGGCTTTTCCAACTTGAGTTATCCCATGGTTCTGTGGAGGAAGGGGAAAACGTTCTACCTTAGCACCCAAACCCACCTGGATGTGGTGTTCTCTTGTCCTGGTTTTTGCTAAGCCTTCTGTTTTAGCCTTGGAGTCAGAGATTTTCACACAGTTTTATGTAAATAATGGCCAATGTTTATTTAACCACCTTTTCTGTTTTTCATTCCTTTTGTGATAAGAGAAAGTTTGATGAGCTTCCTTTTTCTCCAGTGGGATTGAGGAGGAAGTGCCATGTCCTCCAATCCCTTGTGGAGTTGAGAACCCTATAAAGTAGGAGAAATGTAAATAAAGTCCTCCCTTTTACCCCTTTCTGCTGAACCTGGCAGGGGTGAGAGTGTCCTTTATTGTGCCTTTACCAGCACAGTGTTCCAGTTATTAATCGGAATTTTGGTGCCCTGACTGCTCAATTTGTGCACATTTAACCCCCACCCAGGAAGGGTGTCCACGTCACAGCCCCAAAAATGAAAGTTCTGGGGTTTTTTTTAGCACAGGATGTAAGGCATGAACGCGGGGTGGGAACACTTGGTGCCTATAAAAGCAGCGGCGTGAAGGAGGTAATTAAATAAAGCTGAAGGTGTTAAATCCCAAAGCAGAGCTCCATTTTTACCAAGTCAAAGCTAACACCACGTGATGTTTATTTTTAACAGGGAAGGTGTAGCAACTTTCACGTAAAATCGTTATTTTTCCACATCAGCATCATTTCAGTTACCATTGCACATTTAAAAATACCCAGGGAGTGAAATATGGGCTGCTTTTTCACACTTGGGGTTTATTCATCTTTTCCAGTATTGTAAAAAACCCCAATATTTCAGTCTTGAGAAGTAACAAAAAATGGTTTGTTTGGATATTATAAATGCATTTTTAGGCTTAAATGGTTTTTTTGGCTGGAATTCAGATTTTTGTAATGAGCTTTGCACTGAAATTCTGTGGGTTTGATTATCAGTGAGTGATTTCGGGATTTTCAGCACTTAGAGCAGCTTGACTAAATGGAGATATTGTACATATCATAAAACACTACTTTGCTCTTAATGTATTACTTTTTTAATGATTCACAGGAATAGTGACGAGCACAGTTATTAATTTGATGCAATTTGGGTAAAATATGCCTAAAACCGTGTTTGCTTTTACCTTGCCAACGCATTTCTTGTGTGAATTTTCCTCTTTTTCAATGACTGACAGTAGTGCAGCATTTTGGCTTCTCAGAGCAGCAGCCTCGATGCTTAAAAAGCCAGCAAGGCCTTTCCTGGGGCTATTAAATTTGAGGATCAGAAATATTTCATGAACATATTCTAGAAAACAAGCTTTTCCAGTTGAGTATGAGAAAGCACAGCCACTATAGGAAGAACTGGAGGTTTTCTTAAAAAGAAGGAAATTATTCCTGCTCTGGTGTAACAGATGGGTGATTGTAGGGCAGGAAGAGTTTAAAGCATATTTAGAGAGAAAGGAGGTGCCAGATCATTGGCTATCACCAGTTTGAAGGTTTATATCACTGAATATAAGCACTGAAAAGTCATCTTCTCTCTCTCTCAGTGCACTGCAGGCAGAGCTTGAGCTCAGCCTTTCTTGATGGATGTTTCTCCTTCTCCATCAGTGTTACAGGAAAGCAGGCACTTGCAGGTCATAAAACAGAGATATTTCTAGGTCGTGGGATGAACAGGCTGAACTGAGAAGGTAAATTCATGATTTTTTAACATTAACCAAAACGAGAGCATCTTTAGTATCCAGGTGATGGGTATAGATTATCATTGGTGTTAGAAAATATCCATCCTGGGGCACACTCTGTGCCAATCCTGTTCCTTGAGTGCCTGAACTTTAAACTCCCAGCATATTTTTCATTTGGGATGTTCAAAGCAATAACATGAAAGATATTAAAAGCAAACCTTTTCCTTCTTTAAATTCCTTGTATATAAACATTCACCAAGTGCCTGGTGAGCTGCGGAGGGAATTTACTGTCAGTGTGTTCAGGGATCTGTTTGGATTTGCTCTGCCTGGGACAGGAGCTTTGCTCTCCCAGCTTTTTCAGATTTTTTGTCCTGGATGTGTGGAAAAGGCTTCCTGCTGCCCCTTCCATCTTCCCCTGAGCCTGTCCATGTTCCCTCTGTATCCAGGCACTCTGGAAATGCCTTTGCTGTTCCTGCTCTGACCTTTCCCACTCCCACCTGACTGTTGGGCTTCCCTAAGCCCTCGCCTGGGGATTCAGGAGAGCATCCACCTGCCCTTTGTGGGAGTTGTTTGCTGCTTGCCAGCAACTACAGGAACAGAAGAAGAATAACAATGTCTGGCTGCTGCAGAAGGTGTGAAAACTGTTACTTCTCAGGTCACTGTGATTATCAGTGACATGGAAAGTTTCTGTCTCTCTGCAAGTAGCTGCAGGGAGAGGGAGCTGGAACGGAGCATCTGATCCCTGATCCCATCTCTGCTCCTATTCCCTTTGGAGCTCCGGGGTGACAGAGCCACCTCTCCGTAACCCACAGCACTCCTGGGGTGCAGCATCGTCCCCTGGCTCAGTTTGTCACATTTTGGGCACTTTAATTGGTTTGGGCAGCTCTCTGCTGGCTCAGGTGTCACTTGGCTGGCTTAGAGCACTAAAGCTCTGCCTGGTGGGAAGCCTGGGAGGCAGGTGCAGCAGCACGTAGGTGGGAATGCAGAGGGCAGGAGAAGGTGTCTTCTGGAACAGCAGCACTGAAATGCATCACAGCATGGGGCCAGTCAGCTTCTCCTCAAAAACTCTGGGAACTGAGTCCACCAGATGGGCTCCTGCCCAGCACTGAGTGCCCAGCAGAGCCCTCCTTCACAGGGAGGGGTGGATGGATGGATGGATGGATGGATGGATGGATGGATGGAGGGAGGGATGGATGGATGGATGGTTGGATGGATGGATGGATGGATGGAGGGAGGGATGGATGGAGGGAGGGATGGAGGGATGGAGGGATGGATGGATAAGGGATGGATGGATGGATGAACTGGACAGGAAGCAGGGAAAGCTTCAACAGTTGTACCCACCCCTCCTGTTTTTCATTTAATTTCTCTTTTTCTCATCTTCCATGTGAAAATACATTTTGGTTCCTGTCACAGTCAGACTGTGAGAGCTTTGTGGAGGAACAAGTGATTCTGTGCTAACAAAAAATCACCTTTATGACATTACATATCTCTTAATGCTGGAATTTTCCTTCTGAGGGTTCAGGCACTCCCTGGGTTTGTTCCTCTCTGGGTTTGACTGTTAAAATGTATTTACTTTGTATGATTTGCCTGGAGCTGCCCTAGTCGCATCTGTGCTATGTGAGGTGTACCAGAAGTACTCAAAAAGAAGATATAGGAGAAGATAATTGATGATTTTCTGACAGTTCCCTGATAAAGATATCCGAACAGAAACATTTCTGGGATGAATTTCAGTTTCATGTTCCCGTCAGTGAGGTTTTTCAGGGAGGTGTGATACTACGACGGCTTTGTGAGGATTCACTCTCCCTCCCACACTTGTTGTCTCATGCTCTTCCTTCTGGACTGTTTTGCATCTTCTCATGCAGAAACCACATTTCATTTTTAAAAATCAAAGTGAAATTGCCAACTGTCAAAACCAAACATGTTTTCTCTAAGTTCTTCTCGAACACAGACTAACTTTTTATTTGTCAGACTGTTTTTGACAACGTGCTCCTTCCACAACCACGTCAGTCGTGTTTCCTCGAGGAAGAGTTTTCTTAAGGAAGAATATTTCCATCTTTGAGATATGAATCACAGTTATTACCTGATATCTGGTATCATACTGGGATGCACTTTCCTGTTTTTGGTACAGCCTCAAGCACTTTTGAGACTTAAAAATGTGCATTCAGCACTTGCCAGTGTTTGTATCTCTGAAAATAATATTTCTTAGCCAGATCTGCATAAACCTCTAATTTTCAGTGTTTTTGACATATGAGAATTTAAGGATTTTATGGGGGATTCTTTAAGAATCATTCTTCATCTTTTCCAAAGCTCATTTTTCCCTCTCCATGTTCCGACACCGCTGAGGGAGAGAGCGGGGCCTTGATGCTCCTCAAGGGACACGCTCTTGGCTCTTCTGGAATGTCTCTGGAATGTCATGGAGTTACAGGATCCGTGCTGGAAGGGCATCTCAAGGATCATCTGGTGCTGTCTTCCTTGGGAAAAGCACAGGGAGGTGCTAAGGAAGGGAATTTGGTTCTCCTTGGAGAGAACGTTCTCAGCTCTGCTGTGGTTTTCTCTTGATGACAGGATTCTCATTCTGTGTGGAATCATAGAAACACAGGATGGTTTGGGCCGGAAGGGACATTAAAACTCATCCCATTCCACCCCTGCCACGGGCAGGGACACCTCCCACTGTCCCAGG
>VYXC01010439.1:149801-161226 GCA_013397175.1 Platysteira castanea | reverse complement strand
CCTTGTTCTGTCACTCCAGTTCCTGGTGAATTGTCCCTCTCCAGCTTCCCTGTAGCCCCTTCAGGTACTGGAAGATGCTGCGAGGTCTCCACACCACCTTTTCTTCTCCAGGCTGAACAATCCCAACTCTCCCATCCTGTGTCCACAGGGGAGGTGCTCCAGACCCCTTATCAACTTCCTGGCCTCCTCAGGGCTCATTCCAACAGTTCCATGTCCTCCTTATGTTGGGGGCACCAGACCTGTCTGCAGTATTCCAGCTGGGAATCCATTTCCTCATTATTCCTGTTTTAATTTGGTATTTTATGGGCTAGTCTAATGAAAAAAATCCACCAATTTTTTTGCATCTTGATTACAGGGGGTGAAAATCCCTCTCTCTGCTTTGCAGCTGACACCTCAGTTTTAATGAACAGGAATCCCCAACAAGGATTAGGTGGAAAACCCAGGGGAGTTGTGAGATGGTCCTCAACCAGTCCAGGGTGAGGCAGGGGTTGAAATTCTCTGTATTTATCTTTAAAAGGCCCCTGCACTCTTTGCTGTGTGCTGTGGGTGATCTATAGCCTCACCCAGGGCTTGTCAAACACCACTGGAAGGAGGCAGTTGGTTTAATTAAAGCAGATTGACATTTTTACAGCTTCCTATATTTTAGTTTCTGCCAAGACAACTGACAGCAAGAAATGAGGAATTTATGGAGGAATCATGAAAGATTTATGCTGGCATATGAGATTTATTCATCCAGCATAGAAAGTGTGCTTTAAATTCTGACATCAGAGCTGCTAATAGGAGATTTGGAAATAGGATAAAAGTGTTGATTGTTTTGTATGAATGTGCAGATTCCACATTGGATTTCCATCCTGTGCTGTGCTTCGTATTCCACAGAGCCATGGAATGGTTTGGATTGGAAAAGACCTTAAATCCCATCTCATTCGCAGGGGCAGCCACAGCTGCTCTGGGCACCCTGGGCCAGGGCCTGCCCACCCTCCCAGGGAACAATTCCTGCCCAAATTCCCATATAAATCTACGCTCCTTCAGCTTAAAGCCATTTTCCCTTGTCCTATCAGTGCAGTAGTTGTTGGATTTCTAACTTAGAACTGAGTTTGTTTCACTGTTAGTCAGGATTTCAAACTCATTATTTGCTTTAGTCAAAACTCCTGGAGTAAAACCCCTTAGAAGAAAACTGGAGTATTGCCAGTGACAAACTTACATCAAATCCTTCAATATTAAATCTTTAAAAAATAGCCAAAACCTCAACCCAACACTCACGTGCATTTCTGAAAAAAAATGGTTTAGATATTTATTTTTTAAGCTTTGCTGAGCATTTTCTGGGTATTATCTTTACAAAGCAGAACTTGGTGTGTGGACATATGAGTCCACAGGGAAAATAACAGCATTTTCCTCAGTCTCCTTTCAGCTCGACTGTTGTATTAATTTCCTTTATAACTTCTGACATCTGTGGCACGAATTGTTAATTTGTTTGGTCTGAAAGTTGGTGGGGAATAATGACTTTGCTGAAGCCAAACTGCAAAACCACCGTTGAATTCAGCATTTTTTGGTTCCCCTGACGTGACCAACTCCTCCATTTTGTGCTTAACCTGGATTTGATTGAAATTTGTAAACTTTGCCCGTACATGGAGTTTTGGATCAGAGCTTGCTGTTCTCTCTGCTGTAAAATATCTAATCCCTTTTACTTACATGTTTCTGTTAAAGCTGTTCCCTTGTTCTGACATGGAAATCCTCCCTGTAGCAGCGTGATGGATGAAACGCAGCACTTGCCTTGATTTAACGTGGGGACTCGGTTTGTTAGAGCTGACAAATAGAAAGGGTTTGTTTTAAGACACCCTGGAGTGGGTTTTGGGCAGAAATGTAGGTGTGGGATGAGCAGAACGGCTCCAAGACTCGTTGATCATGGAAATAACTCTCCAGATCTGGGAAAACTCAGCTCAGTCTGTCAGAGATGTCTCACAGAAAGCACGTGGGGTGAGATAACGATGCACTGCAATTAACCTGAGATGGGCAGCTTGAGATGAGACAAGGCTTACTGGCACGTGAGCTTTTTCCAAGTTTTTCAGCTCATTCAGTTGCAGAGCTGCAAGGGCTGGGTTGTATTTTGTGGGTATGTTATATAGCAAATAAATGCTGTTAGAACTTGGTGGGTGCCAAGGGCAGGTTCTTGTGCAGTAGAAGAGATTTGCTGGCTTAAGGAATAGGACAGGACAGGGGGAATGGCCTTAAGCTGTAGAAGGGCAGGGTAGGGTGGGATATTGGGAAGGAATTGTTCCCTGGGAAGGTGGGGAGGAGCTGGGATAGAATTCCCAGGGAAGCTGTGGCTGCCCCTGGATCCCTGGAAGTGTCCAAGGCCAGGCTGGACAGGGCTTGGAGCAACTGCTGTAGGATTCTGTGATTCTGTGATTCTTAGGAAAAGCTGAAGGTTCTCTTTTCTCCACTGGAACTGTGGGAGATGTTCATGGGGCTGTGAACATGGCAGCTGTGCATGGTCAGGAAGGATGAATCCATAGAATCCTAGAACTGTACTTCCAATTTAGGTCAGAAGAGCCCTCCAAGACCGAGTCCAATTCCCCCAGCACTGCCAAAGCCACCACTGCCCCACATCCCCAGGTGCCACATCCCCACGGCTCTTAAATCCCTCCAGGGATGGGGACTCCACCTTTTCCCAGGGCCGGGCAGCCCTTTCAGGGAAGAAATCCTCCCAATATCCAACCTAACTCTCTGCTGGTGCAGCTTGAGGCCATTTCCTCTCGTCCTGTCTTGTCCTACCCATGTTCTCAGAGAGTTCCCACTGACTCATTTCCAGCTGTGTTAATAAATGAAGCTGCAGTGATACTGAACCAGTTTGCTTTAGGGTTTTAGGGGTTTTTGCCTCCTCCCCAGTGCTCTTGAATAATAAATGAATTCTCTCCATGCAGTATAAGCCTTTCGGGATGTAAGCACTGCCATACATCTTACAGAGCCAGGGCTGGATTTGGGAATGCTGCAGGTTCTGTCAGGAGCTTTAGGCTGCAGAGGAACAATCCTGAAAAAGCCTTTCTTAAAATTAAAAAAAAAAGGAGATTTACCTGGTTTGGTTTCTTTATGCTTCAAGAGAAAATCATGTAAAGGTTTCATCTTGTGTTACTCTCTGGTTTTGTATCACTAAGTTTGGTGCTTCAAGTTAGGAAATTCAGGGTGAAGGAGGCACTTAGGAGGCACCAACAGCAGAAAAAGAGATTTTCTAGTGCTGGTCACTGTTTGTCCACTGGAACACTGTGATAGCCATTTCAATGTCCAGTTGATCTGATCATTGTGTGGATCTGAATTTCCCTACACAAATTCTTCAGATGTCACTGGGAATAATTTGACTTTTTTGGGGGTTTTTTTGTTTCTTTGGCGTTTTTTGGGGTGGTTTTTTCTGTTTTTTTTTTCTTTGTTGTTCTTTTCCCCCCTCTAGATATTGATTAATTGCTTGTGGTTTGATTTATGTATATATTTATTTACTCTCAGAGTGCTGCCTTTTGGCTGTTGAGTGCATGAGCAAACTGCTCATGGTACAATCACAGAATCCCAGGATGGTTTGGGTTGGAAGGACTTTAAATCCCATCTTCTTCCACCCCATGCCATGGGCTGAGACACCTTCCACTATCCCAGGCTGTTCAACACCCCATCCAAGCCATGATCCAACAATAATCCTTACCTTTTATTAATTTTATAACATACAAAATCAAAAATAAGTATCAAGAATTAAATCTTGGTCACCCCTTTTTTTTCCTCTCCACGCTCAATTTTTCTTAGATTAATCTCTGTGTGTCGGTCACACAGACTTAAATTTCAAACTTAAATTTATGAGATTATTATGATATTACTATTATGAGGTTGTTACCTCCCCATGTAAGTCTTTTGATCTGCCAACAATAGGATAGTTGAAATGTCACGTTTATGAAAATGACATTTTTTCCTGGCTGGGATATTTTACAATTCACTTGCCAGCACTGGCTCTGGGTTTGCAGGTGAACGTTGTGTCCTTGAGCTCTCCTTGCCTGCACTGAGCAATTGCTTTGTCCCCTGTCAGCTCAGGAAACACGAAACATCCCCTTCTTTCCCTGAATCATAAATTCCCTGGCTCTGGGAGTGCTGTCAGGATGGGGGAAACGCCGAGGCCACTGAGCTGCCCCGGAGCAGAGCACGGGGAGCCAGGAGGGACACAAAGTGCAGCTCATTCCCATCGATCCAGGGCAGGAACACCGTGAGTCTGCACTTGGCTGATTTATATCTGAGCCAGGACAGCTCAGAGATTACAAGAAAAAGGAAATTAAAGCCCAGGTTTTGAAAAGAGCACACGGAATTTGTGTGCAGTGTCCAACTCCATGGATCGTTGGAGGGGGGAAAATGGGGTTTTTGCTTGCTCTGTGATTGACATCCCAGCAAAGGATGGGATTGGGATGGGATGGGATGGGATGGCATGGCATGGCATGGCATGGCATGGCATGGCATGGCATGGGGTGGCATGGGATGGCATGGGATTGGGATGGCATGGAATGGCATGGCTCTGCTGCCTGCCTTGCCATGGAACTCAAAGAATCATGGAAAGGTTTGGGTTGGAAAGGACCTTAAAGCTCATCCCATCCCATCCCATCCCATCTCATCCCACCCCTGCCATGGGCAGGGACACCTCCCACTGTCCCAGGCTGCTCCCAGCCCCAGTGTCCAGCCTGGCCTTGGGCACTGCCAGGGATCCAGGGGCAGCCACAGCTGCTCTGGGCACCCTGGGCCAGGGCCTGACCTGCCTCACAGCCAGGAATTTCTTCCCACTCCTCCTCAGATTCTGTTTCTTTGGCACTGACCCTCGTGTGCACCTGGTGGATCAGAGTAAATCCCTGTCACATCCAGCAGGATAAAAACACCGTGCCTGATTTAATTGGTTGACCTATATTAATTCCAGCTCCATTTTTTAAAGCTGTAAGCATTTTTGCACAAGCTGTTTTTATCCTATTATAAATTTATTTCACAAGCACATAAATAAGATGGTGCAAGTGAATAATTTCATGCTTTTTTCTATTTTTATCAATAACTCAGTGTAAATACTTCTCTTTTGTTGTAGTGTAATTTGGAGAGTTACATTAATGTGAAAGAAATCTAAAAAGTAGCACGAAGCTCCACCAAAAAAGTTTAAAAGGAAGCTACAACTTGTAAAACTTGCTCATCCCTGCAAGGATTTATGTCTGTACAAGCCTGAGCCAGTATTCAGGAATTTTGCTTGAAGACTGGCAAGGAATCCAATAGAAATGCAGGAAAACTACTCAGGGAAGCAGATTCTGCCATGCAAATTCACCAGGTTAAGAAGGACGTGATTTGTGAAGGTTTTAAATTTGAACCTGTTTTTTTTGAGTTCCTCGGTCCATTTTGGAGGTTGAGTTATAGCAAAGATAAGAAAGGGACAGATTTAATGTCAGAATTCAGGTATTTTAAGGCACAAACCTGGAGAATTTATACTCCAGGTGTCAGGAGAGGTGCCAGCAGTAAAGTCACGGCAACGTCAAAAAGCAGCCAGCGTTTGAAATGCGATGCAGCTCATTTTGGGATGTGCTGCAGGCTCTGACAGGCACAGGCTTCCAAAAAATTGGGCATAAATTGTCCAGACAGGTGTTGCCTTTGGGCCCAGGGGCTGCTGCAAGGGGGTGTGCCGTGGCAGATGTTGGGAAAAGGGTTTGTAGCTGGATTTGAGGGCTCACCCAGGAGATCAGAGGGGTTTTCCTCCCAGGGATGGGGTCACTGCTCATCCTGGAGAGCAGTGACCCCAGGAGAGCAGTGATGTGAACAGAGCAGGAGATTCTGGTACCTGCAAGTGATGTGACAATAAACACCAGGATGGTATTTCCTGATGTTATCGAGGCTTAGGGAAGAATTTCTTGGTCTTTAAAACTCCCTGGAAGGAGGAGGCAGCCGGGATGAGGTCGGGCTTTGCTCCCGGGGAACAGCAACAGGACAAGAGGAAACGGCCTCAGGCTGGGCCAGGGGAGGCTCGGGTTGGAAATTTGGGAAATTTCATTACAGAAGGAGCTGTCAAACATTGGAATAAGGTGTCGAGGGCAGTGGTGGAGTCCCCATCCCTGGAGGGGTTTCCAAGCCCTGTGGATGTGGCACTTGGGGCACAGGGCAGGGGTGACCAGGGTGGTGCTGCTGGTTGCTGGTTGGGCTTGGTGGTCTCAGAGGCTTTTTCCAACCATACCCGTTAGGATTCCATGATTCTGGGATTAGTCAGGCTGCAGTTTTGGTTTTTTTAATCTACATTTCAGCTTTCCTTCAGTCTTGGAGCTGTTCTGAGACTGTGGCACAGAGCTGGGAGTGAGTTTGGTGTAAACTCAATCCTAATGTTTATCTGGATTTCATGCCAAAATAAGTTTCAAGAAAATCAGCAGTTTCTTTATCAGGAGTTCAGCATGTGGTTTTCCATTTTCTATAAATTTTAATCGATGATGTGCTAATGACCTTTTTTCAAGAGCATTTTATTGTGGCACCTCGTTTATCATGCTAAAAGATTTTTTATTTTTTATGTGATGTTAAAAGTCGCACATAAATTTGATCTTCCATTCACAGTCCACTTACTTAACTGGGTATTTGATTTAAAGGGACTTCTGGCTTGAACACAATTTAAAGGTACTTTTGGCTTGAATTCAGTTAACTTTAAATATTTTTTGAGGTAATTACGACACAAATATCAATGGCAGATGGGCCGAATATGATCTTATGGGCAAGAAAATATATATGTATAATTGTATATAGAAGTATATATTGTATATATATGTATATAATTGTATAAAGAAAATATATATGTATAATTGTATATAGAAGTATATATTGTATATATATGTATATAATTGTATAAAGAAAATATATATGTATAATTGTATATAGAAGTATATATTGTATATATATGTATATAATTGTATAAAGAAAATATATATGTATAATTGTATATAGAAGTATATATTGTATATATATGTATATAATTGTATAAAGAAAATATATATGTATAATTGTATATAGAAGTATATATTGTATATATATGTATATAATTGTATAAAGAAAATATATATGTATAATTGTATATAGAAGTATATATTGTATATATATGTATATAATTGTATAAAGAAAATATATATGTATAATTTTATTCCTCCTTTTTATACTGCAGAATCACACACTGGATTTGTTACTCAAGCAGTTGGGCATTGTGGGAAAATGAAACTTGGCCAACTTGTTCAGCTCTTCTTTGCTAAAGGGCCATTGTCAAAGATGCTTTGTTTGCCATAAAGAAAGATTTGTAGTGACAGTTTTATATAACAACAATAATATTAATTTGAATTATTTTTGGAAGAATCTCAGAGCAGCTGGGGAAGATCATCTGCATTAAGTTGACCTTACAGATGTTCAAGTTGATTCATGGAGGAATTAAGTAATTTGCTTGTGCCCATGCAGGGAACAACCAGCAGTGAACAATAGAAGTCAGCTCATAGATTATTTTCACATGAAATGTTCAGCTTCATTTTGATAACTTGGGAATATTAACCCATATCTCTGCTGAGACAGCACAGTTTGCATCTTGGGTGCAAAAGCTGAAAAAATTATTCAAAATTATATGCAAAATTAAGGAAGATTAATGCAATAGTTAGTTTTTTAGGGTCAACAAGGTGTGGGCAAGCATCCACTCCAAAAAACCCATAGGGTTGTGTGCTTTTGGGGAGTTTAACCTTGGTGGTCGTGGAGTTGTTAGAGAATTATGGAATGGTTTGGGCTGGAAGGGATCTCACCCCATTCCACCCCTGCCATGGCAGGGACACCTCCCACTGTCCCAGGCTGCTCCCAGCCCCAGGGTCCAGCCTGGCCTTGGGCACTGCCAGGGATCCAGGGGCAGCCACAGCTGCTCTGGGCACCCTGGGCCAGGGCCTGCCCACCCTCCCAGGGAACAATTCCTGCCCAATATCCAGCCCTGCCTTCTGCCAGTGCAAAGCCATTCTTGCAGTTTGAAACAATAGATTAAAACTCATGAAACTGAAACTGAAACAGTGGGAAAAGCTCTGCAAAGGCTCCTCACGGCTTTTCCTGGGGAAGAAGAGCTTTTGGAAGGAACAGACTCCTTCTCTTGAGCCACCTCCCCAATGGATCCCATACCCTGGCACAGCTGGGGAGCTGCCCTTCCCCTGCCCCTCCCTGAGGGTGATATTCAAGGAGGGCACTGTGTATGTTGGGTTTTTTAAAATCTAAACTATAAATGAGTAGAATGATCACAACATGCCTCCCTGCAAGAACCCACATCCAACCTGGAGTACCCCAGCCACGGAGACTTGAAGAGGAGAGCAGAAGAAGCTCGACTCTATAACATTTATTTCAAATTAATTTTCTGCCATCCAGCTCCAGCAGTTCATTTTTCCTACTGAATGGGATCTAATAAGACCTAATAGGTGATAAATCAGTTTCCCAGTTTCGGGCATTAAGGAACTGCAGTGCTGTGTTCTGCTAGAGCAGGAAGGTCTCCAGCTCTCCGTTCCACAACAAGCGGGGCATTAAATAGTCTTAAATCATCAGCCTGTCCCTTCCTCAGCTCCAGGACCACTCCTGAGGCTGGGGAATTTCACAATGAGGGATCATTCTTTATGGCAAACTCTGTAGCTGCGAGCAGAGCAATTTAAAAAACACTTTAGGAGAGTGGTTCCTACATCCTGCTCCCGTTACAAATCACTCGGCCTCAGTGTTTACAGAATCTGCAGTTTAACTAATACAGATGGGTTATCAAATTATCCTGATGTAAACAGATAGAGAGGTTGTTTCCTATCAACAGATCCATTAGGAACTAACAACAAAATGGGATTATTTACTCAGCATCTATTCATTCCCACTAATTTGGCACTGTGTTATTAGCACTGAAGCTTTACATGCAAAACACTCCAATTCTTGGGGTAATTTGATAATGCAAGACACGTTCCTGATCCATCTTTTTATAGGATGGATCCTATAAACCTGTGTTTTAACAACCCAGTCCTTATCCAGCTCCTCTATGGCAAAGCACATCCATCCCAATTAGGAGCAACACCAGTTCTTTAGAAGGTTTAGAAGAGCCTGGGTTTATTATCCTTGGGTCTCTAACCCACGCTCCAAAGGCTTTATTGTTCCAAGGGCTCTTTTTTCCAAGTTTAAATCTGAGCAAGGCTTTAGGAAGGTTCAGAGCTGCTGGAGCTCACAGCAAAGGGGTTCACCAGATCCATTGGCCAAAATCCGCTGGGTTACCTCAGTTGGTTGAGGTCACTCAAACCCATTCGAGCTCCTTCTCCCTGAATCTAGTGGGGGGATGTTTGCACAAGGTGCTTTTCTGCAGCAGTATTTGGGAAGTGATAACCTCCAGCAGAAAGATGGGGATCAGGAAGGATCAGTGTTCAGCCTGGAGAGGAAAAGGCTCCAAAGAGACCTCAGAGCCAATTCTGGACCCTAAAGGGGCTCCAGGAGAGCTGGAGAGGGACTGGGGACAAGGGATGGAGGGACAGGACACAGGGAATGGCTTCCCACTGCCAGAGCAGGGTTTAGATGGGATTTTGGGAGGGAATTGCTCCCTGGGAGGGTGGGGAGACCCTGGCCCAGGGTGCCCAGAGCAGCTGTGGCTGCCCCTGGATCCCTGGCAGTGCCCAAGGCCAGGCTGGACACCGGGGCCGGGAGCAGCCTGGGACAGTGGGAGGTGTCCCTGCCATGGCAGGGGATGGAATGAGAAGATCCTTCAAGTCCCTTCGAGCCCAAACCATTCTGGAATTCCATGATTTTATGGTCAGCAGAATCCTTGCACAAGGGACTTATCAGCCCATGCCCACCAGGTTTGGGTGGTATTCCCCTGGGGTGAGGAGTTTCCCACGTGTTCGTGCTGCCCTCCCACTGCTGAGTCAGATAATCCTCTCTGGGCAGTGACGTGTCCATTGACTGCCCTGCACATAAAAGGAGAAAATATTGGNTTTTCCAAGTTTAAATCTGAGCAAGGCTTTAGGAAGGTTCAGAGCTGCTGGAGCTCACAGCAAAGGGGTTCACCAGATCCATTGGCCAAAATCCGCTGGGTTACCTCAGTTGGTTGAGGTCACTCAAACCCATTCGAGCTCCTTCTCCCTGAATCTAGTGGGGGGATGTTTGCACAAGGTGCTTTTCTGCAGCAGTATTTGGGAAGTGATAACCTCCAGCAGAAAGATGGGGATCAGGAAGGATCAGTGTTCAGCCTGGAGAGGAAAAGGCTCCAAAGAGACCTCAGAGCCAATTCTGGACCCTAAAGGGGCTCCAGGAGAGCTGGAGAGGGACTGGGGACAAGGGATGGAGGGACAGGACACAGGGAATGGCTTCCCACTGCCAGAGCAGGGTTTAGATGGGATTTTGGGAGGGAATTGCTCCCTGGGAGGGTGGGGAGACCCTGGCCCAGGGTGCCCAGAGCAGCTGTGGCTGCCCCTGGATCCCTGGCAGTGCCCAAGGCCAGGCTGGACACCGGGGCCGGGAGCAGCCTGGGACAGTGGGAGGTGTCCCTGCCATGGCAGGGGATGGATTGAGAAGATCCTTCAAGTCCCTTCCAGCCCAAACCATTCTGGAATTCCATGATTTTATGGTCAGCAGGATCCTTGCACAAGGGACTTATCAGCCCAGGCCCACCAGGTTTGGGTGATATTCCCCTGGGATGAGGAGTTTCCCACGTGTTTGTGCTGCCCTCCCACTGCTGAGTCAGATAATCCTCTCTGGGCNTGGGCTCCATGATCTTGAGGGCTTTCCCAACCTTCCATCATGCCATAATTTTTTATTCATCTTTGCTGCATTTCCCTGGCTCTGTACAGGACGAAGAAGTCCAAGATTANCTGACTGCCCTGCACATAAAAGGAGAAAATATTGGATTCAGCTGGGGAGGAGGAAGGGAGCACAGCTTTGCTTCTCACCCCGATCGATCCCACTCCGGTGGGTGCTGAGTCTTCTTAAAGGAGAAAATGAAGTTTCAGTTGTTGTCAGAGGCAGCAGTGAAATTACCTTTGCAGTTCCAGCTGAATGAACCAAGTTTTATTTATTCTCTAAAACCAAACAGGAGATGAAACACTCACACCTTGTATTTTGTTTGTACATCATCGTAGCAGCATTTTCCTGTTCCAGGATTAACACCAATTGTGCTTGGATTTGTTATTTACAGGTTTCACCCGAGGGCACGTTGCCTTTATTGAGTAGGAAAATCAGAAATTGGCCTTGCATGACATAAAGGCAGAGCTTTTAACATGGGAGGTCGCTGGCTGCTCAGTGGCATCTTCTGATATACAAAATGGGGTCAGCACAAAACGTTTCTGTCTCAAAGACATGAAACACCCTGCGAGTTCCAGCTCTGCCAGACCTCTGCCCTCGCCTGCTGGGGCATCCCACACCCACTGCCAGAGGGACA
>VYXC01010439.1:85390-147915 GCA_013397175.1 Platysteira castanea | reverse complement strand
GCAGAGCTGGGGAATGGATGGGCTCCATGATCTTGAGGGCTTTCCCAACCTTCCATCATTCCATGATTTTTTATTCATCTTTGCTGCATTTCCCTGGCTCTGCACAGGACGAAGAAGTCAAAGATTATTTATAGAATCATGGAATTGTTTAGGTCAGAAAAGCCCTCCAAGACCATCAAGTCCAATTCCCCCAGCACTGCCAAGGCCACCACTGACCACGTCCCCAAGTGCCACATCCCGCTGGCTGAGTGCTGTTCCTGCTGCTGTTGTCATTAATTTAGGCAAATCGAGGTGTTAAATGTTGTTGTGATTTCCAAACCTGTCCTCTAAATGTGTTTTAAAGGAATTCTGAAAGAAACCGAGTGACCCCCTCAACTTCCTGTGCTGTCCAAAGCAGCTTCCCAAAAAAATCTGTGTTTGCCATAACCTGAAATTCCCTAGCAGGAGTCAATTTAAACAACTGTGACCACCCCGTAATTAAGATTTGCCACAGATTAATATTTACTTTTTTGATTCATTTAAAACCCATTTGTTTAATGGTGTACAAATTAAGAACGAAGCGTCGTGTTGGTTCCTGAATGCATAATTGCAATTAAGGTGGTGTCTTGCAGAAATAATACACGGAGGGTTAATTTGGACCACGAGCTGGTTTTAATTCTGGCTTTGTGTTTCTCTGCAAGTGAATTATCCCAGGGTGGCACGGAGAAAATCACAGTTATTTGTAGCTGGGCTGTAACGTTGGATTTTTAATGGGAGTATTTTTAATGAGGGCTTGTGGCCTGACTTGTTGATGAAAAGCAGATTAGTTCTGTTTGCTCATTCCGTGAGAGGTGAGAGGCTCTGAGCAGCGTTTGTGGCCCCACTTGGGGACTCTCCTGAAGGAAATTAGGGAATTTCTGATGAGAACATCAACACTTGAAGAGTTCAATCACGGGAGGGCTCTGCAGAAGTCTCTGTTTCTCCCTTTTTAGTGATATTTGGCTCTTAAAGATTTGATGATGCCTTGGGAATAAAAATATTGTACATTAAAATATTAAGTATTTTGTTGTGAATGTCACCTAAATGAACATATTCCCTGCTATAGGAACAGCATTGGAGTGGTGTCATCATCTAATTTTCTCTTATGTCTTCGACTAAATCACAATTTTTGAGGCCCAAAGTTTAAATTTTAAATGCTCTGTGTGGGGTAGAAGAAGCACTTAATTTTTAAGTGTGAATAAAATGAGTGTTTCCCAATTTTAATACAGCAGAATTAATATTAAGGTAGTTATACACTGAATAAAAAGAAAGGATATTAAAAAACCTTTCACTGCTTTCCCCAGTAAAAGTTAAATGACTCAGCCTAAACAGCAAGGGGGAGAGGCTGTTACTTCTAAAAAATGGAGAAAAAAGGAAAAAGTTCTTAAAATATGGAGAAAAAATATCTCAGATGACACTTTTGGGGGAAAAAAGTATAAAAATGAAATATTTTGCTATAATTTGTAACACACATATTGCATGTTTTTTTTAAAAAATACTGTTTTTAACTGAAAAGCAGGAAGAAAAAGCTAATTCCCAAATTTATCAATCTCTAATCCTCAGCAGTTACTCTCAAACCTTTTTGGCCTCCAAGTGTGATCAAAAGCAAAAGCTTTTTGAAGGCTCTTGTGTGGCTCGTGGAGCACTAAAACTTTGGATTGTAACACTCTAAATTCTGTCCCAGGTTTTGTGCTGCCCCTTTTAGTGTCCTCTGGGATCAGTTTTCAGGGATCAATGTTTGGATATTGCTGATGTTAAAGATGGAATTACTTAAAATCTGGACAACCTGTGTGTGCCATTCTGCTTTTAATTTCTCTGGGAAAAATCCAGGAATTGGTGGTTTTTACCTTACATAAACCTTTGATCCCATTGATCAGTGCTGGCCTAGATCACTCCGGGCTGGTGCCAGGCTTTCCATAATATCTGCTGCAGATGGAGCTGAAAATTCTGGCAAATCTGCTCTGCACAAGCATCAGCATCCTTTGGAAAAGCAGATTTTTCCTTGCCCTTCATGAGTCATTGGATGCCAGCATCCGTCTGATTCCCGGAGTTAGTCCCTGCACCCCGCTCAGCTCATTCCCAGCTTTGTTAGTCCCTGCTTTCCTGGTATCCTGAATTTTCAGTGCCCAGCAGTGCTGCCCATCCCACGGGGATGTTGCTGCTCAAAGCTGGCTCAAGCCAAGGCTGAAGGAATTGTGTGTGGGTGCAGTGAGAATCCGTGGCACAGACAGCCTGGGGTGGTGAG
The DNA here is from genome assembly GCA_013397175.1 of Platysteira castanea. Classification (NCBI taxonomy): domain Eukaryota; kingdom Metazoa; phylum Chordata; class Aves; order Passeriformes; genus Platysteira; species Platysteira castanea. Next base: position 145,652 of record VYXC01010439.1, on the reverse strand, counting down.
CTTGGAGCAGCCTGGGCTAGGGAAGGTGTCCCTGCTATGGAATGGGACAATCTTCACAGTCCCTTCCAACCCAAACCATTCTGGGACTCTGTAATAGAATCCTATAAAATGAGAGTGGCTTTCAAGCACTGGGTGAAGAAAATCAATGTGAACGNTAATAGAATCCTATAAAATGAGGGTGGCTTTAGGTGCTACTCCATACACAAGCACTGGGTGAAAAAAATCAACGTGAATATTTGGTTTGGTTGTGTTTTCTGGGTGAGAAAATCTCCTATCGGGATTAATCTGAATTTTTCCCCACTTAGGTTTTTTTACTTCTATAAGCCCATCAAATAATTGCAGTCTTCTCCCAGAGAAGCTGCTGGCTTTCAGTGCCATTGGCATTATAAATGATCCATCCAGAGGGAGCCAAACTGTGGAATTCAGGCCAGGGGAGAACATAAAAAGAGCAGAAATGGTGCAGAAATGTTATTTGGGCCTTGTGCCCGACTCCACTTTGCCCCAGTGAGGGAGAAACAGGTCAGGGGTGTTGATTTGTGTGAAGGGATTGCCTGGTTGTCTTGTCCTTGTGAGCTCAGGAATTCCTTCCCATGGTGGGATTGACTTCCCTGGCACTGCATCACCCCGTGTGTGTGTCTGGGAAAACACAATAAAGGATACTCTCACACCTGCTAGGTTCAGCAGAAAGGAGGGAAAAGAGAAAGTTTATTTACAGTTGACATGTTTTACAAATTCTCAACTCCACAAGGGATTGGAGGACATGTCACTTCCTTCTCAATCCCACTGGAGAAAAAAGATGCTCATCAAAGTTCTTTTATCACAAAAGGAATGAAAAACAGAAAATACCATTAAGGAAACATTGGCTATTATTTACATGAAACTGTGTGAAGAATTCTGACTCCAAGGTTAAAACAGAAGGCTTAGCAAAAACCAGGGCAACACCGTGAGCACTGTGGGACTGATGGTGCTCAGTGTGCTGCTGTCCAGCAACGCTGCTGGAGTCAGGAACTTCCCAAGCAAGGCTCATTCCCAAATTCCAGCCAAACAGGCCTTTCCATAGTTTTGGGAATTCACTTATTGCTGTGTCCACATTAAAGCAAACTTTCCCATGGCTCTGCCTTGGGAAGGTGAGGATTCACCCGAGGGCGGCTGTACCTGGAGGTTATTGCATTATCTAAACACCTGTGAGAAATCAAATTTTAGTCTTGTGGTGCTCTAAAGCGCTGTTTGTATTTCCAAAGCCAGAGAATTTCCTGTCGTTTTAAAAGTCGTTTATCCACGCAGCATAATTTAGTAGCTTAAAGAGCTTTCTTGGTATTAGCAGAGGGAGTGAAATTAAAGTATTGCATAAAAGAAATCGCAGAGAACCTGATTTGATGGAATCCCAAGATGGGTTGGTTGGGAGGGACTTTAAAGCTCATCTCATCCCCCCCCTGCCATGGGCAGGGACACCTCCCACTGTCCCAGGCTGCTCCAAGCCCCATCCAGCCTGGCCTTGGGCACTGCCAGGGATCCAGGGGCAGCCACAGCTGCTCCGGGCACCCTGGGCCAGGGCCTGCCCACCCTCTCAGGGAAGGATTTACATCCACAATTATATTTCATGACTTGTTTACTATAAACCAATTTTTATCCAAGCCTTTGTCCCATTGACACACTTGGCCGTGTTTTTGTGACCCCGACTGTGTTTGCCTCTTAGGCTTTGATTTCACCAGGCACAAACTAATCCCCAGCTGGAAAATTCCAGGAAGGATTGGCATGTCCATGCCAGCACCGAATCCTCCCTGTCCTTGTGCCCATCCCTCTGCTGCCCTGCAGCCCCCCTGGGACAGAAAAACCCCACGTTATTGATGGTGTTATGTGCCCTGCAAGGCTGACTTCTGTGCTGGATCATCTGGAGCTGTTTGAGTGTGCAGGATGATTTAACCCTCCCCACACCAGCCAGAAGTGCTGCTCAGAGCCACGGAGGGGCTGAGCTCCCATCGTGCTGGGGGATTCCTGTCCCTGGCAGGATTCCTGTTACCAGCAGGTGTTGAAGCATCCTAGCAAAGCATTTATTGCACTGCTGTCTCAGTGCTCCAAGGATCAGGCAGGACGCTGAGGGAGGACTGGGAAGAGCAGCAGAGCAGGGATCCCATGCTCAGGTTGATGGCTGGGTGAGGTGGGCAGCAGCCACAGGAGGCGAGCACCGCTCCCGTCTCGCTCAGCTCCCTCCTTCACACACCCCACCGCCTCCCTAAAACGTTTTGTGTCACTTTAATATCGTGAGAGCCACCCTTTGGATCGAACACAGGCTTACCTAAAGCTCCAGCAAGATTTTTTTTCACATTGCCAGCATTAGTGTTCCCTTCACAAAGCTGTCAGCCGCGTGAGCAGCCGTGGCACAGCCCAGCAGAGCAGCTGTGTGGTTTATCCCGCTCATCTCTTACAAGAATTCACGCTTTAACCTCTTCCCAGGGAGTCTCTGCTTGCGTGTGTCTGCTGGGGAGATGGATCCCAGTTTTGTGAAGGTGCAGCTCTTGTGGGCAGTATCTCTGTGCTTGGGATTGCTCCTTTTAGGAAATAAAAGTCGTGGTAAGGCGTAGGGGTAATTCAGCTCCCGTGGAAAGTTTTTGTCGTCAAAATGAACTTCACGTTTTTGGGGAAACTGCAGCAAATGGAATTTCTAAACACACCTAAGTGGTGACCCCAGCCCTGAAGAGGTGATAACCCAACCTTTGGACACCATCTGCAGATTGCTTTCTTTTTCCTCATTGCTATTCTCTGGTGGAATTCGATAAATAAAATACCCACAGGAAAAAACAGAGATTCTTTTCCAAGCAGCATCACAACATTTGTTTAGGCAGATGCAGTTGTCTTCCCAGTTGATGGCAAGATGGATGAGAATGCCAACTAATTTGAAATGTAGCAGATCGATTCTATCGATTTATCCATCAGTAGCTAAAGTGGCCTTAATCACCTCCAGTATCCATGGAAATGGGGAAGGAGGAGAGGCCAGAGCTGTCAGCACAGAGCAAGGGAGGTTCCCCTGCTGCAAACCGTGAGGCACTGTCAAGTGTTTGGAAACATTTTGCCAAATTCAGCCAGAACTTCCACGCTCTGCAGGAAAATTTCCCTGTGATGTCCTTTCCCGACCTTTCCACAAATTACTTCTCTTGTAATTATTTCTCTTTCCAGCCTGAATGTTTGTGTGAAAAGCAGCGCAACAGGAAAAAGACATTATTTTTACCTCTGCAAAAAGTGGCTGAATTCCCATGTAAAATCAAATCAAAATGAGAACTGAGGTGACAAGTTGGGTGGGGAGGGCCTGGCACAGAGCAGCTGGGGCTGCCCCTGGATCCCTGGAAGTGTCCAAGGCCAGGTTGGATGGGGCTTGGAGCACCCTGGGACAGTGGAAGGTGCCCCTGCCCATGGCAGGGCATTGGAACAAGGTGTTCTTTGAGGTCCCTTCCCACCCAAACCAGTCTGGGATTCTCTGATGTTTCCAGAGGGAAAGGTGATGATTTCTGTTCCCAGCAAAGGCTTTCTGCATTTTATGGAGCATTGCACTACAATGAAATGCTTGTTTAATAACTCACCTGATGGCAGAGATCCCTTCCAGCAGCACTACAACAAATTACAGTTGTTTTAAATTACAAGCCCTGCTGTGAGTTTTTGCCAACTGCCACAATAGAAAGTCTCCTGGAATTCAGCAAGTCTGCTTCCTTTGGAATATTAATTTCTGAGTAGGGGAATAGTAACTCTGTCCATTTGCAAGAGATGCTACTTTGCCAGCATTGTAGCTTTAGCTAAAAACTCCTAGATGAAATTATCTGGTAACATTTCCATTAGAAAACACGATTTCCAAGCTTTTATTACTCTGCCATAAAATTCTCCAGGTGCTAAAATTGAGTATAGATGGTTCTAAAAACGGAGTTGTATCCTAGATAAAATTCCAGGTGTCAAATTTGCTTTGGAAAAGAGGATAGAAAGCTAAAGCTTCTTCTTTCCTGCCCTCAAAGTCATCCAAAAAACACAGCTGAGACCTCAGATGCACAGTCAAGAAAGGAGGAGGAGGAGGATGAGAACAGTCAGCTCCGTGGTTATCCAAGCGGATCCCAATTTTGAGAGACTCAAACCCCACCTGGACACAGCCCTGAGCAACTGCTGCAGAGGCACCTTGGAAAAACAATCCCTTGTGCCTCTTGCAGGGCCCTGGGTATTGGTAGTCAGCCCACAAGTTTGTCCTTCAGCGTTTTGTAACTCTGTTATTTTTCATTCATCTGTCCCCTTTGTTTTAGAGGACGCCCGGCCCGGAATACAAATGAGGGGAGAGCTATCAGTGATTAGAGATAATGTGCCAAAACCGGGGCTGAAATATTTGTTAGAAAATAGGTTAATAAAGTGACATGGAGCACCTGTGCTGGTGTGGAGCAGGCATTATGAGGAGATTATGCTAATGTGGGTATTTAGTAGCAAGTCTTCTTTGGGATTACTCTCTGCTATTATCGTCCTCAGCCCAGGAATTGTAATTCAAAAGGCAGCAAATGATCAAGGATTTAGTTTCTTGGTTTTTATTTTTTTTTTTCAAGTTTTGACTGCTCTTTAGCCTGCTGAATCAGAGGATGTTGCAAGGAACCTTTTAAACACTTCAAAAATGTTTTTTAAGAGGCAGAAGTGGGCTGGGCAGGGATGTGTAAATATAAAGAAGTGTTAAATGAAATTGATTTTGGAAATCATTGTTGGTGGTGGGCAACTGGGCTGGAGGTGCAAAAGAAGGTGAAGAGGGAAAGAAAAAACTTGGGAAAGGAGAAAAATAGGAGAGATGCAAGGATACCTTCAGGCTGAATTGTTTAAATGACTTTGAGTTTCTTTTATGGTGAGACACTGGCGAGACACCTCAGGTTCTGGGGGTGGTTTTGGACCCTTCTCAACAAGACAGACCTGGAGGGGCTGGAGCGTGTCCAGGGCAGGGAATGGAGCTGGGAAGGGGCTGGAGCCCCAGGAGAGACTGAGGGAGCTGGGGAAGGGGCTCAGCCTGGAGAAAAGGAGGCTCAGGGGGGCCCTGGTGGCTCTGCACAAGGCCCTGACAGGAGGGGGCTCAGGGGGGGTCGGGCTCTGCTGGCAGGGAACAGGGACAGGAGGAGAGGGAACGGCCTCAGGCTGGGCCAGGGGAGGCTCAGGGTGGACAGCAGCAGGAATTTCTTTTTTTAATTCCGTAAGTAAGAAAAGAGCTGTTTAAAACCCTGCTTGGCAAGAGGGAGGCGTCGCAGAGGCAGTGGAGGTTTTGAGGTGAGGGCTGTTCAGAGGAGGCTTTGCTGTGCTGTTGGTGCCTCCCTGAGCCTTTGCTCGGGTTTGGGTTCTGCACTGGGATTTCCAGGTCTGGGGCTGTTGTTTCCCACACATCCTGACAAGATAAGAGGAGCCTGCCTCGTCTGAGCACACGGAATTTGTCTCGCAGAGAAGCAGGAGCTCAGGCATTGAGCACGATGATGTGCAGGATGTGATGAGCTGGAATAAAGCATTCATTATCCTTCCATCTAAATTAACTGAAATGACATCATAATAGTGCCTTTTAGAACCTCACTCCAAATTCCCACTCTTTTATCAAATTATCAGCTAAGCCGAAATTATTTTAAGCTGTATCTGTGTGTTCTTGTTTAGATAATGATTCTGCCATTAAGGAAGTCATTTGTTCATTCTTTTTTCTTTTTCTTTTTTTTTTTTTTTTTTTTTTTGGATGTTTGCTTAAGGAAAACTAGTGGAGAGGACATTCCTATTTTGCATTGTTTCTTATTTTCCTGTCAGAAATATTTTGCATAAACACTCTCAGTGTAAATCCAAATCCCTGGGTACTGGAGCTAACTAAATAATGTGCAAAATGGCATAAGCTGTAAAAACATTTCCACTTTTTTAGTATTTCTCAGTAGATGATTTCTGCAGAGCAGTGGTTGTGCAGGGGCAGTTGGATGTGTGTTACCTTTTTTGAGAGGTGTGCTGCAGCATCCTGCACCCAGCTTCCCTCAGCTCCTGCAGCTTCCAGCAGTGTGAGAAGCTGAGCGAGAGAAAAGGGGGCACAGAGTCTTTTTAAACAGGAGCAAATCAGGGCACTTGACTAATTAGGAGGGAGAATGGTGGAATAGAAAGCGACTGAACCTGAGAAAGAGCTAAAAAAATGAGTTGTTGGGCACAATGACTCCTGTTCCATTTATAAATCGAATCCCTCTGTCCCTCCTTCATTTACAATTGCCACTGGAAGTCAGGATTTGATGTATGTTCCCAGCCTCCTGCAGGCACTGAGGTTGTTTGGAGGGAAAAAAGGACTTTTTGGAAAACTCCAGAACCAAACCATTAATTTTTGCTCTGTTTGGTGAAGCAACCTCTGCATCCACAAACCAGTTAAGCACCTATGGGCCTAGTGGAAACGAGTGATAATCAATAACAGGAAAGAGTCCCAGAAGTCAGGAGTTGCAATTGAAGGTAGCTCCTGAACCAGCAGCACATTCCTGGATGGATGAACTCTGGAGTGAGAGCCAGGAATGGGGAGAAATCACAGAAGAAATCAGTCCTGCCTGAGGCAGGGCGAGGTGGATGTACACAAGCAAGGTCACTGAGATTTGGTAACCTCGCTTTTTGGTTTGGTTTTCTGAGAATTTCTGCTTTTTATGACCTGTATTTCCTAATGCTGACCTCTGCCGTGGTTTCCTCCATCTGCTTTTCCCTGGCTTCTGTCCCCTGAGCTCTCAGCCGTGCTTCTGGGTCACATTCAAAAGGTGCTGGGCAGCTCCCTGTTCCTGCTGGGTCATGGAGAGCTGATACAGGTGGCTGGTCAGGAAATGCAGAAACAGGGATGGAATACCAAAAACTCCTGGTGGCAGAGGAGAGCTGTGGGGAGACCCTGAAGTCTCTCTCAGGGGCTCCAGGAGAGCTGGAGAGGGTCTGGGGACAAGAGATGGAGGAACAGGAGAAAGGGGGAATGGCTTTGCCCTGCCAGAGGGCAGGGCTGGGTGGGATCTTGGGCAGGAATTGTTCCCTGGGAGGGTGGGCAGGCCCTGGCCCAGGGTGCCCAGAGCAGCTGTGGCTGCCCCTGGATCCCTGGCAGTGCCCAAGGCCAGGCTGGACACTGGGGCTGGGAGCAGCCTGGGACAGTGGGAGGTGTCCCTGCCCATGGCAGGGGTGGCACTGGGGGGGCTTTGAGGTCCCATCCAACCAAAATGCTTCTGATTCTGCTCTGTGGAAGGTCTCTAAACACAGAATAAGAGGACAGTCCCTGCTTCAGGGGATCAAACTACAACAGAAGAGACAACAGAAATCTCTGGATGCCCTTGGAGCCATCACCCCATCCCCAGGGCTCACACACAAACCTCCTCTGTCCAGGGTGCTGATTTCATTCTTTGGAAGATTTTTATGCGCTTCTTTCTTCCACGTACCCTGAAGTGACTTCCTTCTGTAATCATATTCTCTCTATTCCAATCACATCATGGGAAATGTTAATTTCCGTCTTTTAATTGGGTTGATAAAGTCTTTTGTCTCACAAATCTTTCCCAATACATTCGGATTAGGTTTTGTTGTCTTACACGGCAGCAGAGTCCATTGTGTTGGGTTCCAGGCTCTGAACTTCTCCCTTTTTCAAAGTTTAACTTCTGTGGCTCTTCCTGACATGGATAATAAATTCTTTTGTTCACTGAAACTGAATTTCAAGAGGAGCTCTTCTTTTTATGTCCACACAACTGGGAGCCAATCTCCGTTATTAATTACAGCGAGATAAGGGCTGGCACTGCCAGGGATGCTCTCCATCGGAGAGTTTTGGTTCTTTGTCTCTTGGCCCAGTGATGTCCAAGTCCACCTTTTATCCTTGAGACTGTTCCAGCAGCCAGCTTCTTTCTTCTTCAGTACAGAGCTGTTGCTTTTGGGCTAATTCCACTCATTCTGAAGAGCCACTTTTTGCTCTGTTTTCCATTTTCTCTAACTTTTGACAGTGAAGTTACTGAAAATTGTCAGGACCTGCTTTGGAGGAGGATGAGGATTTAACTAACACCTGGAATGATAAATTATTTCTGCTTCCTCTTTCAATTTTTATTTGGGCATAAACCTGAACCATTTTTATATTCATGAGTTGCAGCAACTTCCCAGGTGATAACAAAGCATTGCCCAGGTTACAGCCAAGAATTCATCCAGCACAATTTTTTACTATCAAAATTCTCTCTTCAGAGTAGTGATCTTTCAACGTGCTCCTTCTTATTGCCAATATTTTAATATATATATTTTTAAGATTAACTTCATCAGATAAAAATCATCTTAGTTTTGCTGTTGCTCTTGGCACTGGAGGTGCTAAAATATCCTGAGAAGTGCTGTGAGGTTTGCCATGACATTTGATTTGCAAATGAAGATAGACTGTAATAATAATAGTAGTGATGGGAGTAGAAGTAGTAGTAGTAGAAGAAGTAAAAATAATAAAAATAATGAAAATAATGAAGATAATAATAGTAATAGTAATAGTAATAGTAATAGTAATAGTAATAGTAATAATAATAATAATAATAATAATAATAATAATAATAATAATAATGTTCTGTTGACTGTCACTGGGATTTCTCCACTGACCTGTTAGGAAATGTTTTATCCACTCACAGAAGGATTCATCAAATCAAAAATAAATTGGGATTTGAATAATTCAAAAATCAGCACTGAATCTCTCCATCTCTCCTTTGGGCTGTTCCTTTATGGAATATTGGAGGAATTCCTGGCTTCCTAAACCCCCCTGATGCCCAGGGGTTGTTGAATTCCATCTCCAGTTGAACACATGTTCTGTGCTCTGCTCCTTTCCCAGTGGCAAATGCAGCAGAATTTGTATTATTTGTTCTTTGTTGGTATTCCCTGGAATTAATAGAAGGGAAAAATGAGAGTTACAATTTAAAGAAAAATAATGGTATATAAAGTAATGAGATTGTGCCAAAGCTTAATTAGATGGAGCAGATTGAATACGTTACCGTGATGTCTTGAGGCAGCATCATTAAGTTGTAGGCACAATCCTGCCTGAGTTGGAAGCATTTTTGTCTCCATGAAGGAAGCAGCCTTGGATGGCCCCTGTACCACGTGAAATTGGGAATTCTGGGGGGAGGATTTCCAGATCCCATTGTATGACCAGCCTTCAGAAGCACAAAGCAAACCAGGGCTGAGGCAGAGGATCAAACCGGGGCTGGTCTGAGCACACAGATAACTTGGGTTTCTGTGGAGCTGGTTTTTAAGATGTTTTGTGGCTGTTTCTTGATCTTAGAAAGTCCCATGCCAGAGCCAAGAAAGATTGGAGACGCCTGCAGGTTCGTGTTCAGGTTGTTTATTTTTTCTTATCTCTCAGTGTCTGGAGCTGGCCGACAGCGACCTGCTCCACTGAGATCCACAGCAGGAGTGACACCTGAGAAGGCTGTCTTCACCTTTTTATCTCTTTTAGGAAAACCAACCAAGTTCCACAACGTATTATTGTTAATCGATTTTTCCCAATTAATTTCTACCTTTTCTTACCATGACAGTGCTGCCTCCACCAATGCCCATCCCCATCGTCACAGCAGGAGATGGAGGAGAGAGAAGAAAGAGGAAGGGGAAGGGGCACCGCCCTTTGCCCTCCATGTTTGCTTTTTTCTCTCCTACCTCCATAAATCTAAACCCTACAATCACCCAGTGATAAGATAAGCTAATTACACATTTTCCTTCCGTTTTGTATTTCTTCCCTCAATGTGGGCAGCTTTCTCCAAGGACACGGATCAAACATAGAGTTCTGTGTTTTCATCTCAAGTTCCAAGACTGCCTGGCAGGGCTCCAGACCCCCCTGGACAGTCACAGGGACACTCTGGGCTGCCACAGGTTTCAATCTTAGGATGTGCTACAGCTGGCTGATGGAACCACAGATCCCAAATCCGTGAATTCTGAGCAGGGCAGGGTGTTAATTTGTGTGCTGGATTCAGCTCATTTATAGAATTATATCATGAACTGCTTTCCCAAATTCACTGTCAGAGGTGCTGAATATGGGCTGAAAGGCTGAAATTCCTCCTTGAGTGTGCCCCAAAGTTGCCTCTGTCATCTTAGTTACAAAGAATAATATTATAAAACACACCTGCATATATCTATGTACTTGGTTTTTATATATATTTGCTTATATTTTATATATACTTCCATTTTTTTCTGTGTTTTCCTTTCTAAATTTAATTTTTATTTTCCCATTTGGATCCTTTCTCTCTCCTCCGTAATTCTTCCATGGGGATGATCTGACCTTATACCACATCCCAGTGGCATCAATTTTTTCCCTTTATTAGTTTATTTCAATATATAAAGAAATAAATAACCTCTCTCAGCATCCTGATGCCTTTATCCATTTCTATAAATACATCAATATGTACAGAAATAATCTCTTGGCAACATGTTGCCCATATATAAATGTATAAATATATAAATATTTATGTAATTAATGTCTCTTGCCATCCTGTTGCCCATGTGTTATCTGGAGGTTTCATTTCTCTTGGATACCAAATTTTCAGCTAAATATTAATGTTTTTACAGGAGAGATCATCAAGTATCTTAAATTCTGTACAAACCCTTTCTAGCTGGTTTGTTTTAAATAATTCTGGTGCCTTTTTTTTGGTCAGCCTGGAGGAAAATCAACTTTTTTATTTGCAGTAGGGAACTTTCTTTTTCAAGATCCGTTTTGGGGTGGGGAAAAAACAAATCCAGTACATGTCAGGAGGGGTTTTCATAATTTTTGAGGCTCTGAGGAGGCACAAATCTCTCCCCCAGCCTGCTCCAAAGAGAAGCTCATTTGTCTGGGCATTAGCTGGCAGCTGCACAGCATAAATTTCAAGTTTGCGGGGGGAATCTCATGTTTGTTTTGAAAATGGAGATCAGGCTACCGAGGAATAATATGTTTATTTTTCAGCACCATGAATATGTAGTGCCCTACTTCTCCTGTGCCATTTGGTTTTCTCTTTCAAGCTTGTCAGGCCAACTCCTTCTGCAATTTCTGAAGTGTTTTAGAAACTCCGTAAACTACAGTGGGTACTGAATTAGCATTTTGGAAGTAGAGCAGTGAACAGTGTTTAAAGATTGTCCTTCAGCAGCATTTCTGTTGTGCTATAAGTGGATTTTTTTTTTTGTCTCATGTGTTTAAAAACGTGTTTTTTCTTGACCCTAAGGTTAAAATGCAACCAGTTGCAGATCTGGCTTAGATACAAAACTGTAACTTTAAAAATATATATCTATATAGTGCTAATAAACTGAATTTGTAATGATCTGTTGATTATGAGAAGATATTTTAAAGACAAGTGATTTTATCCCAAACACTCCCTCTGTTTCTGCATATGTTAATTTACTTGATTAATTTGGAGAACATCTGCATAGAATCCTGTACACTTACCAGTGGTGAGATCACACTGCTTTTCAAGTAACAGCCTCAAATTTCCCTTTCCAGACAGACTCAGATTTTGTGTCTAATTGGGATGCCAAATATACAAAGGTACCCCAGAAGAGTGTGTAATTAAGTAATTTTCTCTTGATCTTTCAGAGTCTTCCTGCGAGCAATTAATCAGTATGCAGATATGCTAAACAAAAAATTCCTTGATCAAGCCAACTTTGAGTTGCAGGTAAGAAAAAACTCCCAGTTTCATTGAAATAAATGATATTAATGTAATCAATTCCTGCCCTAAACACGTAATTTTGGTGGGTTTGTTCATCATTGTGAATCCCAGTTGTCCCAGTTAAGCCATTCCAGGCTCAGCAGGTGTTGGGATCCATTCCTGGCTCGTGGGTGTTGTCGTGGAATCACAGAATCACAGCAGGGTTTGGGTTGGGATTCTGCTTGAATCATCAAAACACGAAGAATTGGGATTTGTAGCTGGGAAATATTTGTTGGAAACATGAAGGCAGCGAGGAGATGTATTAAGAATTTATCAAGAAACACCATCTCTGTGGTGTCTGCTCTTTTCTCCTTGAAATGTTTATGTGCATAACTTAGAGACTTTTAAGTTGTTTTGTAGGTGTGTAGAGAAACATTCCAGGGAATTAATGGAATCTCTTCTTGTCATTTTGGGGGCTTTCAGCTCTGGAACAACTACTTCCACCTGGCTGTTGCTTTTCTCACGCAAGAATCTTTACAACTGGAGAATTTTTCAAGCGCTAAAAGAGCAAAAATCCTTAACAAGTAAGTCCTGCTCATCATCTCAGTCATGGCCAGGAACTCGAGGTCTATTGCCATAATTTCAGTTTAATTTCTTAGCTAAATCTATTCAAATTGAGATGCAATCAGGGGATAATGAAAGGTTGGGTGGGAGAACATGAATCGAGTGTTGCGTGTGTTTCTGCCCCGGCATCAAGCTCTGAATTTCACCATTCATTACTGGTGGAGACAGCGTTTGCTCCTGCAGGATGTTCAGAAAGTCAAGGCTCTCCAAAGTGTGGACGTGTTATAAAGCTGCATTTTGAAATAATTTGAGCTTTGTGCTTCTTCCAATCTTGTTTTATGTCTGCTCTTTATTGCTTAATCCCTGACGGCCTTTCAGAGGGAGTTTGGGAGCTCCAGCCAGCTCCACTGTGCTGTCCCTGAAGGGTGGCTTGGGAGTGTGCTGGTAAAGGCACAATAAAGGAAACTCTCACACCTCCTAGGTTCAGCAGAAAGAGGAAAAAGAGAGACTTTATTTACATTTCTCATATTTTATAGGGTTCTCAACTCCACCAGGGATTGGAGGACATGGCACTTCCTCCTCAATCCCACTGGAGAAAAAGGATGCTCATCAAACTTTCTCTTATCACAAAAGGAATGAAAACCAGAAAAGACGGTTAAATAAACATTGGCCATTATTTACATGAAACTGTGTGAAAATCTCTGACTCCAAGGCTAAAACAAAAGGCTTAACAAAAAACAGGACAACAGGGAGGAGTGCAGCTTTCCTGGCTCTAAGGAATTACATTCCCTGCCCCAACCACCCCGCTGCTGGTCAGAATCCCACAGCAAAGGAAAGCTGTCAAAAGGAGGGAAAAAGCCTGGAAGTAAGAGTGGAACATGAAGATTTTGTTTAAATAAAGTGATGAAGGGTGGAAAAGACCTCTAAGATCATGGAGTCCAAGCACTGACCAAGGCCACCACTGTCCCGTGTCCCCAAATGCCACATCCTTACAGCTTTTACATCCCTCCAGGGATGGGAACTCCACCTGAACAACCAATTCCAATGCCTGACCACCTCTGGCTGAAGAAATTTTCCCTGCTCTCCAATTTAACCTCCCCTGGCACAGCTGGAGTTTTCCCCTTGTCCCGTTGATATTTCTCCTGCTTTTTATTGGTGTTCCACAGTAGTGGCTTTATTATTACTTAACTAAACACCAAGCTCTGAAAAGAGCCAGTTTTGTGATTTCAGACAGAGTGTGTGGAATCTTTTTCTGGGGCATAATATTTGGGAAGAGCAGCTACAGAAGCAGGGTGTTCCCACTGCCAGTGAGGCAAAAATGGGGAATTTCCAAGCTGTGATTCCCTGAACAAGCACAGCTCAGCCTCCTGGCGTGTACAATAAATAAAATATGTCTACAGAGAGAGAGAAAATGCGTTTTGTGTCCCTTCACCTTCCCAATTCAGGCCTTTCTGTCTGTTATTATGAGAAGAGAAATCCCAGGGAGAATGGGGACAGTTCATCACTGCTGCACTGACTTGATTTTAAAGGCTTTTTGCTTGTGTGGCTTTTAGGGTTTGACCAGAAAATTCAGGAAGGGCTCCACATCCCATCCCTTTTTTTAGGAGCCAAGTTCTGCCCTGCAAACTCAGCTTCTCCCTCCTGAGTTCGGAGGTGTTTCCTTTGGAAGCTGAGCTCTCCCTGAGCCTTGAAAGAGAATTTGGGAGCAGTGTAGGATCTGCTCTACCTGTGATTTGTGGGGCTCCCTCGATGGAACAGGAATATTGACAAGTTCAGTGGGAAAGTGGTGTCAAGCAGAGCTCAGAGTTTGGGGCCTGTGCTATAAATACCAGAAATAACATTCTAGATAAAGGGTTTTTTAAGAAAATTGAGCTGGTATTGCAGAGCCAGGTGTATTTTATTTAAGGAAATTGAGCTGGTATTGTAAAGCCAGGTATATTTTATTTAAGGGAATTGAGATGGTGTTGCAGGTGAATTTTAGTGAATTAAATTTCGAATCCCTTTGCTCTCTGTGCCCAGTGTTAGTGAGCACCTTTGTGAGTGTTTTAGTTGGGATCAGACTCCTGACCTGAACAAGGAGCCAACACCAAGCTGTAATTGGGCTGGAAATTGCTGTCAAACACATTTGTTGACTGATAATTCCCCTTTGTCAGGATGGGAGCCACGGGCACAAATTTTCTTGGAGTGATTTTTATATTAAACAGAGCAGTTTATCTCGCTGAAGGAATTCAAGGAATCAACAGGCATTTCTCACTGCTAATAGAAGTAAATAGATGAAGTCATTTGAAGTGGTTGCTTAATAAAGTTTGCTAAATTGTAAATCTTTGTTTATAATGAATTTGCAAATTGTTATTTTCAGTTTAATCACGTTTTGGAGACAGGAATCAAGACAATAAATTCTTCAAGATGCAATAAGTGCATGGTCCAGAGGCACTTTCATTGCTGTGTGAGGGCACTTCTGTGTCAAAAGGGATATAATTAATCAGTTAATTCAATGTCACACTCACCCATCTTTTTAAGTGTATATTTCAATTAAAACGGCAAATATTTAATAATTAAAATTTAATTATTGTAATTTGTAGGTTTTGCTAAACATTGCATTTAAGCATTAGATAATAACAGATTCTTAATGATGCAGAAGATTCTCTTTAATCCGTATTAATGACAGGGTGTCTCACTATTATCCCCTAGAAATCCCACAAGTTACCAGATATTAGTTTTGCTCATCTTGTTATTTAAGTGATGATCTTTAACTTAGCAAATATTCCATGTAGCAAATGCATCCTTGGAGCTCGTTATGGTCCTGATCCCATCGTTAATGAAGCCATTAAGATGATTTCCACTCATTAAAGCTTTCCTGGTGTTCATGTGGAGAGGGAGGGGATGGAGAACTGACCCTGGTGGGAGATGGGAGGTGTTGGTGCCACCAGGGCTGGTGGTGGATGGGCTCCCACCCCTGCCTGGGACCATGGAATGTTGGAATTTCTGGGGCTGGAAACCCTTTTTCTCCAAATTTTGATGCTTACAGATGCGTTGCTGAGCTGGTGAGGGTGAGCCAGGTAATCTTAGTAGGGTGGGTCTGATCTGAGAAGCTCTTCTGGAATTTCTTCTCTTTTTGAATGCCCTGAATCTGATTTTGCAATGAGATTTGTCTGCTTGTAGGTCTTAGATTTATTTGGTTTTAATGCTGGTTTTGTTTTCCTTTTTCAGGTACGGGGACATGAGAAGACAGATTGGGTTTGAGATCAGGGACATGTGGTACAACCTGGGTAAGTATCCTAAACATGTGTTGCCTTCAGTGCTGCCATAAAACAAGTTATAAGGATATTCCTGGGAAAATTCAGTGCCAGGTTGGATGGGACTTGGAGCAGCCTGGTCGGTGTTCCAGGGGCTGGAACAAAATGATCTTTGATGTCTCTTCCAAGCCCAACCAGCCCATGGCTCTCTAAAATGAACTTGATTTTTCTTGAAACAAAGGTGGGCCTGCAGAAAGCTTTTAAAAATCAGGTGATTTAAGAAATCAAGCTGCCTCCGCATATTGAATTCACCAGCTGGGAAGGCACATCACTCTTGTTAATATTGATGTGTGCTGTGGTTCTTGTGGGTTTCTTGCTGAACACAAAGCCATTGTTGTGGTAACACCTCTTCAGTGGGGGTTTTTTCCCCTTAAAAATATCTGTGAACACACGTATTTATATTTACTCACTTGAGGATGCAGTACCTAGGTCTGTAGCAAAATTAATGTGTCCAAGGGTTCTCAGTACCTCAGCCTGGAAATTCTGCTCGAACTCAGCTTTTCAGCCTTGCCTGGCTCCATCAGGGACTCAGGAAAGACAGGGAGGTTGGAGCTCCCTGGAGCTCGTGGGTGAATGAGGCATCTCTGCCCATCTCCAGCCCGGGCTGCTCTCTGGGTGTAATTGGGCTGTGCAGGGACTGAATTTCATGAGGAACTCAGTATTTACTGTGACCCGAGTGTACTCGTCTGCCAGATTTCATTTTCCTGAGCTTAACAGCACAGACACTTCAGCTCTTCTGAGTTTTATCAAAACTTCCTTAAATGATCAGAAATAAATGCGTTTGCCACTTCACTTCTATCTCTGGCTGAGCTGTTGTTGCTGAGAGTTGAAAAAACCCCAGCATCTCTAAGAGAAGGGAGTGCCAAGGGTTCATAAGTATTTGATATCACAGAATTTGCATCCTGTCTGCTGGAATGATGAGAAAAGGCTTCGGAGAGCAGCTGAGTTCACTTTTTATTAGAAGCATCTTTGGTGAATTAAGTGTCTGGAGAACAGATTAGAGCTTAGTGCACGACTGAGATGTGACTTGACAGGCAGGTAATAAAATCAGTGTCGTGCCTGCTGCTGCATGGCCCAGCGTGGGATGCTGGCAGCCTCTGGGTGAGTAATTAGCCAAATCCTTCCCTCTTCCAGGCCCACAGTCACGGAGTCATGGAATTGTTAAGGTTAGAAAAGGTCAAGTCCAAGCCAGGACTGCCAAGGCTGCCACTGCTGCACGTCCCCAAGTGCCACATGCACATGGATTTTAAATCCCTCCAGGGATGGGGACTCCACCACTGCCCTGGGCAGCCCCTTCCAGTGCTTGTAAATCCTTTTGGTGAAGAAATTTTCCCTGATGTCCACCCTGAGCCTCCCCAGGCCCAGCCTGAGGCCGTTCCCTCTCCTCCTGTCCCTGTTCCCTGCCAGCAGAGCCCGACCCCCCTGAGCCCCCTCCTGTCAGGGACTTGTGCAGAGCCACCAGGGCCCCCCTGAGCCTCCTTTTCTCCAGGCTGAGCCCCTTCCCCAGCTCCCTCAGCTGCTCCGGGGGCTCCAGACCCTTCCCAGCTCCCTCAGCCACCTTTTCTCCTCACTAATGTTTCTGGCCTCCTTGGATTCTTATGGATTCTTGAATTTTTCCCAGAATTTGCTAGACTGAAAGTAGAAAGTTTGATGTAGACTCTTCCATCCAGCTGTTCTTAACTGAGGTTGTTTTATCCAGGCTGGGCTTTGTGGAGTGCATTGTGCCTTTCACTGCTGCTGCTGTCACTGCCTGCTCTTTATGGGTTATTTAGTTGCTTCAGGGTTCAGTGTCTCACCATTAACAAGGATAATAATTTCCCGTGGAGTTTTGGGAATCAATTGGCACAAGGGGTAGTGTTTTCTTCAATATTTCTTTCTGTGCTGAAATGAAAAGCGTTTTAATTTCATGGATTTTTTATGAATAGAGATTATCCAGGTAGATGCCTCCGTGACCTCCTCAGGCTCTAATGTCTGTGATTCTCTAAGATCCATTAATGGGATCATTAATACCAAAATCTCCCATGTGGAGGGAGTCAGGAAATTGCTGCTCTTCCCAAGAAAAGCTGGGAGAGAAAGGTAAATGTGAGGCAGGACCCCAGTGCCGGGCATCCTTTGTGCTTCTCCTGAGCAGCACCTTCCTTTTCCTCATCTTTGTCACATGGAGAGTCCCTGTTTAACTCATGGATCATCTTCAACTCATGGATCATGTTCAACTTCTGGTTCTTCACCAATCTCATCCATGTTGCAGGATCAGTTAAGAAGGAATTCCAACTTCCCTCTGCACAGGAATCCATTGGGGAGTGCCTGACACTTTTATCTTGGAAGTTCCACTGCACTGATCAAATTATTCTTGTGGATGTTCAGAAACCAAATCAGAAGTGAAAGGCTGGAATTCTGGAATGTGCACAGGATTTTATGTCTGTGCCATTGTGCGTGAGATGTGGTGGAACCAAACCACCCTGACTTTTAATTTATGGATTAAAGGGTATAGAAAAGCCTCAAAAATGAGTATTTTGTCTCATCAGGTTTTGTTTCTAAATACCGTGATTAACACATGATGCCTGCTGAGTTAAAACTCCCCAGCTGGGAACAAGGCAGTCCTCCAGCTATAATGCAATTTGAAAGTATAATTTTTTTTCTGAAATTAAATAGTAAAATAAGGATTCTTAAACTTTTTACTTGTCTGCCTGTTTCTGATGCAAGGGGGGGCCCTCAGTAGTCACCTATTTTTATGAGTAGGAAAAAAAATAAAAGAACATTTATAGTGCAGAACAGCACTTTATAGGCTTTTTTCCTTCCATACCACAACCTGAACTTTAAAATGTGTTATTTTGAGTCACTGTTTTGTCGAAACTGGGGCTTTTTAAACCTTGCTGAGACATTAAGCATCAAAAAAAGCATAAAACAGGCCGTGGCCTCTCTGGGAGATGCAGGAGCTCAAAAACCACGCGTTGTAAAAGCGTTTTGTGATGCAATTTAGCAAACAGAACCCAGGAGTCTGACACGAGGTCGTGTGCACAGGGGTGCAGTGGTTAATGGCTCCCACAGTTGCGTGGAAGAGGAATTGCAGTGACATTTCAAGTGACATCCTTGGGGAAAGGTGGCCGGGGAGAGGCAGCTGGGAGAGCAGCGCCGGTGTTGGTGACGTCTGACCCAGCTGGGGGGAGGTGGAGAAGAGAAATTCCTCAAGGTGAGGGGGAATGGTTGCTGGTGTCCTCCAGCGAGCTGCCAGCGTCCCTCCCAGGGCTTGACGTCACCAAAGGTGTCTTGACAGGGACGTTGATGTCATCGGAGGGAAGGCCAGGGTTAAAAATAGCCCTGAACTTTGGGCGTTACATAAATAGAAGTCATTACACATCACCCTCTCTGGATTAGTCAGGCGTGTTCCCAGCAGGCCCAGGGGACAGGGGAGGCTGCTGGCAAATTACTCACGGGTTTTTGTGGCCCAAATTGAAATGGGAAGAAATGAAAATCAGACGTTCTCCAGCAAGGAGAGCACCTTGGCTTTGGTTTGTGATGAGGTCTCTCTCTTCCTGCTGTGTGAGCACATCCCATGGCCAGGCACAAGACACTGCCAGGGGAGGTTTTTGCATGTTCAAAGGTGGCTTTTTTTGCACGTGGTGGTTCTTAAAGCAGCTGCACAAGTTGGTTTTCAGAGGAGACTCCTCAATTTTCTTCCAGACTTGTCACATTCGGAGTCTCTGCGTGGGAGTTCCCACACTCCCCCGGAGAGGAGAAAGGTGAATTCCTTGCTGGGTTGTTTATCAGACAGGGAGGATGGATGCCCTGGGGGACAAGGGAGGATTGTTTCCCTTCCTGCTTTGCTCCCGTGCTTTCTTTAGTGGCACAGCATCTCCCAGGATCACGTTGTCACAGCAAAGCCGTGCGTGTGCACTGTCACCCTTGATGCGCGTGGGGTGGACGTCACCCAGGGCTCCCACCTCGTGGGCTTCCCCTGGAGAGCAGCGAACACATCATCCTCAAATCGAAGATTCTGATCTTGTGAGGATTTTTCATGTCTCAAGTTCAAAAGATGTTCCTCTTCTGAGGGAATTCCTGTGCTTGAGGCAGTGGAAAAACCCACCGTGGCACAGGGAGAGCTTGCGGCGCTCAATCAGCGCGTGACAAACAACTTTTGTCACCGTTATTTGTTTTCTGCAGTATTGACTCTGACACTCTTCAGGCATAACACAAGAAATCTGTCACCTGAGAGGCCCAGTGTAATAATCCTTGTAGGAGAGACTGAGGGAAGCTTTAGGCCTCTCACTTGATATTCCTGAGCAGCACCCAGCGCTGCAGTAGCACCCAAAGTCACCGTTTTTGTTGAGTATTAATTTGCCCTGATCCGATTGCTAATGCTAATAGGATTCAGGAGTTTGCCAAATCAAGGAACTGAAATTATATCTGCTAAAAAAAGGAGCGTGTTTTGGTGGTAAAGGATTTTTCTTGATTACATTTGTTGAGATTTATGTTAGTTCTGGTCAAAAGTGAAACTACCAATTAAAGACTTCACTGGTTACTGTCACAGTGGTATAATGCAGTGGAATAAAAATGAGTTGAAATCTGTTCCTGTCCTGTACCACTGGTAACCGCAGTGGGAAACAAGAGTTTGAGGACTGGAGGAAACTGGGGGTTCCCTAAATTAGCTGGACTCCAAAGAATCTGGTCTGAAGCAGAATACTGGGTGTGGAAACAGCGTTTGAACCTGGTTGTAAACAATCCCTAACAGGGCATTTGTGAGGAACATCTCCAGTTCTGTCCTGAGCTCCCAGTGGATCCCAGCCTGTTGCTGATGGAGAAATGTGTTTGTGTTTTCTGAACTTCTGCCTGGAGCTCTCAGGGCTGTGCTGCTCCAGCTCCATTGTACAGTGAGGTGATAAAACACCAGCAGAGATTTCCCAGAGCAGCTGTGGCTGCCCCTGGATCCCTGGAAGTGCCCAAGGCCAGGCTGGACAGGGCTTGGAGCACCCTGGGACAGTGGGAGGTGTCCCTGCCCATGGCAAGGCTGGGATGGGATGTTCCTAAAGTCCCTTTCACCCCAAAGCATCCTGATGATTTTTCCACGTACTTATTCACCAGCTAATTCACAGCACATACACTCTGCATCCATTTAGCCAATAATACAAACAATAACCTGCTCTTTTTTCCTAGTCCAATATTTATTAGGTGCCACGCTCCTGCTGAGCTTTAATTTCCCTTCCCTGTGTGCAGCAGAGCAGGAGGGGGGGGAGGAGCAGCTTCCTCTGGGGAAGCTAAACTGAAATCAAGTTTTGCAGGCAGCTCAGCTCCGAGGAAAGGAGACATATTGTGGGCTGGCTGAGCTGTGCTTTCGTGTCTCGAGGCTCTGTTAGGCTGCACTCGTGGTGACACTTTGATAGACTGACACCGAGAACATTTTATTCACACAGGAGTCTAAATAAGTTAATACAAGTGATGTGCCTTTTAGCCTCCCTCTCTGCCAGCCACACATTGTGTTTTAAAATAAAACCTGGAAATGGGAGTGTGAGAATTCGTAGCGGGAAATGCGGCGAGTCCCAGCTTGACGACTGATTCAACAGCTCCTCTTGGTTTGGGTTTTACACTACCTCTCCTCCTGTGGAATTAATAATAATGATTATAATGGTGATGTCATGGTGGTCATCATCATCATCATCATCATCTAATAAATAAGAAAAATAAAGTGTTTCAGAAGAGCCAGATATTAAACCACACTTTGTTTGCTCCCTGAGAATTTATTGATATGATTTTACATCTTCTACCAAAGCCAGGGGCTGTTTGTTAACTCCAAAATGCACCTTTTCTCCTAAAGGTCAGCATAAAATCAAGTTCATCCCAGAAATGGTGGGGCCTATCCTGGAGATGACGCTGATCCCGGAGACAGAGCTGCGGAAAGCCACCATCCCAATCTTCTTCGATATGATGCAGTGTGAGTTCCACTCCACCAGGAGCTTCCAGAGGGTAAGCAGAGAGCTGCAGACATTTAAAGTTTAAAGTGAAGAAGATTTAGCTGTTCTTCGCCAAAACATAAGGAGTTTTGTTATTTCTCGTTTTTCTAAGGAATAATTTAATGATGGATTTGCTTATTTTCTATAATTCCTGAGGGGCTGGGGAGTTTTCATCTGTTGGTTTGAAATGGTTATTGAAGGAGGAATTTGCCTGTAGTAAATGAAACCTTTGGTTATGGCACAGGAGCGAAGACAGATGTCTTAAATTGTCGCTGTGACTCACACGAGGAGCTTGCTCCTGAGATAAATTGGACATAAAGGAAGCCTGATAATGTGGCAAAAGTATAACCTGTAAGGATTTATCATCTCTACTGTCTTGTAATTTTGATTTTCCCTACCATTTTATGGATTTTGAAGAGGCAAAAAGGAATCCAGCACTGTCAGTGCTGCTTCTTGCTCTACAGGCACTGCAAAATCTCAAATAGTAATGGAGCATTTTTATTCTATTTTATTTTAATGTGCTGAGAGGAGCCCTTGAATACACACACGCCATCTTTTCCTGATAGCTTCAACTTTTGAAAGACAAGTGGAGTGAAAAAAAGTTCCCTGGCATCCTTCATTTGACATTGCTTCCCTTGAAACTTTGCTTATGGATTGAGTTTAAGACTAGTTAGGCCAGGTAGGGTTTGGACTAAGCCAGTGGAGCTCCTTCTCACTGAAATTTCTGTCAGCTCAGGATATGACCTTGTGAATTTTGCAATAAAGCTTGACATGTGTTGTTTGCTTTTTTCCCTTTATATTGGCAGGTTTCTTTCTTGGATGAAAAGCCTTATCCTTTTCCATCCTTTCCTTGTGAGCTGCTATTGAGAACCAACTCTTAATAAATCTGTAGGCAGAGTAAATGAAAATCTGCGTGGGGAGACTTAAGCAAGGGAAATGGCATCAGCTTTATTGCTTTGATTTGTTTTGTGCTGGATGGTGTGTGGAGAGGTTGTGAACTGTATTTTGGCTTCATCCAATTACTGCATAATCATTTGTTCTTATGTTTGACTCCAGTGCTACTGTAAAGATTGAAATGCTCGCTGGGATGCCATTTAAACAGTTTCCTGTCAGATGCTCTCTTTTGTTGCTTGTCATTTTTTATTTGTACAATTATATAGATCATGAAAAATCCGAAGGTAACTTTATAGCTAAATTTATGGCCCTCAATTTTCCTGACAGAAGGAAACCAGCTTTGTGTGGAATAGTTGGATGATTTTAATAAATGAATGCCTTAAATATTTCAGTTAGGGGGGTTTTTTTTGCCGTTTGAGAAGAAAAACGCCTCATCCTCAAGTCAGAGATGTCTGGGGTTGTTCTTGACATTGTATTTCCTGTGGCAGTGTAGCTTCTTTATGGATGTAGCACTGGCAGGACAAGTGCAGAGGTAACAGCCCTCTTTTCCATGGGTTTGGAGTGAACAGCCTCGTGTGAGAAGGAATAATGAAGCTGTCCACTGATCATGGAGTTCTGAGTTTGCTGAGTACCTCGGGTTGTTCTTGACAGAGTGAGGATCTCTTGGGATCCTCTTGGGATCTCTGCTTGGGAAAAGCAGAGGGTTGGAGGAAAGTCTAGACTGGATGGGACCTCTGGAGGTGAGCTGGGCCTTAGGTTGGATTATGTGGGACCACGTGGAGCTCAGTTTGGAATATCCCCAGTGAGGGTTGTTTGGGCACTTCTCTGCGTCAGCCATTCCAGTGTTTAATCCTGGCCTACGGAGGGTGTCCTTGCCTGTGGTCCCTTCCAACCCCAGCCACTCCAGGATTCTGTGATTAAAACTTTCTGATTTTTATATCCTGATGGAATTTCCTTGGATCAGCTTGTGCCTGCTTCTGCTGCCATCTCCTCTCTGAGCACCTTTCAGGCGTTGGAATATTTGAATTTGATTTTCTCTGCACTGAACAAACCCAGTTCCTTCAACCATTCCTGAGGCCAGGTTCTGCAGCACTCTGCCCGTGTTGGGGGCCCTCCTTCAGACCATCCCCAGCTTGTCAGGGTCTCTCTAAGCCATTGAATCAGAGCCAGACACGGAATTCCAGCCATAGCTCAACAAGTCCTGTTGCTCCTCTGGCTGTGCTCTTGTTGGTGCAATCCAGGGCACATTTAGGCTCTGTTGAAGGGGGACACTTTTTTCATGTTCAGCTTGATAAACTGGCTTTTCCCAGTCACCTTCTTGCCCTTTGTGTACCTGGAAAAAGCTTCCGTGAGATCCTGCTCCGTGGTTTCCTCAGGAACTGAACTGGGGCTGCCCGGTCTGTGGATTCCTTGCTCATTTTTTTTGTCTCTTTTGTGTAGAAGTGATAGAAATAGATACAATTTGGTGGTTTTTTAATATTACCAGTACCTAGGCAAGCTTTGATGCTTAATGGGTCGATGTAATGTGCTGCTTTATATCCTTTATATGCAAGTACCAATTATCCTTGTCCAGCACTGCTTCCAGAGAGAACTTCCAAATGGAATGGTTGGCTGCTGTTAAACTAATCTGCCAGAAATCCAATTATCTAACCTTATTAGTCACATCAACAAGGGTTTAGATTGGCTCCACTTCTCCAGCAGATGTAGCAACCTCATGATTTGTGGGGGAGGAACTGCAGTTCTTTGCAGGCCTCCGATGCTGTGATGGTTTGTGTGATAAACAGGCAGCTTTCCCTGGGCTGGTTTTCATTTCAGGAGGATTTGAGTTTGCCTGGTAAAACCAGGAACACCCAGAAGGGGTTTTTTGTCTTCTCCCAGTGTATTTAGAGACAAAACAAGACATATTCCCCTTATTTTTACAGAACTATATTAAGGCGTACTGAATGAAAAGCTGGAGTTGCCCATTTTTGTCCTCTCCCTCTGAAGGTGCTTTGAAGCCTTTTGAAGACTTCAAAGCAGCCTGTACCTCAAAGCAGGAACCCCATCCTAAAAACAGTGTGGGACCAAAGCTTCCCAGTGGAAGGAAACGCCTCCTTCTCCACGTGGCTTCTCCCTGGGCCAGTTTCAGTAGCGGAGCCTCCGGATCAAAGGGAATTTGTCAGAGCCAGGGGCGTGATGAAAGAGAATTGATTGGATTGTTCAGGGCCTGCTCAGGTGAGTGGGATGGGTCCCGTGGGGACAGCAGGAGGGAAAGCTCAAGGTGGAACAACCCTTCAGCTGGAATGTGGAATTTGGAGCATGGAAAGCTCAAGGTGGAACAACCCTTCAGCTGGAATGTGGAATTTGGAGCATGGAAAGCTCAAGGTGGAACAGCCCTTCAGGTGGAATGTGGAATTTGGAGCATGGAAAGCTCAAGGTGGAACAGCCCTTCAGCTGGAATGTGGAATTTGGAGCATGGAAAGCTCCTCGTGCCTGTTCCTCCCTGCGGTGGCTCCATTCCTCATTTCCTACCAGCACTCCTCTTTCTTTGCATAAATTTTAGCTCAGTTTCTCTGTCACTGCTGGTACCACGTTCTGCTTGTTTGGAGCTGAACCCATTTCTAACATTTAACCATAAATCTCAGTACCACCGAGACAGTCACACCAGCATTTTGGTTTTCACATGCTGGTCACTGATGAATTTCAGATGGATTTAATTCCCCTTAGTGAGAAGTTTCCCCTAGTTTATCTGAATCTCTCTTGACTTTCAGAACCTGTAATTCTTTATTAAGTCTTTTTGCCACTTCTGAGCCCTGGGTTAACCTCCCTTTCCCTGTGCTGTGGATTTGCAGACAGGACACAAGTAAATGACTCTCCCAGTTCCTCTGATCCCACTGAATGTTCAAATTCAAATAACGGATCCCCAACGAAGGATTGGTTTCAATCAGTAACATTTTTAATTCCCTACAGTTGAAATGTAAATGTGTAAGTTTTTCTTGGTTTCTGAACCTTTTGGAGAATATCAATATCCCTCCCTCATTCCACCTGGAGAGCAAGGGAGAAAGGTAATGTGCAATGACCTCCAAAATGATCCCATAATTTTAAATGGCTCCCAGATCTGTTTCCCAGCTGGAATGCTCTGGAAAAATAGGAAAGTGAATGGATTAAAATGTTGGGAATAACCACCAACTTCCATAAAAACCTTTGAGCAAAGTTTTGCTGTACTTGTGTGCCATTTCTGCATTAGGACTAATTGCTGGTGGTGTGATCTGTCACTTGAATTTTAAATGGCAAATTATTATTAGCCCACCTCAAAATGAATTTATAGCAGCTTGGAGGGCTGGAAGTCCTCCTCACCTACAGCAAGATGAACTTGTCAGCCAGTGCTACAAATCCAGCCTTCCTTGAGGTCAACCCAGGCCCAGAAGTGATTAGTAGAGTTGACATGAGATGGCTCACCCTGATTTATTTACTCCAGGTGAGAGATTGGATGAGCTCTTTACTCAAGTTCAAACATCCTAAAGAGAAGCTGAGATCTTGATCAGCTGCGAGGAAAAGTGGATAATAATGTCCTGTAATCTTCTGGGATCACCCCCTCAAGCTCTCAGTGTCACCAGGAGGATGGGAACGTGGCTCCCTGATGGGGCAGATATTCCCCCTCAGCCTCCAGAAAGAGCCTCAGCCAGTGGCATTGGCTCTAATGGAAACGCTGGAGATTTGGCACTTCTTCGTTTGAGACTAAATCCCATCACAATAATTGCAGGCTTATTTATGCATTAAATTAAATGTAATGCATTTAAAAAAAAATGCATTAGGGGAAAAAAAAGAGAAAAGGAAAAATCGAGTTTCTCAACAGATGCCAGGTGCAGTGTCCCAGAGCCATTGGCTTGTGCAGCTCCAGGGTCACATTCCCACTCCCATCATGAGAAATTTTAAATCTCCAAAGCTCCATAA
Source organism: Platysteira castanea (assembly GCA_013397175.1). Lineage (NCBI taxonomy): Eukaryota > Metazoa > Chordata > Aves > Passeriformes > Platysteira > Platysteira castanea. Next base: position 119,441 of record VYXC01010439.1, on the reverse strand, counting down.
ACCTCAGCTGGTGTTGATGAAACCTTCCTCCGTGGAAAGACCGCAGAAGGAATTTTAACTGATGTTAAATAACATTTGTTCATCTGGCTGCCATGATCTGCATCAGAGCGACTCCATGAGAAATATCAGGAATGACTGAAGAGCAAAGATATTGTTAATAATCCTTAAAACCCCCGAAATGCCACAAGTCTGGCTCTGTTCAGCCCAAGAGGCCGCTAGGGAAATGGCCCAACAAAGCGTGGATTACAGAGATTTAAGTAAAACTGATAGTGGGAAGATCCTTGAGATCCTGAATGACAAATCTAATTGCTCTTCTCTGTCTGAGTAATCTCTTCCTAAAAAATACATCACCTAAAGGGCTGGGGCTGGCAGCCAGTGTCAGTTCTCACAGTGGGTTAGAAAGTCAATTTCTTCCTGGGCTCATTAGGGAGCAGGGTTTTTGTGACTTCTCTGTTTCATCATTGTGTTATTTCAATGTTCTGCTCAACGTGCCCGTGCTCTGGGAACGTGTTTGGTTCTGGGAGGGGGTGGATTGCATTCTCCTGCCTTTTCTCATTTTCTTGTCATTATTTTAATAATGGATTCATTGTGTTCACTGTGACAGGGACAGGACCCAGGGAATGGCTGGAGCTGTGTCAGGGAGGTTTAGGTTGGATTTCAGGGAAAGGTTCTTCCCCCAGAGGGTGCTGGGCACTGCCCAGGCTCCCCAGGGAATGGGCACGGCCCCGAGGCTGCCAGAGCTCCAGGAGCGTTTGGACAGCGCTGCCAGGGATGCCCAGGGGGGGATTTTTGGAGGGTCTGTGCAGGGCCAGGAGCTGATGATCCTGTGGGTCCCTTCCAGCCCGGAATATTTTATGATGCAGACAATCCGTTCTTTCTCCATGGGTACATTTGGTGCTGCTAATATCACCTGCAGATGCAGAGTAAATCTCTTGCCATTTACAAAATGCTGGTACTCTTTGTTCTTGTGCATCCCTTTGCTTGTCCTCGGCGTCCTTAGGGGTGGCTTAAGCAGGGGACAGTGAAAAAACCTGGTGACAACTGTTGTGTCACCAAACTCCCACTGTGAGCACTGGGCTCCCAATCTTCCACCACAGGACTCCCAGCTCGCCCAGCCTCCCCTGCTGAGATCCCTGTCTTTAACCCTGTGGGTGTCTGTGCTTATTTAATGAAGAATTAGGAATTAGGTGACTTAACTGATTCATTACAGAGCAGCAGGCCTAGAGTGAGCCTTCCTCCACTAGCAGTTCACATTCATTCCCAGCAGCAACAGCTAAAACCCTCTGTAATCATTAAAAATCCAGGGAATTATCCAGTTTGCATTTTAAATGTATATTCTGATGACCACATAAGTTTGCATTATTTTATTATTGCCCAAATAAAATTATTCTGGAGTTGTTTGAAATGACTCCCTTCCCTTCTGCAGGGTTTAGTACCAGCTTTATCAGTTGTGTCCCACTGGGAGTCAGTGTCTGTGTGCCGAAAAAATCTTCCACCACAGCTGGGGGGTGCATCCAGCAGGGTTACCCAGTCTCAGGTGTTGCCTTTCCTCTCTCAGAGAGCTTCCAGCATTTTTGTGTTTCGTTCTGCTGCTGGGGACGTTCTGTGTCTCCTTTCTCCCTGCCCTCATTCCTGTGATTAATCTCCTTCCTTAGTTTTCCATAATGCAAATATTTACACTTCATTTAACAACACGACCAGTGATTCCTTTAACCAAAGAAGTCCTTGTAGGGCAGGAGATCATCGTGGAGAGTCTAAAACCAGAGGCTGCAAACTCTAAAAGTCAATCAAGCTTTAAACCAGGGGCTAAACGTCTCACCAAGGTACCCAACCAATCTGGGAGGCATTGAGGCTACAGTAATAAAGTGAAATATTTGCCAGCTGATTATTTACGCTTGCTTTGTTTAATTACAGTTCGAAAACGAGATCATCACCAAACTGGATCACGAAGTGGAAGGAGGCCGTGGAGATGAGCAGTACAAAGTGTTATTTGACAAAATGTAAGTGTTGATCAGCAGCAAAATTTATGTCACGGGGAAGTCAGGAGAGAGAGCAATTAGACTACAATGAACTTTGTAGCCCAGAAATAATTAAAATCTGTTAACGATGCGCAATATTTAAAGCTGCACCTGAGTCAAGGTTTCTCTCTGCTTGTGATTAACAAGGCGAACTTAATTGGTTTTTTCAGTCTCTTGGAGCACTGCAGGAAGCACAAATACCTGGCTAAGAGTGGGGAGACGTTTGTGAAGCTGGTGGTGCGGCTGATGGAGAGGCTGCTGGACTACAGGACCATCATGCACGACGAGAGCAAGGAGAACCGCATGAGCTGCACCGTCAACGTGCTGGTGAGCAGGAAAATCACCAAAATCGCCACAAAATCGCCACAGAATCACCACAGAACCCCACAAAATCTCCACAGAATCACCACAAAGCCACCGCAAAATCGCCACAAAATCACTCAAAAAATCATTCCAGAAATCACCACAAAATCACCACAAAACCACCACAAAATTACCAAATATTGCCACAAAATTGCCACCAAATCACCAAAAATCGCCACAAAATCACCACAGAATCACCAAAAATCACTGCAAAATTGCCACAAAACCACCACAAAATCACCACAAAACTGCCACAAAATCAGCACAAAATCACTGAAAAATCACTACAAAATCACCACAAAATCACTCAAAAAATCATTCCAAAAATCACCACAAAATCACTCAAAAAATCATTCCAAAAATGACCACAAATTGCCCCAGAACCTCCACAAAATCNTACAAAACCACCACAAAATCACTCAGAAAATCATTCCAAAAATCAGCAAAAAATCACCACAGAATCAGCACAGAACCCCCAAAAAATCGCCACAGAATCGCCACAAAACCACCACAAAACTGCCACAAAATCAGCACAAAATCACTGTAAAATCACTACAAAATCACCACAAAATCACTCAAAGAGTCATTCCAAAAATCACCACAAAATCTCCACAAAATCGCCACAAAATCACCACAAAATCACCACAGAACCTCCACAAAATCTCCACAGAACCTCCACAAAATCTCCACAAAACCACCACAAAACCACCACAAAATCGCCACAAAATCACCACAAAACTGCCACAAAATCTCCACAAAATCACCCAAAAAATCACCACAAAATCACGGCAAAATCACCAAAAAATCACCACAGAATCACCAAAAATCACTGCAAAATTGCCACAAAACCACCACAAAACCACCACAAAATCACCACTGCTCTCTGAATCCTGCACCTTTAAGAAAGGGCTTGTGTCAAGCAGAGTGTCTGTTGGGATTCTTGGGGAAATTTGGAGTGCTTTAGGGTTTGTTCCCTATTTTTTCCCCTTTTTGGTGAAGGCGAATCTCTGAAAACATGGATTATCCCTTCTTTAATTGTTTCTACAGAAAGATTTAAGGAGAAATGTTACAGGGCCTGTTCACTGACATTTACAGTTGATGTATAAACAACTCTGTGCTGAAAAACACTTGACATACAAAATGTTGGCGTTCTCTGCCATTTACTCCCAAAATTTCCATGGATTTGCAATCCCGTTTGTATTCTGCTCTCTGCTTAGCCCCCGTATTCAAATTTTGTGAAGGAATTGAAGTTACTATTTCATTCACAGCAGGAAAAGCTTGGCTTGTTTTCCTCACTGATAGGAAATTTCTTCTTTTTCCCCTCTGAAATTTTGGTGTGTCCACTCCATACACAAATCTTTGTCCATTTGGAGTTGGAAGGAATAATTGTCCTCATTTTACACACATCATATTTTTTGGTGGCGATTTAGAGAATGAGATTTTACAAGCCTAAAATCAGCACCCATGAAAAACAACTTTCAGAGACCCTCAAAATAACGTGAACTAAATTTGATTTTTCCATTAGCACTGTTTGCCACTGAGGATTCCAAGCTTTCCTCCCCAGATCCTCATCAAAGCTTTAATTTTCTTTAAATACATGGGGCACAGCCAGTGTTTATCATTTATGTGATCTGGCTGGTGGGTTTTGTTCAGGAAAGAGCTGAGTAAATAGTCTGCAGCTTTCTTTTTTTGCATATAATGTCGTTTGTAGCTTTTTTTTTTGCATCTAATGCCATCATGGGCTCATGCAGTGCAGCCTTTACGCCGCCCCATCGCATCAGCCATGAACAAAACGGTGCCCGCTGGAGCAGGAGAGGAGATGGAGGCAACAAATCCGAAATTGGGCGTTTATTTTTAGCTTGTTTTTCCTCTCTGTGCACATCAGAAAGTATCAGGATATTTGGGAAATGGGCAGAGAGGAGGGACTTGCAGAGTTGTCACCGGCTGGTGATGCAGCAGGTGCTGTTGGGTTGCCCCCAGAAAGGTCACGGCGTCCTCCCGAGCAGAACCGTGGTGGGAAATCCTGCCAGTTCTCCAAGCAGGATGGGAAACAACAAATCCCAGTCACCACGCTCTCCGTGTCAAACTGGGAGAATTCCCTCCGGAAGGCGAAGTTGTTTCTCCTTCCCTTCATCAGGATACTCTGAGTCTCCTCCCAGGAACTCTCGCCATCGCCACGGGGGAGCCTTGGAATGTTTGGGGGTTGGGTTTGTTTTCTCCAAGTGTCTCCCAACGACATCTCCCGATGCTGGGTTTTGGCAGCTGAGTTTGTCAGGCACTTGCAGATGATGAATTTTGCGGGTGATTTGCTGCTGTCAGGTTCAATCACCGTGAGACACCAAGCACAGGCCTGCTGGAGCCACGGGAGTCCCCGGGAAACGCCGGGGAGCGGCGCAGGGCGGGATTTTCTGTGTCCTTCAGTAGCCGTGATCTCAAACTCCAGCTTGATTTTACATTCCCATTTCCCCTCCAGGGCCCACTCAGCCTTTTCATCATTCTCCAGGTACCTGAAGTGAAGTTCATGCCTTTCCAGAAATCCAACCCACGGCTGAAACTCGGCACAATTCCTGTGTGGGCTCTCCAAGAGTTCCTAATTGGGACTTTTTTGATGCTGAGGCTTTCCTGGGATTAGGTTTGTCTGTACTGGCGGTAGTTTAACTTGGAGGGTTTGAGCTGCACTTAAGCCAGTGCTGACAGGGAAGGGGCTGGAGCCCCAGGAGGGGCTGAGGGGGCTGGGGAAGGGGCTCAGCCTGGAGAAAAGGAGGCTCAGGGGGGCCCTGGTGGCTCTGCACAAGTCCCTGACAGGAGGGGGCTCAGGGGGGGTCGGGCTCTGCTGGCAGGGAACAGGGACAGGAGGAGAGGGAACGGCCTCAGGCTGGGCCAGGGGAGGCTCAGGGTGGATATTGGGAACAATTTCCTCATGGGAAGGGCTGCCCAGCCCTGGCACAGCTGCCCAGGGCAGGGGAGGAGTCCCCATTCCTGGAGGGATTTAAAATTCATGTGCAGGTGACACTTGGGGACATGGGGCAGTGGTGGCCTTGGCAGTTTGTTTTCTGAATTGAACCCAAAACCAGTAAGCAGTTATAGCAACTTAAACATTCCTGGAATAACCCATCATTCCTCTGTGAAATGTGAATTCTATCTTGCATTCCAGTTCTCTTTGAAGGGATAACTTTTGTATTGGATTTATCCCTCTTTTAGTACTGGGTTTGTGCTCTTTTAGTGCCTCCTCAAACTGCTTTAATTTAGCATTGAAATATATTTAATTCAGTGAAGGACTTTCTTTAGATTTTGTTTTCTTAGATATATTTTAAATTTTGGAGGCAAACTTGAAATTAGATTCAGCAATGCCTTGAATCTCTCACCCAGTTTATCATATTTTGCATTTACAATATTTGCACTGTTAACTAGTTTATCTCAAGGCTGGAGGCACTCAGAGGAGAGCAGTGCTAATGTGTGACATATGAAACCAGATAAATAACACTAATCTAACTTTTTATTTCCAAGGAAACTGTTAGAATCCAGGAGCAGATGATGTATTACTCAACTAAGGTTTGGAGTTTTCAATCCATAGAACACCTGTTGCTTAAAAATCATGGGTTTTTTGTGTACTAGAAAATTTTCAGCTGGAAATGGTTAATGATGTGTGACTTGAGAATGCCAGCAGCAAATTTCTAGCAGTGCTGTTCTTGCAAACTCTTAACCTTTGCAATCAGACAGAAGCCCTAAAACGCTGTGACAGGAAACACCCCAGATTCAGCTTTGTGAGTTAAATAACTCCAGTTCCATCACTGGAGGCAAATTTCATTTTGCAGTTTGGAGGCTGTCGTTACTTAATTATGAATTTTTAATTTGGAGCCTGCTCTGTGTACATTCCAAAGTGCGAAATCAAAGACTTTGTAACCAAATTATGCTGTTTTTCAGAATTTCTACAAGGAGATCGAGAGGGAAGAGATGTACATAAGGTTTGTAAACATGACTGGGGACAAACTGCCTGACTCAAGCACTGTAACTGGGGGAATTAGGTTCATGTTAAGCAGTCACTTGGGGGCTGGAGGAGAAGAGTAGTGAAAAATCACATCTTGGCTGAACCTGAAGTGATCCAAAAGCTTGTCTGCACTGAGAACAGGGTGCTGGAAGTGAAAGTCAGGAGATGTCTCTGTCCCCTTTCTCCAAGTCCTTCAGTTCCCTTACAATGAACACGGAAATGCTCAGGAGCCAGAATTCTTCTGTTCATGAAAAAAACAGAATAGTCAAAAGCTGAGCAAAGAAATGGTGCTGCCTCCTGGTGAGGTACACAAGATGTGAATTGGAATAAAAACAACTCTTAAATAATACCTGACCGATACTTATTTTAAACTTAATGCTTTCAAAACCTCTTTTCAGACAAAGTAAACATGGAATTATGGTACTTTCTGTAAAAATGGGGTTCACAGCCCCCCATTTGTGCTTTGGCTGACTGTTGCTTACACTGTTGTGCTAAAATGATGAAGTTTGGGTTTGTAATGCTATTTTAGGTATCTAAATATTACTCATTAATTCATTCTCAGGTGCTTGTTATCTTTTTGGAAGAATTTTCTCTTGTGAACTCTCTTCCTTTGTTTAAATGGTTTTAATTGGTCTTTTAGCAGTTTGCAAAAAGAGAAGGAAATGGCAGGATTGGTAATTGTGGACAAACACATGAAGTTAGTTATTATTATTTAGGTCTGCCCTGCTCAGCATCTCGGTAAAGACAAATTGTCTCTCACTGTCAAACCCCCATCCAAATTCTCTCCAATTTCTGTCAACAAACGTGTAATTAATATCAAACTTGGAAGTATTTTCACCGGCTTTTTCAAAATAGAATTTTTAATAGTTTTGTGGGGATTTTTTTAATGGTCAGTAAAAAAATCATCAAACAGACAAGGAGAATCCCCTTCCAGAGGTGCGATGATGTGGGAGTTAAAAAATGAAACTTATTTCTGTCCCCACAGCTGAACTATAAGAGTGCACAAAATCTGGGTTGGATTTATTACTCATCACAAACCACCCATTTGGTGTTCAGTCAAAGACTGGACTCGATGATCTTGGAGGTCTTTTCCAACCTTAACGACCCCAGGATTCTCTGAGTGTCCATGGAAAGCAACACAATGGAAATGCAGATGGCCCTAAAGGTGTCTGCACACAGAAATGTGAGCTTTAACTGATCCCACCAATATTTACTTGTCTGAAGATAGACTTGAACCCTTGTCACCTTCAAAATAAATGACTGAGCAGCATCTTAACCCCACTCTTTTTACGAGCTGTTGTTTCTGCTGCTGGCAGGTACCTGTACAAGCTGTGTGACCTGCACAAGGAGTGTGATAACTACACCGAGGCTGCCTACACCTTGCTCCTGCACGCAAAGCTCCTCAAGGTAAACCCCAAAATCCCAGCAGCAGCTCCCCAGGGTGCTGTTTGTCACTCTAGGCTGATGAACAGCTCCGTGCTGGGTTCTTGTTGCACTGGGAGTTCATACACAAAGGAAAGCAGCACTTCAGGGGGTGGCAGAGCTGGATCTTGACCTGAAATGAAGGGAATGTGGTCAAGTCAGCACCACAAAATGGGAATTGCAAATATCCTGATTGTACAATGTGTGAAAGCCTCTAAGCAGATATTTTAGTAAATGAGCTCTCCACAGATCTTTTGTGCCAAGGAGTGCTGGAGCCCATTCTCGAGTGCTCTTGGGTGTCTGGAATAGATTCAGTTTGGATTTCAGAAAACTGTGGAGAGATTCAGATGGCCTTCTCTCCAAGTTCATGCCTTTAAAAGGTGCATATCATTTCAATGCAGTGTTACCCAGCTTAGAGCACATTTAAAGAGGCACAACAATATTGCTGCTCTTGCAGGAATGTTTGGTGTAGCCTGCAATATGCACAAATAACATGTTATCTGCAGAAAGTGCCTGAAATAAAGCATTTGAGTGTTTAACACTATCCCCTGCCAGTCAGAAATGGAGTGAAGCTGTATTTCAGGAGCATTAATCTCCCTGAAAACATTCAGGGAAGATGCTGTCTCTGACATGCAGCTTTTTTACGTGCTTCTGTCACAGGTGTGGGAGCAGGTACCCCCTGTGTTCTCCTGGTTATCGTTTAGGAAAGTGCTGCTCTTGCCAGCAGACATTTGGGTCATGAAATCCCATTTAATACACCTGAACCATCACTGAATTCCTAGTTTAATGCTTTACATTTAAAAAGCAGTTAATGGGAAAAGTGAAAATCTCAGTGTGAGAAGAATTAGTGATTTTGGAAGCGTTTGCTTTAGTCCTGTGTGTCTTCCCCACATTTCACGAGCTGCAGTGAAATCTTTCTCCATCGGGCTGCTGGATCTCCTTCCACTCCCCCCCAGGGGCAGAGAGTCAGGGACAGAATAATTGACAATTTCATTTCCCCCTTGATCTCCTGCTCGTGCCAAGAGTGTCACAGCCTCCTGATTGAGGGAAAGTTTCCCTTCCCACAGCAAGGGGTGGAACAGGATGGGTTTTAAGGTTCCTTCCCACCCAAAGCAGCCTGGGGTTCTGTTATTGCAACCTGCTGTGCTCATGGGGCCCCTCTTCATCAAGGACATGGATCTCATCCTAAGCAGCCAACTGTTCTTAGCAATCCTGGCTTTAATTTCAGCAATCCCCAGCAAAGTGCGAGTGTCAAGTCTCTATTTTGAAAGGTTGAAAAGGGGAAGGTGTTAAATGAGATCTTCTGATGGATGCACTGAGAATTATTCGTACCTCAGAGCTGAGGAAACAGCATCCAAGCCATAATAAGACCAAATATGATGCACAGTGTACATGTGCAATTTAAATTGAGACACTCTGAAATGTATTTACTGTATTTTAAAATAATTAGAGGGATGTTGCACAGGGAAACATCTCTAAGATTCATCTGCAGTGCAAAAGCAAACTGTGACTTGTGCCCGCTTCACATGGATGAACCTTTTAGACAGGATGAAGGATTCATTCCCTTCCACAGGGGCTGTGCTTTCTGAATAAATGGTGGAATAAACCAGGCCATAAAACATCACTCAAACTTTCACCTGGCGTGGCTTGGACTTGTTAGACAATTTACTTTCTGTAACCTCAAATGAGAGTTTAGCCAGTTGTGGCTTTTCTTAGAGAATGTGTTCAGAGAGCAGATGAGTCTCACTTAATGTGCTCCTTGGAATTCCATGGAAGAGCTTCATGGGAAGAAATATCCATTTTTCTTTCCTTCTAATGCAAATCGATAGGGGTAGGGTTTGTCACAGGTTTTCATCCCTGAGTGGATGTTTGTTTGTCAGTATAATTCCATTTTAGGCTGGAATTACTTCATTATAAAAGTGAATCAGTCTCAATCCCTGTTCCTGCAGCCCTTAGTGCAGGGAGGAGTTTGGTGCTGCCCGAGGAGCAGCAATGTTGGGGGGGTGTGACTGAGCAATTGAGTTTTTCTGTCAAGCCTCAGGACAGGATTTCCAGTGACACTCATGGCTGGCAGATATTTCATCCCCCTGATTTTAATGGGGTCTCACTGAGGGCAAGACTGAGAGCCCGTGAGAGTTTCACCTTTAAATCTGCAAGGAGGCTCTGTCTGTGGAGAGAGAGAGGCCAAATTACTGCAAGCTGATGAAGCACGCTCAAGAAAGGAGACTTCTGTTGTGTTTTCAACCCTTTCTGTCAAAATTGAGGTGTTCAAAACTAGCAGGAGATAGTGGCTCTTAGCATGCTGAAAAAATGCCATCACATTGCAGGCTGCAGCAGGTTTGTGTTGCTCAGAAACAGAGTTCAGGACAGAGCTGTCAGAGGTGTCTGCATGACCCAAACACAAACATTCTGGCCAAATTGAGAAGTGATTGGGTGAAATTTAATAATATATTGGAGGTAAAGTAACAATAATTCTGAAAATGAATCTGGGACATGCTCAGAGCAGCTGTGGCTGCCCCTGGATCCCTGGCAGTGCCCAAGGTCAGGTTGGACAGGGCTTGGAGCAGCGTGGGACAGTGGGAGGTGTCCCTGCCCATGGCAGGGGTGGGCTGGGATGGGATGGGATGGGATGAGCTTTAAGCTCCTTTCCAACCCAAACCATTCCGTGATCCTGTGATTGACAGCTTTCCCTTGATCCATCAGTCATGTGCTGGAAGAGCCAGAGCTGCTAATTGCAGACAGGCTGGATAAAGTTAATTGTGCTTTCCCTGCCTCCAGAGATTCTCAGTGAGTTGGAGCCCTCTCACTTCCCTGCCTGCAGCCCTTTCCTTTGTGTATCTGGGCTCCAAGGCTTCTCTCACATAAAGTGAAGTGTTCACTGTGGGTTGTCCCCATCAGCAGGCCAAGGTCACTCTGATCAAACTCACTGAGGAGAAGAAGCCACCTCCAGGAGCTCCCTTCCAGCTGATAGCTGTAATTAGCCTCCAATTACAGCATCCAAATTATTGGTCCTTGTGCCCAAGGAGGCAAAGGGCACAACTGTGAGAAAACCCTTTGTTGGTGCAGTAACTGCAGTACCACTGCTTTAAATAAAACCCCTCTCTTTTATTTAGTCTCAGAACTCATCACTTCTGATTTGCTTTCACTTTTCCCCTTTTTTTTGTGTGATTTAGTGGTCAGAAGAAGCATGTGCAGCACATCTTACCCAGCGGGATGGATACCAAGCTGCTACTCAAGGACAGCTGAAAGATCAGCTCTATCAAGAAATTATCCATTACTTTGACAAGGGCAAGGTAAAAAGGGAAGAGAAAAAGTGCAAATGTATTTCATTGCTTTTCTCTCGAACTTATAAATTTAATAGTAAACATAGTTTGCATCCAGTGACCTTCAGGAAGCACTTACAGGTAATGATACTACCAAAAAAAAAGTCAAAAGAAATCACTGGTACATTTATAACTGCTGTGTTAAGGGTAAATATATGGGTGTGTGATGCCATGGAGTAAATAAAAAAGTGATGCATGTAATTTGGAGGACTTTTTCTGGCACTTACAAGAGCTAATGGAATCCTTCAGCTCCCCTTGTTTTGCCTCGTGTACACAAAAATAATTCCCTCAGGGCCTGGATGTCTGTGGTTCATATCATAAATATCCTGGGATGAGGATATTTCATTGCAATTGCATCGTTTAGTGCAGAAGGAATTTGCATTCAGCATTGCTTGGTGTTGGAGAGGAAGGGGGTTAACAGGGAGGCAGGGATGGATCAGTGTTTGGATATTCCTTGCACGAAATATTCAAGTAGAGAAGCAGAAATCTCTTTGTCAGAACATTTCAGAAAAGTAAACTTAGAGTTTAAAAGTAAACTCTGTAGGTTGAAGAGAAATGATGTTTTCTGGTAGAATTAGAATATTATCCGGCCTGCCCTTCCTTTCCAGGTGAGTTTTTAGCAGAATCAGATTAAAATCCTAAAACCATTTTGGTAGGAACTATAATTTCTGTCATTTTTTTAGAAACTTTGCCTGAAAAGTCAAACTTTATAACTTGCCTTAATGCAATATTTCAAAGTTGTTAATGAGTGATGCTAAAAGTTGTAGTTCTGGACTGGGGTAAAAACTGTAATTCTGGACTGGGATAAAAGCGGTAAAAATATAATTCTGGAGTGCTGCACAAGTGGCTGTTTGGGACTGGGGCTGCTGGAGGTGACTTGGGGACAGAACTGGTTCCTGCTGCCCAAAAAGCTTCTCCTGAGTGAAGGAGGAGAATCTCATTTGAATGAAGGTCACAGGTGATTTAAAAGCTTCTTTTAATCTTACATTCCTGTCTGGAAGGAAAACCAGAAGTTGCCTGGTTTTATTTTGTTGCTTTATGTCTTGCTGGCTTCCCGTTAGTCCTTTCTGGTACCCAGGCACTGGGAATTGTTCTCCTGAGCTCCAGTTCCCTGCAGAACTCACCTCCCAGGGCTCTCTGTGATGTTTGGGTGTGTGGAAATGATTCATTTCCAAAGTTCCCTTTCCTGCTTACAGATATTCCTCCTCTCATTTTCTGTTCACTCAAGCTGGTGATAATTTTTCATATTACTCCATGAAAAAGGAAATAAGAAAATCAATATACACCGAGAATATTCATCTTAGGTGAATTTGCAAATGTCAGGAAGCTCCAAGTGGAGGTTTCCAGTATAGATTGAAGGTAATCCTCTCATTTGGGATGGTCTGACATGAAGTTAAATCAACTTCTTGCATTCCTTGTGCAGTTTGCAAATGTAGCCCAGCAGCTGCTTTAACTCCGTGGTCAGTAACACACCTGAAACAGCCTTTGCTGTGCATTTTTGGGAGACTGAACCCATGCACAACCCAATTCCTCTTTTTTCGTGCCATAATCACCCAGCTGGGTCCAGCCTGGCAGCTCACTCCAGCTTGATCCCACTTGTTTGATTTCCCTTCCCATGAAGTCAACGAGAGGTGTCCAAAGAAGGTCCCCACCCCCTGGATGGCTGCAGAGCCAGTTCCAGGCTTTTACAGAAGCTCAGGAGTTTTGTTTTAAAGTTGTGAGCCCGTGCCTCTCCCACCCCAACCTGCCTGATGGGAAACTGTGGATTTGGGAGGGGTCAGAAACATGATGTAGAAGAAATAGAGGAGAGGGATCTCCTAAAATTGGGTTTAAAATACTGGCTTTTTGTTTTTAAAGGCTGGTGTAGTTCAGCCTCTCAAAAATCAGGATCCCTCTCTCTTGGCAGAGTAATTTCCCAGGGGAAGGCACAGTGCACTTGTCTAGTGAAAACCAACCACGTGGCTTATCCCTTAAATACTGGCATTCATGAGGAGGTGAATTTAGATTTAATCCTCCATACACAGGCTGGAATGGAGTGAACATCTCACTGCTGGCCCAGAATTGCCTGAGAAATTTGTGAGTGAGTAAAAGGGAGCGTGGACCTGCCCCGCAGGCAGGAGTGTGGCACCTCATGTGGGCTGAGAACAAAGTGCTGGCCCTCACCACGAGTATCCCTGGGACTTGTAGGTCAAGATCCATTTAAGATTCATCATTTTGGTTTCTATTTTTAATCCATTATTCTTAGGAAGTTTGCTTTTTCACCTGTATTTGACTTTTGGCCCTTAAACCAACCTTTTGTAAAGCTGAAGTACAACTTTCACCTTTAGGGAAGGAGCATTTTTGAGAAACAACTTCTGCATTTTGCAGTTGTTCTACTTCATGGATTTGATTCCTGGTTAGTAATGCTCTTCATTCCTTTTCTAAGCTCCTCCTTCCCAAAAGGAAAGTTGTTTCCCTGGTATGGGCATCCTTTTCTCTCCTGGATTGTTCTTCCTCACTGCACTGCACTTTCCAGTCTCCTCTTCATCTCTCTTGGCTTTTGCCCTTCAAATCCTTATCCTCAGGCTTATCCCAGCAGTCTGACCCAGCCTTTGAACTGCTCCCAAGTGTTTGCTCTCTCCGTGTTTTCCTGAAGCTTTGTGATTTCCAGCAAAGCCCTTGATCCAGGGACTTCACTGGAGGTTGCTGGGTTGGAATGTCCCAAGGCGAGAAGGGAAAGGAGTGTGGGAGTAAAGGGATGAGGGAAGGGCTGGGATTTTTTTTGTGGGAAGCAGTTGATGGAAATCAGTGCCAAGGAACTCCTGAATCCAAGGAATGCTCCTTGGCAGAGGTAAGGTGTTGTTTTAAGCCAGGTTTGTGTGGCCTCTGGAGCCCCGAGGGAAGCAGCAGCATTCCTGTTCCTGCCCAGTGAAATGTGGGAACAGCAACAGGCTCAGGTTTGCTGGTGATGCTGCTGCCCAGAAATCAGGAAAGTTTTCCCTCTGCTCCTCCATAAATTAAAAGTGTTGATCCCAACGAGAAAAAAATAAATAAATGCACACTGCTCATTTATTTCTGCTCCTCCTTTCTCCCCTCCTCCTCCAGAAAAAGCTTTTACTGCTTTACAGCAGCCACAGAACAGAAAATATCTGAAATTACACAGCAAATGCCACGCTTTGGCTTAAAAGGCCTTTTTTTCTGGCTCGTGGGATGACATCAAATGGCTTTTTCTTCCATCTTAACAAGAGAGTGGTGAAATTCACCTGTCTGCCAAAAATCTGTGTGGGGCTCGTGGCCAGCTCAGCCCTGGAGTCTGTGCTGAGAGCTGGGAAGGACAGAGAGTCTTGGGAGAGGGAGGACACGGAGTCTGACCGTGTTCCAAATGAATATATTTATTTGTTTAAAGGCTTTCCAAACTGGCTGTATCTTGAATGCAGGACTACCAATAGAGAAATGCTGAGTTTTAGCTTTTTATTTCAAGTACTAAGCTTTCATGTTGGTTAATTAGCACTACCTGAAGTTTAACCAGCTTAGAAAGTCCCTCACACATCAGAATATGGCACCATAATATTTTTATCCCAGACTATTTCACTGCTCCTGACCATTAACTCTGCAGGAGCTCAGAAATGCCCTGAGATCCTCCTTTGCTGCTATTAACCTCAAAAACTAAATTGGATGCTGTAGTTCTTCCTGGCCAACAAGCAATCCAGCTTGAAGAATAAATTAAATCGCTGGGTTTTCCCTAAAAAAGATCTCCTGCATCTCCAAAATCTTGCTTGTAACAATTTGCAGCTCGTGTCTACACAACTAAATTTAAGCTCCGCACATTTTTCTTACACCTTGAGTATAAAAGAAGCATTTTCCTTCCAGTATCAGCAGCCTCTCTCCCCGGTACCCTCTCCAGATAAATTGTTTCTCCCATTAATGAGTTGTACCTCGTACAAATCCTGTGTAGTAGCTCCCTGTACGATTCATTTCTCCAGAAGACTTGCCATGTCCTGGGCAGAGCTGGGAACGCTTCCAAGGCAGGAAATCTGCGAGGCAGCAGATTGGGAGTTATTGACCTTCAAGAATATGGATTTCATTTATCAGGATCCTGGGCCACAGCCGTGCTGTCCTCACCTGAATAAATTGGCTCTGGAGTAAACAGCTGAATTTTTCAGAGGGTTGTGCAGGGGGTGTGAGACACACAGTCCCTGTTTCTCCGAGGATGGTGGAAAAATCTCCAGCTTTGGGTTGGTTTTCTGTGATGTTGGAGATGTTGTGGTGCAGCTCCGCAAGGGAGAAGCCAGGTTGAGGAAACAGCCTCAAGTTGCACCAGGGGAGGTTTAGGTTGAATATGAAGAAAATTTTCTTCATGGAAAGGGTTGTCAGGCAGAGGAACTGGCTGCCCAGGGTAGTGGTGCAGCCCCCATCTCTGGAATTGTTCAAAAAACGTGTGGATGTGGCCCTTGAGGTCAGGGTTTAGTGTTTAACAAGCTGGTGGTTGATGGTTGATGATCTTAGAAGTCTTTTCCAGCCTTAGTGATTCTCTGGACTCCTGGATGTATCTGTGAAAACACAATAAAGACGCTTTCACACCTGCCAGGTTCAGCAGAAAGGAGGGAAAAGGCAACTTTATTTACAGTTGACATGTTTTATAAGATTCTCAACTCCACAAGGGATTGGAGGACATGTCACTTCCTTCTCAATCCCACTGAAGAAAAAAGGTGCTCATCAAAATTTCTCTTATCACAAAAGGAATGAAAAACAGAAAAGATGGTTAAATAAACATTGGCTATTGTTTACATAAAACTGTATGAAAAATCTTTGACTCCAAGGTTAAAACAGAAGGCTTAGCAAAAAACAGGACAATACCTGGACCTCTGGAGTTCAGGGCATTTGGCACTGGAGAAGCTGAGTTCCATAATCCAGCTCCTCATTGTTCCTCTGGAGGACTGAACAGGACACCTGGGATTTCCAAACAAAGAGGTTGGAACACAGTAAGGTTTCTAAGAGGCAGTAGATAGAAAATTTTGTGCTTTTCTCTAAGACAGAGCTCTTGGCTGGAGAGAGAGGGACCGAGTTAGAGACTGGCAAAAATGGAAGGAGTCTTTTCCCCTTTATCCCTTTTATATTGTGTATTTGCAGTACAGTAGAAAAAGTACCTGAAAGTGTTCCATTAAAAATAATGTGACAAAATGTCAGTGGGTTAACTTGTAAACTGACTTCTAAAGAAATTTTAAAGAAATTCCAGTAATTTAAGCCACAAACAAATGTCGTTCTTAATATCTGAAGCTGCTCTGGTGAGAGTTCAACCTGGAGAGGAGAAGGCTCCAGGGAGAACTTAGAGCCACTTCCAGGGCCTAAAGGGGCTCCAGAAGAGCTGGGGAGGGACTTGGGACAAGGGATGGAGGGACAGGATGAGCAGGAATGGCTCTAAGCTGAAGGAGGGGAGATTTAGATGGGACCTTGGGCAGGAATTATTCCCTGGGAGGGTGGGCAGGCCCTGGCCCAGGGTGCCCAGAGCAGCTGTGGCTGCCCCTGGATCCCTGGCAGTGCCCAAGGCCAGGCTGGACACTGGGGCTGGGAGCAGCCTGGGACAGTGGGAGGTGTCCCTGCCATGGCAGGGGTGGCCCTGGGTGGGCTTTAAGGTCCTTTCCTACCCAAACCATTCTGGGATTCTGTTATTCTGTGATCTGATTTTCTCCTGTTCATCTCCACTTCCTTGCTAGGAAGAACGTAAGGATTATGTGATTACTGGGTGTGTGTTGTACACGAACTAAATCTGGATCACATTTAATTTGAGGATTCATTTTTCAGGCTCTGGAACACTTACAGAATCCATTATTAATATTAATATGCAGTAACATCTAAAGGCTTTGTTCAGGCTAGAGGAGGTGCAGTGGAAGCAGGCTCAGCTCCGGTGTGTTTGTGGTGTCGGCAGCCAAGGGTGGGAAGGTGAAAAAAAATCAAAGGAGATTTAATTCTGCTGAAGTTGTTATTTAATCAGTGGCAGTGCTGTGCTACCTGTAGGCAGGGAGGTGTGGGCAGAGTGTGGCTGCTTTCAGAATCACTGAATGGTTTGGCTCGGAAAGGACCTTTAAAGGTCACCTGGTCCTATCCCCTGTCACAAGCAAGGGCATCTATCACAGACCAGGTTCCTCCAGCCTGGCCTTGGACATTTCCAGGGATCCAGGGGCAGCCACAGCTTCTCTGGGAATTCCATCCCAGCCCCTCACCACCCTCACAGGGAAGAATTCCTTCCCAGTATCCCATCTAAGTCTACCCACCTTAAGCTGGTGCTTTGCATTCCCAGACGTGGTTTGGGAACACATCTGTGCTTATCCAGGAGTCAGTGGGAAGAACCAAAGGAGTTTGTTTCCAGTGTTGATGCAAATCAGAAATGATTTAGACTTCCATTTATTTCCAGTCTCATTTTGGAGAGGGACTGGTTAAATCTGGAACGCACAGATAGGGAAGCAGGACAGTGATGGTCACACCATTGTCTTTGAAATGAAAATAGGCAGAAGTTATGGATGACTGAAGTTCAGAAGAGAATGGCACTCAGAATGAGGGAAGGTTAAGTGATTTTGAAAGCTTTCACTTGCTAACTTAACAAACAACTGAATATTAGTTCAGTTCCTATAAATTGATGCTGTATTGCCCTTCTGAGTCAAAATTAACTCACCTTGGTCTGTGAAAATGTCCTCCTTTTTCTGCAACTGTGCCTTTACTCTTAAATTCATGTTAATTTTTGTTTAGAAATAAAAACATACTCTATATCATCATGCTAGATTAGATCCATAATATGGATAAAAACATTCAGATCCTTCCATTTGCAAAAATTGCGTGGCAGAGCGTTCAGGCTGCCTTGTAATTTCCTGCAGACGTGATCCCTCATTACCGTGATTATAATTAGTCCTTCTGATGCGTTTTTCACCTTCAAGGCACTTTACAAACATGAGGCAACTCGTGCTCGTTCCAGTCCTCTTCCCTAGATAAATAACGTTCTGAACCTTGTTGGAGAAATAAGGAAAATCAAGAGGAGGGGTCCAACACCACGTGGAGCTGCAGGGAAAGGTTAATGAAGAACCAGGTTCTGCTCCTTGAGAGCATTCATGGCTTTTTTACCTTGAATCAGGTCACCACTTTGTCCAGACATCATCCCAGCTGTTTTTTGCAGGGCTCAGAAGCTCCTTTCCCATCACTCAGCCCCACCAGTGCAGTTTTTAGCCCTTATTTTGTCTTCACTTTGAGGGCAGAAATCTCTCTCCTTTCTCCCTGTGATTTCCCATAGCTGTTTCTCCCTGTGCATCTCTTCATCTCCTGCCCCATCAGCAGCTCCCTGCTTCTCCAGGCTGCTGCTCTCCAGCCATTCCTGCTCAGTTTGCCAGGACAACCTTTCAGTCCATCCCTCCACGTGAAAATTGGTTCCCAGTTTCCAAAGAGGAGCAGGGATGAAAAGTGAACCAGCAGGACCCATCTTGCTGTTGTGGAGTTATGATGTTCCACGTGAACACCTGCTGAGGATTCTTCCTTAATGTTTTGTTCTTATTTTTCAAATGAGCATCTAGAACCAGGAATTTTTCTTAAAGTCTTTTTTTTTCTCAGTTTTCCTGATGTACTACAAAATGCAATTTCAACTTGCAGATCAAAAGACGAATGGAATTTACCTGACATTGATTTTGGGGCTTTGAGTGGTGGGACTTCATTGGTGTGTTTTGGGGAGCTTCTGGTTTTTGGGGTGTAAAAACCTCTTACTTGCACAGTGCTTTAAAGCAGATGGGATTGGGGGATTTTTATGGGATGGATGCAGGGTAAGGTTGTTGTGTAGATTTCCCTGGGTCACCATTCCTCTTCTCTCCCCAGCATCCACCTCCCACCATCTTGAGAAGTTGTGGTGCTTCATCCCAAACTCCCTGTTCCCAAAGGTGGATGTTTTTGGGGACAAATGGGGAATTGTGTGTTCAGCCCTTCCCCTCAGCCCTCCTTCATCCACCTGCTCTTGGCTGCTACATCCCCTCAGAATTCCACCCGGGCAAGGAACGTGTGGCATGATGCTCAGAGGAGAGTGAGGTGGTGTGGCCAGGATTTAAATTTAAGATGAAGGCTAATACAATCTGCATTTCTAACTCATTCTGAATCTCATTTTTATAATAAAGTGAGGTCAGAAATGCCAACCAAATTTCAGCAGCAGAGGCAGATCATCAAGTTTGATCTTAGATAGCCTGGTGTGCTAATTTAAGCATATTTTTGGGTTTGAGTGGTTCTTTATCTTTGGAGTAGAGAAAACAAATGAAAAATGCACATTTAAAACCATTCTTGCTGCTCCTCATTAAGATTGTTGCCTTCTGAAGAGCTGAAGGATATTGTTAAATTTCTTTGGGTCACTTGAGGCGGCTGCTGAATTTCATGGTTGAGGAACGAGAGGAAGAAGAACCAATGGAAATATAATGAGTATTTGTTCACAGCAATATCTGCAAATTGCCTGTCCTGTCTAATATAGATTATAGATATTAGAGGGAGAGAGAGGTGATTATGAAATATAATCAATCACCAGCCTTGCTCCAAAGCCTTAGGTCCTGGGTTTCTTTGTGGACAGGCTGTGTTTACACATTACTGGTGGGCTGGCAGGAATCATTTTCTTCTGAAGCTGTTTGATCATCTGTCTTGGTTTGCATCCAGTAAATTTGCATCCCGTGCCAGGGAAGGTCATGGAGCAGATCACCTTGAGTGCCACCAAGCCAAGAAGGCCAGTGGCACCTGGGTTCTGTTAAAAATGGGGTGGCAGCAGGACCAGGGCAGGGATTGTCCCTCTGTAGTGGCACTGCTGAGGTGTCTCCAATCCCATGTTTAGTTTTGGGTCCCTCAATGATAAAAATGTTATTGAGGGGCTGGAGCATGGCCAGGGAAGGGAATGGAGCTGGGAAGGGGCTGGAGAATCCCTGAGGGAGCTGGGGAAGGGGCTCAGCCTGGAGAAAAGGAGGCTCAGGGGGGCCCTGGTGGCTCTGCACAAGTCCCTGACAGGAGGGGGCTCAGGGGGGGTCGGGCTCTGCTGGCAGGGAACAGGGACAGGAGCAGAGGGAACGGCCTCAGGCTGGGCCAGGGGAGGCTCAGGGTGGACATTGGGAACAATTTCCTCATGGAAAGGGCTGCCCAGCCCTGGCACAGCTGCCCGGGGCAGTGGTGGAGTCCCCATCCCTGGAAGTGCTCAATAAACGTGTGGATGTGGCACCTGGGGACATGATTTAGTGGTGGCCTTGGCAGTGCTGGGAATGGTTGAACTCGATGAACTTGGAGGGCTTTTCCAGCCTAAACAATTCCATGATTCCATTAATAGAGACATTTGTAACCCCGGCACAGCTCTTTGGCACGTCAGATGCTCAGTGTTTTCAGGGCATGTGACACAATGCATTTGGCTGCTTTATTCGGATTTATTTGATTCTAATGTTGATGTTTAACCAAGGTATCTAATTCAGCTGCTTTGTTGTTGTTGTTTTGTGATTTTTTTCCCAACAGATGTGGGAAGAGGCCATTGCCTTGGGTAAAGAACTTGCAGAACAGTATGAAAATGAAATGTTTGATTATGAACAACTCAGTGAGCTGCTGGTAGGTTTTTTTTAATGACATAGACACTGCAATAATTTATTTCCGAGTTGAATTTGTAAGCTTTTAAAATTATATCCAAAAATACTGTAGCAATGACAGTAAAATGCAGGACCACATACCCATCTTGACTTTGCTGGACCACTGTCAGTTAACTGGCTACCACTGAAGTGTCTGAAAAACATTGAATTTCTGTTTTTTGTAGCTGAAAGAAAAACATTTCAGTAACGTTAAGCTGATTTATTTAGGGTATAAAAGGAAATTTTGAATTTAAGTATAAATGGAAACATGAAAAAAAAATCCCCATTCTCTCTCAAGTGTCTTTCCATATTCACGTTTCTTTTTTTAGGTATGAATAATCCCCAAGCATTCATGTCTACAGTCAGTTATTTTTGCCCTGACGTTACCCATTCATTATTCCTGCACCCTTTTTCTCCTCCTGTTCTCTTCCAAAGAGATAAATGGCAGCTGTCACTGTCCCTCCTCAGGTCTCAACCATTTCGACGGGAGCTGGGATGTGATTCCAGTTTGGTTCTGAAAACTCAAATTTCAGGTTTTTGCTGCATTTTACCTTTGCACTGAGAGTACATTTTCCTGAATTTCTTTGAGTTGTTTATCTGTTCTCTTTATCCCAGTCTGTCTGAGCTGGGCATTCCCACAGTGTTGAACTCAGCTCCACACAGCCCCAGCTCACTCCTCCTGGTGGGATGGGGGCAGAATATTCTTCATTTCACTTTAAAAGGAATTGGGTGGGATTGTTCCTCAGCCAGAAATGATTGTCATGTGTCAGATGTGATTATTCACCAGGGAGTGGCTGCTCTCTGAGTCCCTCAGTTTTAATTTTCCATCTCCTTTTTGCTTGCATGTGGGAACATGAACAGGTTTGTTACAGAGGCAGCCACTTTTTAATTATCCATTTGGGAGGAGAAGTTGAAATTTGCACTTTATTCATTGTAGCCACTGATCACAGAGTGGTTGAATGATTTGGGTTGGAAGGGACCTTAAAGCTCATCTGGTTCCACCCACTTTGCCATGGGCAGGGACACTTCCACTATCCCAGCTTGCTTGAGGTGAGTTTGGGTTGGGTTTTGTCATTTGCTCCAAGCCCTGTCCAGCCTGGCCTTGGACTCTTCCATGGAGTTTCTCCCTCCTTGAAGAAGGGAGCCCCAGAACTCGGAATCCTCACACCAGACAGTCGAGTTTATCTGCTCTTTATTCATCAGCCAGGAGTTGAGATGTCACAGAATTAGTCCTGGTGTGCATTTCCCTCACAAGGCAGAGATCAAAATTCACATTCCTGTATGAATCAAGTCTCACATAACCCATCAGCTTTTCTTATTACTGCTGCTGAACAGCTCTTTTTTTTTCTCCACAAAATAAAATGTACAAGTTTTTTGTTCTTTCCATTCTCCCTCTTGTCTCTTTTCTTCAAGCAATTTTAAATATTAGCCTCTAAGACAATTCACAAATGACAAAATAGTTTTGCTCCAGACGTGCTGAGAAATATTCGGCAGATCTGGGTCTTTGTAGTCTTGGTGCCATTTACTGTTATCTGTCGTGTGGGAGCAGCACTAAACCTCCCCCCAGATCAAAAGTCATTCTCTTTGCAGAAATAATAGACTAAAAATAAGTTAATGAACAGATCTTCTGAAGCTGCTCATTTGCTATTATTTCATCATTAGAGCTAAAGAAGAATTGGCGTCGAAAGCAGATGGCGTCTGACATGCGTGTGTTTATTCCAAAATTTACATTTTCCTGCAGTTCTCAACTGCCTGCTTTCCATATGCAAATTCATGCTTGCAAATATGGAAGAGAAGTAGTAGAAAAATGTAATGAGATGTAACAGCCCAAAACTGACAAGTCAGCACCATTGGGATGAGCTGCGTGCGGCTCCATCCTTCCGGTGTTTCGGCATCGGAAGTGTCACAGCTGGAATCTCAGAGTGCCTTGCAAATTCCTGACCTTCATTGCAACTGAAATATTGGATATGAAGCAGTGAGGTTCACCAAGATGAGGTTCATCAAAATTGAGATATTGGATATGGAGCAGTGTGGTTCACCAAGCTGAGGTTCATCAAAATTGAGATATTGAATATGGAGCAGTGTGGTTCACCAAGATGAGGTCCATCAAAATTGAGATATTGGATATGGAACAGTGAGGTTCACTGGGATGAAGTCCATCAAAATTGAGATAATGGAAATGGAACAATAAGGTTCACGATGAAGTTCATGAAAATTGAGATATTGGATATGGAACAGTGAAGTTCACCAAGATGAGGTCCATCAAAATTGACATATTGGATATGGAGCAGTGGTGTGGTTCACCATGATGAGGTCCATCAAAATTGAGATATTGGATATGGAACAGTGAAGTTCACCAAGATGAGGTCCATCAAAATTGAGATATTTGATATGCAGCAGTGTGGTTCACCAAGATGAGGTCCATCAAAATTGAGATATTTGATACGGAGCAGTGTGGTTCACCATGATGAGGTCCATCAAAATTGAGATATTCCTTAGAGAACAGTCAGATTCACCACGATGAGTAGAAGAATCATGGCTAGAGTCTGGTATTTCCAAATATTGCCATGAAACTGATAGAAAGATAAAAAAAAGGAGAATGAAACATCTTTAAATTAGAGATGCACACAGGACCTTAAGTATAAGGAATCTCCTGAAAGCTCAGGTCATTAAAATCCCTCCTGTTTATTTTGCAGAGAAAACAGGCCCAGTTCTATGAAAACATTGTGAAAGTGATACGACCAAAGCCAGACTACTTTGCTGTTGGATACTATGGCCAGGGATTCCCAACATTCATAAGGGTAAGTGGCCACCTGTTTCCACAGAGATTTCTTGCTCTGGAAATTTTCCTTGGCTTGGAGAAACCTGCCTGACGCTGCCAGGTGTTTTTTAGGTGTATAAAACAAACACTGATTTTTCCTTTCTGGTTTCTAAGATGGAATAGTTGAATTTTAGTAGAAAAGCTTTCTCTTCAAACATATCCACTACTTCATATTTCTTCAGGGCATCACTAGAAATGAAGATAAATGACCCAATCCATCACTCAGGGTCGTAACCATCTGAAATGGTGACATTTTTGGCTGGCAGGTTAATATATAGTTATATATATAATATATATATATGAGCATGGTAGAGGAGCCTTTTGTTTGTGTCCATGTTTTCAGGTGAGTGTCCTTCCCAGCATTGTCACTAAAATGAAGTTGACTATCAAAGGGGTGTGTGCCATCTTTTATCACTCATTTGCCTGTGTCATGTGCCAATTTAAGACATGTGTCACTTGGTATTGTAGCTTTAGTGACATTTTAAAGCTTTTTCCCACTAAAATTAGGATTTTTATGGGTTGAATAGTGAGTCTATAACCTGTCTGAACTGCATCTGTGTTATCACTGTCTGCACTTAGTTGGTGACACAGAATTATTATTATTTAGTTAACTTCCCTGGGCATCCTCCCCACCCTGACAGAAATGAATTCCTTCCCTAAATCCCATCTCACCCTGCCCTCTGAAAACCAGGCTGGTGAGTGCCCTGCTGATGGAGAAAATCCTCACTTTTCCTTATATTCCAGCATAACCTGAGAATTACAAGTGGATATACATAAACTGCAGCTATACAGAGGCCTTTTAAACATCTGTTATTACCTTTTTTCTTCCCAATTAGAGAGTTTTCTTTCCCCTACTGAGCATTTCAAAAGGCATCATTGCAGAATTACTGGGCAAATGTGAACTACTCCAGGTTCCTACCCCCAGTCAAAACACCCTTCTTTTAATAAGTGCTGTATAATTTTTTGGCCAAGTATTCATTTGGAGATGAGTAATGAGGTTAAGCATATTCAGATGCAAATTTTATCCAAACTTGCTTTAATATGTTTGATCAGATAAAAATATGCAAGTGTTCTTTTACATTTTCCTTTAGAATTTAATGAACTCAGCATATAAATGGACTGTATAAAATACATCTTTATTTTATTTATTGGCAAAGAAGAAACCAGTGCTTACAAATACAGTGTACTTAATTTTAAAGTTATAAAAAGTTTAAAAGTTTATAATGGCAAAAATCTAATACATTAATGTGAAGTCTTTTTATAAGAGTCAGTATTTTTGGCTATTCCTCCTCAAATCTGCATTGTTTTGTGTTTCTATTTTTCTCTGCTACTCTTGTTTGGTCACCTAAATTCTTTTTTAATAAATGTTTATGTATAAAAAGCCTAATTCAGTTTATTTATTGACATCCTTAGCTGTGGAAGGGGGAGAAGACATCTTGGATTTGGTAATCATTTCTCTTCATATATTTTTAATGGCCACCAATGTTACAGATCCTTGAAATCACATGTCGAGGTGATCTTAGTGTGGTTTATACAAATACCTAAAAGTAAACATGGGCTTAATGATCCCAGCACTGAACTGGAGGTGAGAAAACCAATTTGTGCTATATTAAATTGGCATTAAATATTGGTGAATTACTGATTAAACCACAGCGTGAGGGACGTGGAACTCTTCTCTTACCAGCGTCGGTGTCAGCGCTTCCGAGGCCCCAGTTCTGTACTGGGAGCACTGGTTTTAGTGCTGGTGCCAGCTGTGGGTGCCTCTGTTTGCAGAACAAGGTGTTCATTTACCGGGGCAAGGAGTACGAGCGCCGCGAGGACTTCGAGGCGCGGCTGCTGACGCAGTTCCCCAACGCCGAGAAGATGAAGACGACGTCACCCCCAGGCGATGACATCAAAACCTCCTCTGGCCAGTGTATCCTTGGGCTGTACAACCAGTACAACCAGTACAACCAGTACAACCAGTGCATCCAGCAGCTCAGGTCAAGGATTTACGGCCAGCGCGTTGCACTTCAGCCCTGACGGGTGTAATGCACCAATTTTGTCGTTTTGTCCTTTTTTTGGTGTGTTCCTGTTGAGCTGTTTGCTCTGTGTGACCAGAATTCCCTTTTCACTTCTTAACCCCCGAAATTCAGATATTCAGTGCTTCACTGTAAAGCCCAAACTGGATTTACCCTCGAAATTTCACAGGCCGGTGTCAGAGCAAATCGTGAGGTGAGTTTGGGTTGGGTTTTGTCATTTTCTCAGTCCTCTTTGTAAGACGTTGTTGTTATATGAAGAATCTGTGCACAGCCAAGGGGGTGGGCATTGTGAGGGTATTTAATGGTGATTTTTAATATTGGCACAGATTCCATCCAACCCACTGGAAAACGGTGATCCCGTGTTTGTTCCTGAGCTTTCTCTAATATTAGAATTCAGTATCAATTCCTAAACAGACAGTGTTTGATTTTTGTTGTGCTTTTGGGGCTTGGAAGTGCATGATCTTTGAGGTCACTTCCAACCCAATCCGTGATTCCATGATTTTTTTTTCCCTGTTTTCAGCTTCTACAGGGTGAATGAAGTCCAGCGCTTTGAGTATTCGCGCCCTGTTCGAAAAGGAGAGAAAAACCCAGACAACGAATTTGCAGTAAGAAATTATAAAGAAAATAAAACCGCTTTGGGTTTGCTTGTTTATCCCCCTCTAGTTTGAGGATCTGAGCCATTCATTATCTTTTGCTTGTCGAGAAATAAATTCTAGGTTTAACGGGATTATTTTTCATAGAAAGTTAATTAAGCCAATTTATCATGTTCTGGTTTATACCAATAGGAAAAAAAAAATGGGCAAAGCTGTATTTATTTTGTAAAAACAGCTCTTCTGAGAAAGGATTTTAAATTGTTACACCTGAAACTTGTCTTGCCACGAAGATTCCAGTCAGGCATCTGAAAATCCTTTGTCACTAATACACTTTGCTTGTTTTTTTTTCTTTTCTACTAAACCATTTGTTTCATCTGATGGTCAATAAAATTCCTTCCCTGGGAGGGTGGGCAGGCCCTGGCCCAGGGTGCCCAGAGCAGCTGTGGCTGCCCCTGGATCCCTGGCAGTGCCCAAGGCCAGGTTGGACACTGGGGCTGGGAGCAGCCTGGGACAGTGGGAGGTGTCCCTGCCCATGGCAGGGGTGGCACTGGGTGGGCTTTGGGGTCCCTTCCAACCCAACCCATTCTGGGATTCCATGAACAATTGCATGCAGTAAAAGCAGGGGATCTTTCCCTGGCATTCTCCTTCAGAAAGGGAGCAGTTGTGCCTCACTAAGTCAAGTATAAGATTTAAATCAGTGTTGCTGCATTCTCCATTTGGAATTCCCCCTGGCTCTGTAACATCTGCCATACCTTGGTCCCTTGCCCTGGTGATGATGTTTCAGGGCTTTTCTCGGGATCAAAGCTGTCCCTCTGATAACGTGACACTCGTGTTCCCTTTGCAGAACATGTGGATTGAGAGAACCATCTACGTGACAGCCTATAAGTTACCAGGCATCCTGAGGTGGTTTGAAGTCAAATCAGTTTTCATGGTAAGATCGGTTTGGCTTCATTAAGGTTACTTAAAGAATTTGGGTTTTATGCAGCCAGGGAGCATTTCTGTGTCTCAGTGACTGTGCTGAACTCTGTGAACAAGGAACCCATGGGATTGTACCTGAGGGAACTTGCTGAGGGTGCTGATTGTTGACTGAGGGTGCCTCAGGCAAAGCTTTTCCATTCCCGAGGGAAGGGAATGCAGCCAGCCCTCCAAGGCCTTCAGCCCTTTGATAAAGTATTCGTGTCTCTCAGCAGGTGCCTAAAAGGAAGAGGGTCCTGAGGTGGTGTAGGGGAACCCTTCTCTATCCCAGAGAACCTAGCCTGAATTTTATAAAGGAGGATCTGGGTATTCTGATTGTCATTAATTCAGAATTCCCCAATAATCAAATGCATTGTATGTCTGCATTTCTCCCCACTTGTGATTAAATGTTGTTTTTGTTTCTTCTCCATATTTAGCTAAATATACCCTCAGCAACCTCACAGAGTAACTCCAAATTACTCATTTCTCTGTTCAACCATTTAGACTGTTTAGATAAGACATATCCATTAGACGCCTTTAAGATTAAATTATTCTTATGCAGCTGTAATTTTTAAGTAGCAATAAAAACATTGTTACTGCGTTTTTTAAATCTCTCTTGTGAGGCTTATTTTTAAAGGAAAAGAACAATTTGCATATGATTAATTAAAACCTTTTTCATTGCTCCATTGAGGTTATGTTGGACAGTTGTATTTGGATGAACAGAAGTAATGCAGAAAATTACTATGGTATCTATAGTAACAGAATATGAATGTGATGTGTGACAGTAATAGGCAGCTGAATAAAACACATTGAATTTTTAATGAATTTCGTACTTTCAATATAATCCTGATGGAGAAGATTGTATTTATCTTCATGATGGCAAGAAGGGCTGCTTGTAAAGGCTGGCAGATCTGATGCCAGTGCTGATGAGCAGAAAGCAGAGCCTGACAGGCCCTTTGTGCACACCCCTGATGCTCTGCCTGGCATCAAAATGGGCACAAATCCTGGGAGAGGGCTTCCTGTCAGCCTTGTGGGAGCAAGGATGCTGTGAGTGGCAGAGCTGAGAAATGATACCAGAATGGAACTTCATAACACGTGGGGAGACTGCTACAGATAACTTCTGACCTCCTCTGGCACAGCTCCTACGAAATGGGTATTGACTTTCCTCAAGATCCCTGTCAGCTAAAATGCTGCAAGTAGGATCACAGGGTTGACATCCCTGTACTGCTCAATTGTGATTATGGATACAGATATTATTGATCCCTTACTGAGCACCAGGATACTCCAGCAGCTCTGCGTGTTTCATCTTTTATTGATGGAGCTGGAATGTGGTTAAAGGGAGAGGTGAGATCACATCAAATCAGTGCTGAGAGAACTGAGTAATTTCATAAATGCAGTGTATTATGTTACATAACCCATAGCAACGTGCAGAATTGTTTTAAATCTATTGGCTTTTCAAATTCCTTCTGAGTACTTTTACCTAAACCTTTGCAATCTCTTCATTATCTGCAAGGAGTTTGGGGCCAGCATTTATTATTCTGTATCTGATTTGCTTCAGCTGGACACAAGTAGTTGTAGGGGGAAAATTTGCTGAGACCAGCCAGGGAATTAGAAACTGAATTTTGAATCACACTTGGGTGTAAAAACCACAAATGCTAATCTGTATTTTGTTTTTATCTGGGAATTCTGTAGTGGTGCAAATGTATCAGGAGAACGTAATTCCTGGATAGAGAGTGAGGAGTGCCCAGAGCCAGGAAGGTGCTGAGAACAAGGCTCAGGATTTACACAGGTCATAAACAGCTTTCACTGGGTTCCAAAGCCCAGTCTGTAGTAGTGAGATGGCAACTTCGATTCTCCATCTGCTTTTAAAAAAATTAGAGGGAGTGTTACAAGAGTAGTAAAAGAAAGGAGAATGAGAAAGAAAGCCGTGATTGCTGCTGCAGAAGAGTCAAAAAGCTGTCAGCTCAATGAGTGCTAATTTCTGGAGATGCTCAAGAGCTTTAAAAGCAATGGTTCATCAACACATTATTGCATAGTTATCAGGCCATTAATACAAATGACAGAGTCCTAAATTTAGCCCGTGATGTTCCCAGCAGTTCTTGCCCAATCGGATGCTGAACGTGGCTTCACTCCCCAGTCCAAATTCCCCCCGTGGCACGCTGGGCTCTGTCCGAGCCTGGCCTGCTCCCTGTTCCCAGCAGAAACACCAGGCTCCTTCCCTGCCTTCCCGAATAATTCAGCAGGCAGGCTGCTAAAAATGTTAATTAAAACATCCTTGATGTAATCAGCTGGCAGGTGTAAGAGTAACAGCTAAAGAGATTTGATTAGAAGTGGTTCTCAGAAGCAGGGTAAGCAACTGATAGCCAGGTAGAAGTGCTGCTTTGTTTATGTAGCATTTATGTAAATGAGGCTGTAATCAAATATACACTTGCATTTTCCTCACAGGCCTCAATTAACCTTCCTTTTCTCTCCCTACCACATCATTTTTTTCATACAAGCAGGCTGTGTCTTCCAGTGAGGACTTGCTGCACTCTGGGTCACTGCAAGTTACTGATTTTTAGCCCATTCACTAATATTTAAAGTATTTTAATGCTGGTTTTTCAGCATGAACTTTTTGAAAGACACAGTAGCTGGGCATAAAAAGTAGCTGGAGGTCAGTCAATTAAAATAAAAGCAAGTTTTAGACAGTGGAAGAGCCAGTTCACCCCATGAAGGCAACTGAGGACTCTCTTCATTGAAGTCCAGACAGAAAGAAAATTTCTCCCTTCAGTTCTCGATGCTCAGATGAAGAAAATGTGACCTCCTGGGAAAAAGCACAGCAGATAGTTTAGATGTCACCTCATCAACATATTAAACTCGATGTCCTTGGAAGCACACCAAAATAATCACTGCGAAAATATCTTCTCGATTTTTCAGCGGCTTAGGATTACATTTTCCATCAGAAAATCCACGTTAAAGTTATCATTTCTCTCTTACTGCTGCGTTAAGCTGGATCTTCTTTGTGCTGCTCAAACTCACCGACCCTTAATCTCTGGTGTTCTCCCTAATCCTCCAAAAACCTCACGTGATTCCTGCCAGAGCCTTTCTGGGTGTTGTGCTGGGATGTAATCCCTCCTGCAGCAGCAAAATGCAGTTAACTTCCTCCACCGATACCCATCACCGTATCAGTTACTGCAGCACAGAGATACCACATACCTAAATGCCTGAAATGGCCCTTTCTGGTAAATCCTGGTCAAAAATCTCCCAATAACCTCAGTTCTGAAAGGCCTGAAATGTCTCTGCCCATGGGGTTTTGCTGAGCGGGTTAAAAGCTCCGCTCCTCGCTTGAAAAGCTCCTTTTGTTTGGGTTTTAGGTGGAGATCAGCCCGCTGGAAAACGCCATCGAGACCATGCAGCTGACCAATGATAAGATCAATAATATGGTGCAGCAGCACCTCAGTGATCCCAACCTGCCCATCAACCCCCTGTCCATGCTGCTCAACGGCATCGTGGACCCTGCCGTCATGGGCGGCTTCGCCAACTACGAGAAGGTAACGCCAGGAATCCTTTCCAGCAGGGTTCCCTGTCCTGCTGGGCCTCAGCTTGTGTCTGGGAAGACACAATAAAGACACTCTCACGCCTGCCAGGTTCAGCAGAAAGGAGGGGAAAGACCCTTTATTTACAGATTTCACATTCTTACACAATTCCCAACTCCACAAGGGATTGGAGGACATGTCACTTCCTTCCCAATCCCACTGGAGAAAAAAGGTGCTCATCAAAGTTCTCTTATCACAAAAGGAATGAAAAACAGAAAATGCCGTTAAGTAAACATTGGCTATTGTTTACATGAAACTGTGTGAAAAAATCTGACTTCAAGGTTAAAAACAGAAGGCTTTAGCAAAAACCAGGGCAACATCAGCTGATCACAGCAAGGACGTGGAGAGAGGCCAGAGGAGGGATGGAGCAGCTCTGCTGGGAGGAAGGGCTGGGAGAGTTGGGAATGTTCAGCCTGGAGAGGAGGAGCTCTGGGGTGAGCTGAGTGTGGCCTTGCAGAGCCTGAAGGAGCTGCAGGAAAGATGGAGAGAGACTTGGGACAAGGGATGGAGGGACAGGACACAGGGAATGGCTTCCCAGTGCCAGAGGGCAGGGCTGGATGGGATCTTGGGCAGGAATTGTTCCCTGGGAGGGTGGGCAGGCCCTGGCCCAGGGTGCCCAGAGCAGCTGTGGCTGCCCCTGGATCCCTGGCAGTGCCCAAGGCCAGGCTGGACACTGGGGCTGGGAGCAGCCTGGGACAGTGGGAGGTGTCCCTGCCATGGCAGGGGTGGCACTGGGTGGGATTTAAGGTCCTTTCCAACCCAAATCACTGAGATTCTGTGATTCCATGATTTTCACTTTGTATTTCTAGCTGTTCCCTCGCAGAATATTTGACTTCATTAATTTGTCTTCGTTGTAGCTCATTCTGGTAGGAGATATTTGACTTTCTGAAATAATTGCTCATTTCTCTCTCTCTCAATTAGGCTTTTTTTACTGAAAAATACATGCACGAGCATCCAGAGGATCATGACAAGATTGAAAAGCTGAAGGATCTGATTGCTTGGCAGGTAAAAAGCTTGAAGTCAGGTTTGGCAGAGCCAACTGCTGTGGAAAGGCAGCTTGGTGTCACTGGGGAGAAAATTCAGACATTATCCTCACCTTGCACACATTTCTTTGCCATTTAAATCTGTCTTGGAGCTTGAGTTAAAGTTCATCTTTTCAAATCTGACATAATTTCTCATTTTGATAAACTCGCAGAGAACAAATATGATCAAGACCTTTTATTTTTTCTTTTTTTTTTTTTTTGCAAACATAGTAAGTGAAAATCTCCCATCTGTACCGAATGAGAAAATATTTTTCAGGGCAAATGAGACAATTCCAATTTTTTTCCATAATCACAAACTGGACATTTTCCTACGGTCTGAGGATAATTTTGTGATAACTAAAAAAATACCTGTTTGCTTGGAAATGGGTATTTTTCCCCCAGAAGAAGAAAGTGAATCATTGTCTTTTCATATTCAATTCTGTCTTCATAATAAAGAGAATAATTTACATTTCTGTAGATTTCAATCTTAGAGGTAATAGAACCAAAGCTACAGAATTCAAAAATAAAATATCCTCTGAAGGCCATAAAACTATCAGTGAATAAAAACTCCTTGGGGCTGGAAAAAAAAAAAAGGCCTTTATTTTTTTATTTTCTCGTGAGCTTTTAGAGAAGATTAGATTTTATAAGCTTTAAGTTTTATAGAGGAAAATAATTTGGTCCCAGAAGACTGCTTTGGTGTCAGCTCTGTGTCTTTGCCTCTGAGAGTGATGCTTCAAATGAATTCCAAACACACTTTCCCTCAGCAAAGGCTCACTTTGGTGACACTTGTGTATTAAAATAATGTTACAATTTGAAAATAGGTATGGCAGTGGATCGCATTGTATTTTAATTATTCAGGGCTTTTAAACACACGATTTCCCATCAGCTTAGCACTTCCAAAATAACAGGAACCAGAAAAGCAGAAAAAAGGAATCAAGAATTATTTTTAAATCTGAAAATTATGGTCATTAAAAGCCACTGCTTTGCTTTTAAATTACCTTGGATATTTCCTAAATTTGTTTAAAATTCCTCTCAAATCCTTTCCATTTCCATCCAGGTGGGAGTCAGCTCCCAAATTTTGGGAGAGGGATGGGTATGGAAGCCTTGGAAGGAGCTGAATTCCTCCTGGGCTGGCAGGGATTGAAAACAAAAAGGAATTTTCATTTTTCAGTGAGGTGGGGCTCGGAGTTTTGTAATCACGTGGAATTTTCTCCCTGCTGCATAAATCAATCTGGATATATGGAATAGGAGCCTGACAATTGCATTCCCAGCTAACCAGTTAAATTTAATTTTTTTTCTCTCCCTTTACCTCTTTCTCCGTTGTGGAATTCAGGATATGATCCTTCTGTAACTCCTGTGGACTTTAGGTGTACGTTTTGTTTCCATCTCTTATTAATTCAGACAAATTCCATCAGCAAAGCAAAGTCCATTTTTGTTCTTCTTGGTGCTTTTCCAACTTAGGCAAAAAAACCGTTCCCACACAACTGCACCATTTCAAGCTGATCTTTGGTTTGAACATGAGGATAATGAAATGATTGATTGAAATTAAGGCAGAGAAATGAATGATTGATGACATTAGTCACTCTGCTTTCAGCTGAAGTATTTACAGCACACCAAAACAGAAAAATACCACGGCAAATAAAAACCTTGTTCTCCTTCCACAGAGATGAAAGAACTGCTGCATACCAAGCTCAGGTTTTATGATCATATTTTATGATACCCTTGTTCTGAAAGATTGTTTTCAAAGATTAGTTTAATAATTCAGATCAATGTCGTTTTTTTCATTCTTTTCAGCCGAGCAGATTGAGATTTAAAACAAAAAAAAAAAGGGGGGAAAACAAATCAAGGAATAATTTGAAGTTGCAGTGGAACTTCATAAAATTTTAAAATCAGCCGGGAGTAGAGTTATGAAATAAGAAATTGCCCTTTCTCCAAGGCCAAATTAATTGGGATTATCCTGAATGTGGCAAAATTCTGCCTCTGACAACGATTCATGGAAGTGTAAAATTCCATGTCACCACATTTCCCTGTGTCTGGAAAGGAGACACAGGAGGAATTGGGAAGGTGGTAAAAGAAGGTGAAACAGAAATGGTGACACAGTTGGAAGGTTCTTCCTGCACTTGGTAAATGTTTAAAGATTAAGTGGTCTTGGACAAGGAGGCCAAATATCCTGACTGAGCAGCCTCACGTTGTTCTGTGGGATGTTTATTAATTTCAACTTCTGTAACAGATTAACAAACCTGGCCTCCTCCTTCCTCTTCTCTTTCTTCTCTTTCTTCTCCTCCTCCTCCTCCTTCTCCTCCTCCTCCTTCTTCTTCTTCTTCTTCTTCTTCTTCTTCTTCTTCTTCTTCTTCTTCTTCTTCT
>VYXC01010439.1:28536-85362 GCA_013397175.1 Platysteira castanea | reverse complement strand
CTTCTCCTTCTCCTTCTCCTTCTTCTCCTCATCCTCTTCCTCCTCCTTCTCTGTCTTTCCCCTTCTCCTTCCCCCTCCCCTCCCCTCTTCTTTCTCTTTCCCCTTCCCCTTCTCCTTTCTCCTCCTTCCCCCACAGTTTTTTCCTACAAATAATGTAATTTACTTCCCGTTGCTTGATTTTCCAGCCTGGATGTGGCTGATCCCCAGGACAGGTTCCTCAGTGCATTTTCTGCCCATAAAATGGTCTCAGAGCTGAAGCTCCAGTCCCATCATGTGCTTCACCTTGATAATCCCAATTTTTTAAAAAAGAATCCATTTCAAATGTCACCAGTTCTTTGAAATAAATGAGCCAAGTGACCACGTCCCCCTCCAAAACAGAGGGGCCACAGTGTGCCCTGATAATTATGAAAATTTAGAAATTCATTTACTTACTCAGAGCAGGGAAACTTCCTGGTTCCATGTTTAATTTTTGTCAAGTGCAAATCCATATGGTTATAAACAGAAACCACTACATTAAAAAAAAAAGTCATTTTTCTTCTCTACGTAGTCTTTTAGGAGAAGCAGCTCTGTCCATTTAAATAGTGCCAAGTCACAGGGAATCACCTTGATAAGATTTCTTGAGTTTGTTCAGCTCTAATTCATCTGTGTATTTATTATTCTCCTTACTAATAAAGCTGCTCCTTCTGATTGCTGCTCCGTCTTATTAAAAAAAATCTGTTTTTAATCAGTATTATGATTTAATTATGAATTATTAAGAAGAAGCCTCTTAGCTTGATTGCTGCAGAGAACATCTGAGTTCAAATCAGAGCACTGTGTGGGCTGAAACGGACCTGGAAGAGGAAATATTTTTCCTGAGCTGGAGGTAGAAAACTCTAATGGTGTGTCTGGGTAGCTGTGGGAATGAAAATGTCTCTCTTAAAACATTTCCAAAGGTCAGCTACACCTCCACACTAGGAACTAATTATATAATCTTGTGCTGGCATGGATATTTGGTGACAGAAGCCTTGAAGATAAATGATTATTTTCAGTTACAAAAGAGAATTAATTTAATTTTTTTCCTCTTCTGTTTTCTTCCCAGAGAAAATAAAACAATTTTTCTAAGGAGAACTATATAGCTTATAAAAGTGTATGTTTTATTAATAAATATTGCTCTGCAATATATATCTGTCCAAGGATGTAGCTCATTTGCAGCTTTAGAAATAGCATTTATTAAAGAAAACATAAACTATTTTCTTCTTCAGGGTTTTATTCTCATGGAACTGGGAAAGGATTTGATATTAATAACCTGGTGTGAGACTCATCATTCATCAGTTTGCTGTTTTAAAGCACAGAATTGGTGGGGGCTTGAGAATGGAATATCACAGGAGGGTTTGTGCTGTGGGATAGATCCAGTGTGGGATTTCTGGGCAGAATTAGAGCTGTGTTCAATTTCAAGGACTTGGCTTAACAAAAACAGGGAAATAGTGGAGAACTGGTTTTTAGATCCTGTTGTGCCTCCTATGCAATGAATGATGACGGTCACTGTGATCATAATAACAATTCTTGTTGTCATTTTTAATCTTATTATTATTGCTGCTATTTATTATTGTGATTAGTGTTATAATTACTATTGCTCTTATTGCCAATATTGTTATTGCTGCATGAGCTCTTGCCCTGCTGTGGGACTGGTGCCACGTCCCTTCACTCAGGAGGGGCTGGGCAGGGTGGAGCAGCCAAACTCTGCTTTCCAGATCCCATTCCTGGCCGAAGGCATCCGGATCCATGGGGAGAAGGTGACGGAGGCCCTGAGGCCGTTCCATGAGAGGATGGAGGCGTGTTTCAGGCAGCTGAAGGACAAGGTGGAAAAGCAGTACGGAGTCCGCGCCATCGTAAGTTCCCTCCCAATTTCTCCTTTCCATAACACCTGGAATTTCCTTAAATTACAGCAGCTCTCTATTCCTGTGAGATAATTCCATTGATTACAAAAAGTGATGTAGATGCAGCATTCCTGGTTGTTCCCAGTGAGCATCAAATTATGGAATAGTGAGCAGGTGAGAGATGGTGAGGAAGCCTCGGTGCTTTCATTCCCGAGCACGGGAGCAATTTCTAAACTGCCTGGGTCTGTTCCTTGAAAGTCAAGATAATCCTTCAGCTCTGAAGGATTCGGGTTACAAAAATGAATTTAAAAATGGGCATTTAGCAGGATTATTCCTGAGCTGGATGTCACCTTTCCCTGGGTGGAATTCCTGTAGGGAAGGGAGGGCTGTGCTGCTCTGTGGCACCATGTGGTTGTACCTACACTAAGTGTAGGCAGGCAGGACAACCACAGCTCCTACTCCACGAGTTTAGAAGGAATGAATTCATGCTTTTCTCATTCCAACAACCTATTTGCAGTTGCTGCTTCATCTGTAAGGGAAAGCCAAGAATTTCTGGTGTTTCAGTGGTTTGTTCTGCTTTTGAGTGTTGAGTGCGGGGGAAGCCAGAACAAGCAGAGCAAACAGCTTTGTAATTCAGGATAGAATTGATAGTTCAGTCAAAAATTGGATTGGATGCTGTTGTGTGATCACTTCTGCCTGGAGAAAAGGAGGCTCAGGGGGGCCCTGGTGGCTCTGCACAAGTCCCTGACAGGAGGGGGCTCAGGGGGGGTCGGGCTCTGCTGGCAGGGAACAGGGACAGGAGGAGAGGGAACGGCCTCAGGCTGGGCCAGGGGAGGCTCAGGGTGGACATCAGCAGGAATTTCCCCACGAAAGGGGTGGTCAGGCCTTGGAACTGCCCAGGGAGGTTTGGAGTGCCCATCCCTGGAGGTGTCCAAGGAAGGGCTGGAGAGTGCTCTGGGCTGGGGGCAAGGCGGGAACTGGGCACAGGCTGGACTCAATCTCAGAAGACTTTTCCACCCTAAATCATTCTGGGATTCTGTCTGTAGCAATGACTTTTTTTTAAATGAAGACACTGAGATCTTACAGGGAACATGCCAGCCTTTACAGTATCCTTTAACTGATCTTCTGTTTGTGGTCCTTCAAATCCTATCTTGCAAATTTCAGGAAAAAGTTCAAATAATAATTTATTCCAGGGAGAACAGGAGTAATTAACAGTAATGATACCTGCATGTCAGTCACTTCAGTAATACCCATTTACATCATCGAGGAGATGACTGGAAAGTGGTGTTATCTCTCGAATTTCACTCTTCCCACCAGCAAGAATGTTCAGGATTGATGGAGTTTTATCGCTTCTGTCTTCCTTGTACAAGGCCAATTTACCAGTAGTTGACAGGGTGGAAAATATACCTGTAATTAAACAGCGTGAGATTCTTATTTGTTGACTGCAAGAGTTCAATTATTTTCTGCATATATCAGTTATTAATGACTAACAAAGCTTGGAGAAATATTCAGAACTCTGAAATTGTCTGAAACAAAACCAAAACTTTGATATATTTTCCTCTTAACCTGGCATCACTCTGTAAATTGGCTCTCCTGATATTTTTGACGTAAAGTTTCTCTTCGTGGGATTTTACTTTGGGTCTCTGAGGTTTTTATCAAGTCCATTTCATTGAAATACATTGACAGGGCAGTCACAAGGATGGCAGAGGTGGATTAAAAAATTACATGTAAAAAGATTGGTTTTTAAAAGCAAGATGTAAAAAAGCATGGAAATACCGTTGGAACAAAGGAATTCTTGGAATATACTTAAGATTATACACGTGCCTGTGAGGGACTTCATATTTCTTTCTAGTACAGATGGATTTCCTTTAAAACCTGGTTTTTTGTCGTTGTTAAACACGACGTATTATGATGTTGTTAAAACACGATGACTATTAACTGTGATTAATTAATTAAATAACACCAAACTCCACCCGAAAGAAAATCCGTGGACTCTTTCCATGTTCCCTGTGGCACGTGGGTAGCAGGATTTTGGGGATTGCAGCAGTAAGATGTGGCGTTTCTCGGTGCAGCTCTCCGGCCTGGAGGAGCGGCGGGGCAGCCGGCCCCGCTCCATGGTCAGGTCCTTCACCATGCCCTCGTCGTCCCGGCCGCTGTCCGTGGCCTCGGTGTCCTCCCTCTCCTCGGACAGCACGCCCTCCCGGCCCGGCTCCGACGGGTGAGTGGGGAATCCTCAGCCAGGGCTTGTCTCTAAAACATCCTGGGGTCTAAAGGTGGTCGGCATTCGCGGATCTCGGAGCTGGGGGTGTTCAGCTGGAGGAGCTCAGAGCCTCTTCCAGGGCCTGAAGGGGCTCCAGGAGAGCTGGAGAGGGACTGGGGACAAGGGGTGGAGGGACAGGATGCAGGGAATGGCTTTAAGCTGAAAAAGGGGAGATTTAGATGGGATATTGGGAAGGAATTGTTCCCTGGGAGGGAGGTGAGGCCCTGGCACAGGGTGCCTGGAAGTATCCAAGGCCAGGTTGGATGGGAGCAGCCTGGGATGGTGGAAGCTGTCCCTGCCCCTGGAATTGGATGAGTTTCAAGGTCCTTTCCATCCTAACCCATTCCATGATTTTTTGAAGTGACAGCCTAATATTGGCTAAAAAACCCCAACCTGCAGTGACATTTCTCTCGAGGTCTCCTCTTTTCTAACCTAGATAAATAGAATGCTCTTTTTTGCCCTCTTTAACAAAGTTAAACAAAACCCTCCAAGCATTCAAACAACACCAAAAAACCCCAAAAAGGAGATCAGTTCCCCCTTTTAGAGTCTCACGGGTGTGTCAGTGCAGGAGGGATCCTCTGCAGGCTGCAGTCCCAGGAGCCGGGTGCAGCTGGGCACAGGGCAGGATTTGCTGCCTGCTCAGTCACTGCTGCTCACTTGGGCTGCCAGAGGAAAAGCTGCTTATGGCAAGATTGTACTTCAAGACTTATCAAGATATTTCACATGAGATCTGGGAATTCTGTTGATAAGCCCTGTCTCACAGTCACATCCCTCAAAGAACAAAATAATCTGTTTGCTGTCTGGGCTTTCCATGCAGCCTCAGAAGTCTCTTCTCCCTCTTCCTCCCCTCAGGCACCCCTGTAATCCACAAATGCAATATATGACCAAGGCAGCAGTTTTTTTAAAGCCTTCTGAAGTGCTGCTGACTGACAGGGTTGTGCTAGAAACTCCTGTGTACCTTCAGAGGGGAGTTAGTACCTGCCTAGAGACTAAAGGCATGAAGTAAAATTAAATACAGCACCTGAGGACCAACAGGATGTTTCCTTGATTACAAGGAGTTTGTTTAGTCGTTGGGAGGAGCTGCAAACAGAGCACAGCTCAGCTCTCACTCCATTGCCCTCTGGAATGTTTTCACACATTGGTGTCAATGTGGGGCAGCAGAGATGATCCTGAGTTTTGACTAATTCACACAAAGTTGTCTTGCTGGAACCTGGACAGAACCATCCCAGCTTAGTGGGCAGCTTTGTTTTATCTCAGAAGAAAAATACTGATTCTTTCCCTGCCTCATTCTGGTTTTCCCTTCAAAATCTTTACATTTATTTTGCTTTCTCATTGGATATTCTTCAGTTTCAGCTCTCAGCTTTGTTGTGGTAGGTGTCACTTAGGTTTTGAGGATCTGAGTCTCCTCAGAGTGTGTTTTTACAAAGATCCCACAAAGATCACGGTGCACCTCAGCTCCTGCTCCGAGCCCAGGGCAATACAGGAAAATAGAATGAACAACTCTTGTCACTGAGAAGACCTGAAAAAGCCCCTCATTTATTTGATCAATGGAACAGGAGAGGAAAAATCATCAGATGTAAATAATACCATGAAAGACCTCAAAAATTCAAGTGGCTGTAAGATGATGTGGGTGGTTTGGCACTGCTCACCTGAAAAAGTTCCCTCCTGTTCCTACAGTAGGTGATGGGGTTCATGGTCAGTTCTCCTCTCTCTTTCCATGTCCCCCCTCCATAGGTTAATTTTGAGAATATAAACAAAGTTAGGAAATAATTAAAAATGAAGCTAAAAGGGTGTCTTATCCAAATCACCCAATTTCTATTTTATGCCATTTCCAGCTCCTTCTCTGGAGCTTTTAGACAGCAAAGACTCAAAGCAGACATTGACACAGCACATGTTTTACAACTCCCAACTCTGTGTGTAAATAAAACTGACTTTAGAAAAGAGCCTTGGGTTTATTCCCTGCTTAAAATGGGACTTAGAAGTGCAAATGTGAGCCCTCTCCCCAAGTGGTTGGAGCAGTGGGATCTCAGGGCCCGGTGGGATTTGTCAGCTCTTGGCAATCCTGAAGTGCTTCCAGCTGGAGCACGGTGTCCTGACCCATTTTAGCCCAGATCCATTGCATCCCAGTAATTAATAGTCCTAATAATACTAATGCCTGGAAGGGAGGCAATCAATCATTGTCTGCAGGATGGAAATTCCTCTTGTGAATTTTCAGTCGGCCTCGGAGGCGCTGGCACCGCCAGCCCAAAATGCACAACTCAGGTGCCTAAAAAGCCCTGCTGCTGGGAGAGCTGTCCTCTGCTCTGGGCTCTGTCTCTGAAGTTCTGTGTGGCCCTGGGCAAACCATCACCCTCCCTTTTCCTTGTCTGTAAAATGGGATGGATAAATTTTGTGGGATTGTTCCCAACCTGTGGGATTTGGGCTTTGGGAAATGGCTCGGGTGCTGCTTTGAGCATCTTCCCATCAAATGAGCTCATGTAGAGTGGAAACAACAATGAAAAATAATAGGCAGCAGTGATATTGCTGCTGGATATTGCTGCTAAAGGAGGGAATTAGGATCATGTCACTGCAAATTGTCTGAAATATAAATGCTCTGGTATTCCACAGCAAAGACTGTAGCCTGTACCTGCATGCACCCCATGGCATGGTAAACGCTTTTCCAGTGTTAAAAAATGTCCTTCTTTGGGAATTTTTGGTTTGGTTTTGGTTTTGTAATGTGATCGTTTGAGACAGTCTTATATCTGCCAGTGTGGTTTTGTCTAGGTGTGATCTTAGTGAATTTTTCATTTATAATTTAAAATAAATCATAAAATACTTTGTCTAGCTAAGAATGCCTCATCCCTGGAAGTGCCCAAGGCCAGGATGGACGGGGCTTGGAGCAAACTGGGATAGTGGAAGGTGTCCCTGCCCATGGCAGGGAGTGGAACTGGAGTTTCCAGGTGCCACAGCATGGAGAGTGCCAGTGCTGAATGAGAAACCCCTTTTTTATGTGAAATTCAGCAGTTTGTGCAGCCATAAACCAATAAATTTACTGCAGAGCAGGGAAATCTGCAGCTCTGCTTCCCCAGCAGTTCTGCAGTCATTTTTATTATAAGACAATTATGATTGTTGTGACCTTCTGCCCCCTTCTTCTCCCTCTAATGAGTTTTCCTGGATTAGAAAAGCCTCATTAACTCAAGCGAGACTTTGGGAAATATGTAAATAAAAATTAGTTGTTTTGAAAATAGCGTTTTATTGATCTGAGCAACAACGTTTTCCTTTAGGTTTGTGCTGGAGCCCCTCCTGCCAAAAAAGATGCATTCTAGGTCGCAAGATAAATTGGACAAGGATGACCTAGATAAAGATAAAAAGGAAAAGAAGAAGGAGAAGAGGAACAGCAAGCATCAAGAGATATTTGATAAAGAATTTAAATCTACTGATATTTCTCTGCAGCAGGCTGAAGCAGTGATCCTTTCAGAAACGGTAACTTTATTAGCAAGGAAAGCTTTATCTAATTCTGAGCCGTGTTCTCTCTCTTTTGAAATCAAAATGTTGATTTTTACCATTTAGCTACTTTGTAGACCCGAAATAACTCTGAGGGGATACACCACAGTGTTAATACACATGCTGATGAATCAAAAATACAGATTTGATTTACAGGGGGAAAAGATCATCTGAAAATCTGCACCCAAAGCTCTGTGTGACTACTTGATAAAGGAACAGAGGGTAAAGCCCAGCTGAAATAAATACTACCATCCCAGCAGCCTCTGGAACTGCTGGTTCCCAGTAGATGGGGATGGGTTTGCTCATGGTTCAGCCCCCTGCTGCAGGACAGTGCTTGGGGGATATTCCAAGGTCATTCCCTTGGCACATGCGTGTCCTTGGAGCAGAAAATCCTGAGCGGTTCCCGCGTGTAAGGATATTAAAACCAGGGCATATCTCCCTTAAACCCTCTCTTCTTGGCTTAGGTTTAATTCACTGGAACTGTCCTCAAGGCTTAGGTAACCCGAGAAGTTGGAGCTGGGAAATTGGAAGCAGGGATGTCTAAAGCTGGAGCAGGGAGAGCGTGAACTGACTGTGACCTCCAAATCTCTGCCTGGACACCTGTTTGGAGGGCAGGAGTTTAAAACTTGCCTCTCAGAAATCGATGTAATGTTCTTTTGGAGATCTGCACGAGTGCTTGCGGAGCCAGCTTGGCGCTCAGCAGAGTCTTGTTGGTGCTGTGTCATTTATATTGGATTTTGAAACTATTTCTCTGTCACCTGGGAGAACTGGATCCCTTAAGTCCTGTTTGCTGTTTACAGGAAAATATTATTTAAATGGTCAGCCACACTTCCTCTGTTTTCTGGATTTTCCCCTCCTTTTCCACCCAGACATGAGTTAATAATCTCTCACACGTGTCTGGGGACATCCTGAACAATCAGAGTTCTTGTGTTTGATGTGCCCAGTGAAGAACTCCAATCAAATCCTGTGTGGGGGTCTCAGGCTTTTCACATTTGAAACCAATGAGTTTTTCCACTGACTTCAGTAAATTTTGGCTGAGCCCTGGTTTGTTTAAATGGAGATTCCTCCTGCCAGAGCCAGCCAGGCAAGCATCATTTTGCACAGATTTCCACGTCTCATGGTTTTGCTGCAATGCATTTGGCTTTGCACCTTGCAGCTGTTGTATTTTGCCTGATTGAGGACTGGGATCACCACGGCAGGACTTCACTGGCATCTCCCAGATCCCAAACGGACCAGCAGAGCTTGTGGGATGTCACAGAAGAAGAAAATTGTATTTCAGGGCAGCTGAGTCAGCTGGAGCAGTTGGGAGGCATCCAAGGGTGCCAAGGAGCCAACTGGTGTCACAGCGAGGTCACTGTCAGCTCCCAGAGGTTTTGGACATTGGAAAAGCTTGTTTATGAGTGGAAAAACGCAAATTCCAGCTGGAAAGGAGGGCAAGATAACCCCTCAGGGCATATTCCCATTTGCCATCTGAGGAGCAAAAATCAGCAAAGCCCAACATGGTTTGAGTCAAGTTTTTCCAGCCTTCCCAGTCAGGAGCTTTCAGTGGCTGACTAGTGTGAGTAATACTCCCCTGGTTATGGACAGGGAGGGAAATTAAATGTCAGAACTGGTTACTTACAGTTACTTTGAGCTCCTTCAAGTCCACAGATCAATAATATGAAAAGGAGTTTGCTGTTGAGAGAAAAATTCTCCCTTTTCAGCCTCTGCAAAAGCCTTGAGGAGCTCCAGAACGACCGAGTCAATTTGGAACGTTTGCTGTGAGTGGGGTTCATTTTTAGGTGAAGCAGAAGAAACCCTTCTGAGATCAGTTTACACGAGTGGTTGCCCAATTCTCACTGCTGTCTTCTGGAGTTTTGATCAGATAATATCAAGGATAAGTTTAAAGATAAAATTTGTCTTCAAATTTTTGCGTGCTGGAGGCACCCCCTGTTAATGGTAGGAAGGGGAATTTGGTAGGAATTCAGCTTTTCCATTGGTCAATGTTTGGGTGCAAGTTCCCTTTTTAAGTTGAAATTATGCCCGAAGCACTTTTACCACTGTGTTGTATGAAGAAAAAGACATTTTGCTTTCTCCTGCATTAGGAACTTGGAAGAAGAAAGTTTGCTGGATTAAAAAGAGGTGATGAAATGGAGAGGGGAAAAAAATAAGGATTGTTTTTTTTCAAAAAAAAAGTTGGGAGTACAGATTTGACTAGAAATGGAAATTTAACTTTAAAATGTTTCTAAAGTGACATTTTAGTAATTAATACTCTTAGTTACTAAAATTTTTATTACAGTCACTGGATTCTTTCTGCTGAGAGTTTTACAGCTCGTCGTGCTGTCACTCATTCAATTAAAACATTTCAGTTATTTGGTGAATTTCCTAACGGATTCTCAGTTCTGACTTCTGAAATATTTGGGGATTTTACAGCAGAAGACAAATTTCCAGAGAATATGAAGTGGGAGAAATGTCTGTGGCCACCCCCATCTCTGCAGAGCTTCTGCTGCTCTTTCCAGCAATGATGTCATCTAAAGAAATGAGTGTTTCCACTCTCCTCTTTTCCAGTCAAATTAGGCACCATGGAAGAAGATGGGGAAGTTCTAAAGCTGCAGAATTATTTCATGGAGCTCTTAGATTTGCTTTGAGAAGGAGCATTCAGAGGCTGTTTAATTGCATGGTTTAAATACTCTTTCCCAAATTTCACTGTGCTCGCCATGAATTTATTGACTGATCAATCCCCAAGCCTTAATTACATAAATCAACCAAGATAAATTAAGCACTTCAGCATGTGAAGATGATCAGGAATATCTTCATAGTTTCCTAGAGATTTATTATCTTCTTTTAAGTATCACATCAACTTCTTCAACATAAACTGTCCTTGTTAGTGCTTTGATCCCAGGAGCTGAGAGCAAACCCAGCTCTGAGGCCAGGTAGTTACCAGAGCTCTCGAAGGCTCGTGTTGGAAATCAGAAGAACAGGCTGTGTTTTATTGATCTGGTGGTGTCTAACATCACTCACCATTGATCTGCCCTTCGTTAGACCAGGAGAAATTAGCAATGGCTTCATTATGGATTGGTGGCCTCCCAAGAGCTCATATTCCTCAGCAGATCCGTGATTTTTGTGGAGCTTTCAGAGGAGGCCCCAGATTGTCAATCACAGGAGAAGTTCACATTTATTTCAGTAATTACAGAGTGGGTTAACTGGGGAACCTGACTCCAGTTGGTTTTTCTCTTGATTCTGGCGTGTTTCCCTCACCAATTGAC
Source organism: Platysteira castanea (assembly GCA_013397175.1). Taxonomy (NCBI): domain Eukaryota; kingdom Metazoa; phylum Chordata; class Aves; order Passeriformes; genus Platysteira; species Platysteira castanea. Next base: position 74,518 of record VYXC01010439.1, on the reverse strand, counting down.
ATGTTTTCCTTAGTTGCTTTTTTATAATTATCTGCCACTGAAAAAGTGATTGCTTTGCTTGCCCATTCTACTAAAAATACCCTTTAAAGGATCTGGAAAGCAGAAACCTTTGGGCTCTCTAGGGTTTTAATTTTAGCATCAGACAAATTTCTGAGATGTTACCCTGAGGTCTTGATGAACTTTCCAAAAACAGGTCCATACTTTATGGTCGTTCATTTGTTGTAGAAGGGTCTCACAGGCACAACCTTTGATGCAAAACCTTTTAGGGTTTGTTTTCTGAAAACAAAAGGAAGCACTTCTACATCATTTCAGATTTCTCCTCCCCAATTTATTTCATAAAAAACCAAACATTGGGAAATGACAAATTCCTTTGAAAAAGCCTGGATTGCTGCTGGCACTTTCTTTTTTGTCCCAGTGCAGCACCTTGGAGTAATTCCCCTCTTAACTTCAGGCTGCTGCTCCATTTTCTGGGATCTGTTGGAAATAAAAAGTTCCTTTTTTCACTGTGATTCCTGCTACCATGGAGGTGGTGAATAGGGAACATCAGTCGAGCTCAGAATTAAACTCAGTAAAAAGAATTGCCTTAACTAAAGCACGAGTTGCCCATCAGATTAAAAGTATCTTCTGAGGATTCCTGATGGAAAACTTGAATGGATTATAAAGCAACCAAAGCAAAAAAAAAGGGATATTTCAGTGAATTAAATATAAGCACACCCAGGAACCACCAAGAAAGTGTTTCTGGACAGATGATGTCTTCATCAGAAGAGAGTTGCACCTGCAAATTGTTAAAGAGATAAATTTTAACAGGAACGTAGATCCGTGTGAGAAAAAAGAAAGATTTTGAGTGCTGTATAATCTGGTGTAAGGCTATAAACTTCCTCCACTCTTATTAAACAAGTGTTTGGGGAATTAGCTCAGAAGAGCAGGCCAGGCTGTGAGCAGCTGTGGTTCCCTGGGAGAAGGGAAGAACACGGAGCTGGCAATCAGCAGTATTGGCCCTTAGCTCTGCCCTCGTCCCACTGAGCAGCAAAACGTGGCAATTCCAGCTCTGACACTCACTTCTCTCATTCCTTGCCCATCTCCCTGGCTCTGGCCCCCCAGATCAGCCCCCTGAGGCCGCAGAGACCCAAGAGCCAGGTGCTGAACGTGATGTCCAGCGAGAGGCGTTTCTCCGTGTCCCCGGCACCGCCCGGCTCCCAGCTGACCCCGCCGCCCATCACCCCGCGGACCAAACTCGCCTTCAGCGTCCAGCCCAGTAAGTCCTTCCCTGAAATTAATTCCCTTTTACTCTGGGGTTGTGTTTCCTGAGCGTTTCTTTACGCCCTGGTTTGAGTTTTGTCGTCACCAGGGTGTTTCTTGCACCAGGCATTACTTAGCCTCTTACCTTTGCCAGCAAAAATTAATTCGGTATTTTACAAAAACAAGCGAAATTCTTGCGCTGGCGAAGTTTCTTTTCAAGTAATCATTAACAATTAATTAGGTGTAGAGTAACAGTCAAAAATTCATGTTGTACTTGATCCTGTATTGAGTGTTTTGGAGCATAAAGGCTTAAAGAGCAATATTTTTTTTGTAATTGTACGTTTAAAAAGCTTGTCTTTGATATGTTGTGAGTACAAGCCAGAAGGGAAAATAAAGGTCAAGCTTTCTGAAGTAGTTTTTGTTTGACATTGACATCTATCACAGTTTTCCTGTAAAATATCATCTGTTTGCTTCAGTCTGCAGCAAACCCTATTGCAAAACTGAGTGTAATCCAACACCTATTTCTTTCCCAGTGCTCCTCTCCAAAACCTGTTATTCAGAATTTGCAGCTGCCAGTATGTGACAAAAAAGCAAAAAAAGATGTTTTTGATACACATACCCAAATCTTAGTGCAGTGGTCAAGAGTTCAGTGTTAGTAAGGAGGAGAAGAGATGATCAGTCTTAAAAAAAATATCTTGTTCCATCAAGGTCACTGCTTTATTTACTGGTTTGGTACTTTAAAATTTTTTTCTCTTAAATAGTCAGACACCCAAAGCAAATATTTTGATTACAATGAACTCATAACTCTCACCTTTCTTTACAATTTTATAGCCAAAAACTGCCAGTACACTAAAACCTGGGAATACAGAGGAGTAGAGGATATATCCTCCTGCAGAAGATATTTTTAATTGGATTTTTTGTTCATATGTACATTTTATTAACACTTAATTTGATTTCTCTTTTTAAAAAATATCTGAAGTTACCAGATATTCCTTGAGAATATTCATGTGCTGGAGATTGGTGGGTGTTATGTAAAATAGGATCAGCTTATTGCACTGGTCCAGAATCATTTGAGGAACTACAGTGATGAAATTTTTTAGGAATTCCAAGGATAAAGAAGTTCCTTTGGAGCACAAATTGGCTAAAAGCAGTTAATGGGTTGCTAAGCAATCCTGGCTGCTTGTTAGCTGGAGAAGGGAGTGTAAAATGTGATCATTAGGGTAAGATGAAAAAAGAATCCCTTAACTGATCTCGTGCCAGCTCCAAGATCTTCCCAGTGGCCATGTCCAGCAAGGAATAAATATTCTGAGCACACTCATCTGATGAACCACCTTGAATAATGAATATCATTGAATAATGAGAGCACACCAGAAATTTGGGGTAATTATTTGTGTAGGGACCATCCTAGGGGGGTGTAGTTCAGCTGAGGAAATGAACGGATCTGCAGCAAATAGATTTTCTTGGGACAGCACTGAAAATTCCCGAGGCTTCTGTTCAATACCTGTTTCTGCTGCAGGGTAGATGTTCCCTGGATTTCACTGAACTCTGGGAACGATCAGAGACTTGGGCAAATCGTTGTTTTTCACGATGGAATCTTGTTGTTGCAGATAAATGCAAACGCGTTGCCCTTGTATTTTATGAGCTCTCGCTGTGGGTGGAAATGCTCTGCCCACGTTTGCAGGGATTTATTGCTGCCTTCGTCAGGATGAGGTTGGGAAGGTGCCACGGACAGGCTGCAGCAGGGGCTGCAGGAAATTCCAGCAGGAGCTGGGGAATGCAGGGAAAGGGGGAGAAGCAGAGCAGGACACAACTGCACGGGCGGTTGGGTTCCACCCAGGTTCTTCAAGCAGAGTTGCCTCCACACCTTCTCCAGCTCTGGGGGAAACATTCCTCAGATGTTCCCTGAAAACCTGCCTTTCCATGGATCTTCCAAAGGTTTGTTAAAAGAAACAAAGGATATGGTTATTCCTAAAAAAGTGGATCTCACCATCCTCTTGGGAGCACCTTGGCTTAGGTGAATTAGAAGTTTTATCATGGAAGAAGTTGTATCTTGTTAGTTAAAAGAATATCGTGTAGAATGCAAAGGTGAAGTGTTCAGGGTGGTTAAATTCACTTCATTTTTGGGAAATTGTGTGTTATTACACTCTCTTTCAGTTTCCCAAGCAATGTCTACAAAGAGGCCTGAGAACATGGCTTGTTTCTAGTAAATATGGAAAGGTTTCTTTTTCCAAAGCAGGATTTGAGGTTTTGCTAAAGCTCTGACTAAACACACTAAAGAAGATGCCATTTCCCAAATATTTCCCTGTAATAGCCTAAACCACATGGAAAAACCAAGCAAACAAATCCAGAAATAGATACAGGTAAAATATATAGCTCTAAAGATGTGCAGTTGTGGGTGAGATGTGCAGGACCTGTGCCAAGGAGTTGTTTTGTGACATTAAAGGTCTCAGGTTCCTGAGCTCTTTAGAATGGATGGGGAATTCATCCAGAATGGACAGGAAAGTTCATTCCCAACAGCAATATTCACTTACAAATGCACAAGGTGGCTTTCCAGCTGCAGTTAAATTCCAGGAGCTGGGCAGAAGGAGATTCTCCTGGAGATCCAGAAAGGGAACTCGTAGGAATGTCTGAGGAATGGAGAAATCCTCTCTGTAGAACAGGAAGGATAAAAAACAGGAGCAGTGGAAAAAGCGATGAGAAATTCAGGTCCTGGTGGACAAACAACATTTTTCAGCCTAATGGAGAGGAAGCCACTGAAAATGTGAAGTCCCAGGATGGAAAATAACCTTTTTTTCAGTGTAGTCCAGAGTTCAGGTGGAAGGATGAGGAGTAAAATTACAGTTTTCAGTGACAAATCAATAGAGCCACCTTAGAGTTAAGTTGTGTTGTGAGAGGCCGTTTTAGAGAACAATAAAATCACACTTTTAATAAAATATTGATATGAACTTTGCAATAAAAACATCTGCATAAACAAGTCCTCTCTTGTTTCACAAATCACCCCAGTAAAAAATAGAAATCACCTTTTTTTTTTCCTTTTCCTAAATAAAATTCCCTCATTGATAAAGAAATCATTTCAGTTTCTTATCTCGTCGAGATCACAGTGGGTTTTATTAAAAAGGCTGAATTGAAATGAGTGTATTAAAATGACTGAATTACCCTGAAATACACTGTGGGGGGATTTCTCCCCAAAACCTATGTATCACTCAGGCCTCAATAAACTTTATTGTCCCTCAGGCTATTTGCCTCTCCAGCACATACCTGGGAGGATTTATCTGCTAAGAAAAGGGAATTTTCTAGCCAGCAAACAGGAATAATAAATGTTTGGTACTTTCTCGTGCGTGATTTTATTTACCCAACAACTAATGGCTGCTCATTTGTTATAGTTACCTGGAGCCTGAAAGTTTTGGAGAGAGATGTACTTAATTCCAGGCTTTCATTTGTGCATTTTATTAACAGGGAGCTTTTATTTTACCGGGAGAAAGTCAATAAAACTTAGCTAGATTATATATTCTTCCTGCACTTAGCAAAACTTTTATTGTGTTTTAATGTACAAGGTGAGCTTGAAGCTGGGAAAAGAATATCTTCTAAGCTATGAATATTTTGGTGGGAAATATGAAGCAAAAGTTATGTTTTATTAAAAATGGGGGGTCGTTCAAGGATTTTGAGGGCATTTTGGAATGAGCCCATGAGTCCACAGCTAGGTTGGACAGGATTTGGAGCTGGGATAGTGGAAGATGTCCCTGCCCATGGACTGGGTGATCCATGAGGTCCCTCCCAACTCAAACCATGGTGGAACTGCAGGATTCAGCTGCCAGCAGAGTTAACCCCGTGTTGGTTTTTGCAGATCTGGAGCTGAATGGGATGTCCAGCTCCGACATCCCCGACGTTCCCCCTCCTCTGCCCCTCAAAGGAAGCACGGCCGACTACGGGAACCTCATGGAAAGCCAGGACTTGGTCAGCCCCACCACGTCCCCCCCTGCCCACCAACGGGTGAGTGCCCAGAGAATGATCCTTGTGCTGTTTGCCCTGTTCCCTGAGCCATCCCGGGGAGCTGGAATCCTGCTCCTGGCTGATCCAGAGGGCTCGGCAGTGTCAGGAGTGGGAGGGAACAGCGGCGCTCGCGGGGATCAACCTGAAGGAACGTTGGATTCATTCTGGGGAATTCCAAGCCAAATGTTGCCAGGTTTGTTGGGCAGGGAGCTTTAACCAACAGGGTGTCCTCTGAGCAGAAATCAGATTTCAAGCCCTTCAGTCCTGTGTGAGGAAAGGAGATAGAACATGAACCTGCCATCTTCCCTTCCTGGAGCTCTGCTCTGCCCACATTCAATCCCCACCCGTTTCCCTGAGGCGAACACACGTGTCCCCCTTGAGGCAAGGAGCTCAGAAACTCTTCATCACCAGCAGGGTTTGCAGCTTGCTGAGGAAAAGTCGCTTTTTCAGCTTTGTTTCCTGTCGCTGGAAGCTTTTAAAAATAACGTGGTCCTTTCTTTAAAGCAGCGCTTTTGAGAATTGCCTTTTATTTTCTTAGTGGGCAAAGAAAATACATTTAAAGGGGCGTGGTGGGTTGATCTTGGGTGGTGCCCACCAAAGATGCTTCATCAGTGGCCTCCTCAGCTGGGCAGGGGAGAGAAAATACAAAGAAAATCTCATGGGTTGAGTTAAGGACAGGAAGAGATCCCTCAATACTTGCCCTCACGGGCAACACAGGCTTGACTTTGGGAAATCATTGAATTTATTACCAACCAAATTAGAGTTGGGCAGTGAGGCCCCACGAGGTCCCAAGTTTTCTTTGACTTTGAAACGTCGAACTTGGAGCTGTTTTGTGGAAAACTTCCAGCAGGAGTGATCCCTTTTTGTTTGCAGAGGTGTCTTCCAGGATTCCTCTGAAGTTCAGCATCCCAGTGAAATTCTGTTGAGTAGTTTTGCTTTCCAGCAAATTTCATGGCGACAGAAAGCATGTCTGATCTCAGCAGAGGAAGAGTCAGGCAGGAGTTTGCTTTCACTCTGGGAATAGTTGTGTTTAACACAGACAGTCCCAGTGTACAAATCCAGCTTTTCCACGGTTGAAATTGTGCCTTTGTTGTTGCAGGAATTGAGTTTTTTTGAGTTTTTTAGCATTTCAGGCTGAATGGTAAAAAAAAACAGGTATAGGAGTTTGAATAGAGATAGTCAAATCATCGTGCTTTACTCTTTATTTGCATATACTGAAAAACTCTCTATTCCTATCCTCTCTTCCACAGGTGTTCCCCTTGGCTGGGTCATTTTAGTCAATATTTTCACTTTTCCTCTCATTTCCATCAAACTTTACTGCACTTCTAACCTTATAACCCATTTCCCCAGCTTCTGTCCCAGGGGCCAGCTCTCATTTGTCCTGAATACAGACCTCTAAATGGAAAATTACAGAATGTACAGCAGGGCTGCCAGGAGGTTTGTCTAAGGAATCCATCTTCAGGAAGAAAGCTGAGAAATTCACATTAGGATTCACATTTCTTCAACTCCTTCCTGCATAAGCTCCAGAGTAGTAAATTCATTTTGTGTGATATACTGTAAGGTTTAGGCTGTGGTAGTAGCTCAGGATTGCTAAGGTGAGTTCAGTCTTTAGCTAAAAAGTGTTAAACAATGATCAGAAATAAAACCCTGATAGCCAGGGGAGGTTTTTTCCTGCCTTGTGAGGCTTTTGGAAGGGGTTTCCACTGTGGGGATAGATGTTTTTAGTTACTGTACCACTCCCAAATGCCATGGGGGGTGATTTTTGGAGCCCAGACCTGGAGATAACTGAGGTCCCAGGCTGAGCTGCTGCTGAGGCTGTGACCTTGTGCAGCTCCGGTACCTGCCACGAGCAGTGTTTCCACATCATTAAATGGGAGTTCATAAAAATAGTACCAATGTGCTCCCGTGGTTTTTTTGCAAAGTTTTATTCAGCTCTTAATATTTTTGTTCTTTACAGTCCTGATTGCTCAGGCTCCTCTCATTTTTTTTACTACATTTTGTCACTGTAGGAACAGACCCCATTTTTTAACGTGTGCTGTTGAAGGGTGTCAGGATTTCATAGCTAAGAAATGCAATCAGATACAGATCTTCTTATCTAACTGTCCAAAATTTTCTTCAGCATCTGTATTTTTATAAGCTTTCCGAGATGATGGAATGTACTTTCAAAGCCTGGCAGAAGGATCTAAAGCAGATCTGCCCCAGAGCCACGTGCCCTGTGCAGGGCCAGGAGTGGGACTCGCTGATCCTTGTGGGTCCCCTCCACCTCAGCACATTCTGTGATTCTGTATTAGGTGTAGAATTGATTTTGGAGAAGGTTTCTAATCTTATAACAATCGCTCTGTGCCTTTATTTCATCAGGCTGGTAGAAAGGAAGCTTTTAAAGAACATCAAGAAAATGAGTAGTGCTGGGACATGAAAGATCAGATGGGTAAATTCTCATTGCTGCCGTGATTAAATCCCACTCCATAGTTTTAATGACTTATGTTCCGTGGGTCAAATAGCTCCATAATTCATAACTGGATAATTCTCTGCCTGGTAAACTGATCATCTTTTAAATTACACCGCCTTTGTATCAGTGGAGAAAAATCAGTAAAACCTATTAGAGATAAGATTATCTGAGTAGCTTTTAAACTGGAAATATCTCCTTGTCTGAGGAATGATTGTGTTTTTCACTCTGGTTGTCTTGCAGTGGGTTATGAAAGCCAGGAAAAGTGCTGTAGTGAACTCAAAAGCAGGCAGCCAGAAAGGGATCAGATGCTCCAAGTCCAACTGCAGGCAGTAATGTCATTTATGAGACAGCAATCTCAGATATTCAGAGTCCACTGTTACCTTGGTCTACCTGAAATCTTTAATCCAGGTGATCACCTCGTTATCATTTCCTGATTGTCCCTCACTCCTTGTTAACTCTGAGACCCCTGTAGATATTTTCTTGCTCCCTGTGATTTGTTCTGCTAAAAATGTCCTTAATAATATATGGGAACATTAAAAAAAAGAAATCTACGGCTCCTGCAAGGATTATTATTACATCAAGGGATTCCTTTAGGCACTTATCATTCTTTATGGGTTCATCCTCACCCTTGCATACAAATCAACCTCCTGCTTAGTATTCAGAGCAGGGAGGGAGCTCAAAGGGAATAGACAGAGGAGCACTTGGGTTGATAATATTGGCTATAACACTTGCTAAGCATGGGATAATGGTTGGGATGGGAACATCTCCATCAATCCAGCACAGGTGGAATTTGGCCGTGGCTGAAGCCTGCAAGGAGCAGAACGTTCTTGGGTTGACTCTCTGTTGTATGGGGATTATTCTGGCTGCTTGTTGGGGTATAATGGGCTAATATATTCAGATAGAACACACAGAAGGCAGAACCCAGGGGGATTTTTTGTGTGTTGCAATGCAGGTGCTGCAGTGCTGGAAATTCTCTCTTGTATGAGCTGCAGTGAACAAAAAATGACCTTAAAGGCTTCAGCAAATGCGTTGTCCTCATGTGGACTGGGACAGAGGAGCTGGAAATGCAGCTGAACTATGGAGGAGCAGGGAATGAGGGAGCACATCTCAGAGGTTGGGATATCAGCCTACAGCTCCTCTCTGATCTCTGCTGTCTGTGACAGGAACAGGACCCAGGGAGCAGCTGGAGCTGTGTCAGGGAGGGTTAGGTTGGAGATCAGGAAAGGTTCTTCCCTCAGAGGGTGCTGGGCACTGCCCAGGCTCCCCAGGGAATGGGCACGGCCCCGAGGCTGCCAGAGCTCCAGGAGCGTTTGGACAGTGTGCCCAGAAGAAAAAAAAATTTAAAATACAGGGTTTATTTGCCATCTGATCATGATTTTTGCCTGCTGGAGATGGGAAACCTTGCAAGCCCTTCCTCCAGTGCCAGTCCCTCACTCTTTGGTGGGTTAAGCCATTGCTAAGCAAAGTATTTCTAAAAAATTCACATTTATTTTTTAATAAGTCTCCAAATCAATGGACTGCCATTGCTTTTTACAGGATTTTGAGTGAAATCTGTGTTCTCCTGCTGTCTGCCCAGATGTGTGATGAGTCCCTTGATGTAGTTCAGGGAGTGGCCGTGCCCTGCTCTCCACACGGGATCAGGCCGTGGTTTGGGCCATGCTGATGTGTTGGTTCATCTCTCTTGCAGAACCTGGGCCTTCAGTGAGAAACACAGGGTCAGTCTGGAGTCTAAAGCTGATTCTTTTCTCAACTTCTTCAACTCTTACGAGCTGAATGTTTTGCTCGTAACTCCTGAGATCTGTTTGTGTGTGGGCCGGAGCGGGGAAGCAGCGCTGGGGAAATTGAGTTACCCAACAGTGTGGGCAGAAATCCTGACATGGAGAAATGGGGGTCCACAGAGGGAGAGCGGCCTTGGTGTCACACTCCAGGAGCCAGGTGCTCCCTGCATGAGGGGTGCAGGCCCCTGTCAGGTCCAGCTCTGCCCTCATCCACTGCCATGATCCCCCACAGGAGCATCCCCCCAGCCAGGGCCTGTCAGAAATCATGGGGAAAGTCAGAGAATCATGGAATGGGTTGGGCTGGGAGGGACCTTAAAGCTCATCCAGTGCCACCCCTGCCATGGCAGGGACAGCTCCCACTGTCCCAGGCTGCTCCCAGCCCCAGTGTCCAGCCTGGCCTTGGGCACTGCCAGGGATCCAGGGGCAGCCACAGCTGCTCTGGGCACCCTGGGCCAGGGCCTGCCCACCCTCCCAGGGAACAATTCCTGCCCAAGATCCCATCTAAATCTCTCCTCCTTCAGCTTAAAGCCATTCCCTGTGTTCTGTCCCTCCATCCCTTGTCCCCAGTCCCTCTCCAGCTCTCCTGGAGCCCCTTTAGGCCCTGGCAGGGCTCTGGGGTCTCTCTGGAGCTTCTCCTCTCCAGGCTGAACCCTCCCAGCTCTCCCAGCCTGGCTCCAGAGCAGAGGTGCCCCTGTGATCTGACCTGGGATCCTGACCTGGAGCAATTCCATGTTGCCCATTCTGAGGCATTTCTCCCATTGCCCCGAGAGGGGCTGAGGGGTGGGAATACACCGAGGGCATCTGTGCAGAAGAACCCTTCAGATTCCTCTCCCTGATCCCAGTGCACTGCAGCAAGGGCAGGTAATGGCTGTGCCACGGAGTCCAGTGAGGCTCTAATGGATGATGTATGAACCAAGGGCTAAACAGTCATTTTACATCAGGTACCTGCTGGATTTTCCACAGAACTTTGCTCCCTGGGTCAAACAGCCAATTAGCTTAAACTGTCTCTAATTTAGCTCCCATTAGTGGAGCTGGGCTGTTCTCCCTGCTGGCTCTTGCAGAATGGCAGTGTTATTCTGCCAGAGCCTCACTCGAATGTTATTTTTTGTCGCAGATATTAAATAAGCAAGTTGTTGTCAGGCATCTCAGCTCCGTGCCGAAGGAACAACTCAGTGTCTGAAAGCATTTTCACAGTCCTGGGTAGCTGATGGTCTATTTACATCCCATTTCTCCTGCTCCTGACCTAATTAGATCCCTCAATCCTTCCAACCGAAGTGGTTCTCAGTGGATCTCCAGAGCTCATCCTATCGATGACCATTGCATTTCAAAGACAAAGAGTTCCTTGCACAGGAAGAAACCTCATGCAGTGCCACAAGGACCATTTTGGAGAATCCAATTCTCTTTGATTTTTTTTTTTTTTTGGTAGTTGTTTCTTTTAACAGTATTCTCTGAATAAAAAACAACTCATCTCTCATTTTGCTGCTTCAGAGTAGCAAAAAAAAAATGCATTTTCTCATCTTCTGTAATTGATTTTTACTCCATCCTGAACACGCCTGGTGTAGTGCAGTTTATATCTCTCTACACAGACAAATGTTTTTAAACTTGATTCTTCTCTGTATCAGGGAAAGAGAAAAAAAAACCAGCAAACAAATGGGAGCAATTTCATGTCTGAAGCAGAAGGAACAGATTGTTTCTGTGTTGCAGATGTGCCTTTTACATAAGGTTTCTGCTTCCCCTGAGGTACCCGTGAGTCAAGGATTCTGCCCAAAATAGGTTGGGATGTGAAGCAGCACAGCCTCTGTCAGTTTGTCAGGAAGGAAAGGGAAGAGTCAGGTTCACAATTAACCACCGAGATATAAACATGAACTTGGCAAAGAGAGTCTTAATTAAATATCAAATCAAGGCAAACTCTATTTTTATTGAAAAAGTTTCTAAGGGGAAGCGCAGCAAAAATGAACTTTATAAGTCTGATAATGATTTTTGTGAGTGTGGTGTTAAAGGGAAGGAGGAAGTGTGCTGGAATTTCTTTTGTCCTGGGATAAAAGGAAGGAGGGATCAGCCCTGGGAGTGATGGTTTGGAGTTGCACCAGCTCCATAATGGGATGTTTTGTCTTGCTGAACTCCCAACAATGTCGCCCCGACCAGCATTACACATCCTACTTAATATATTCATTGGCAGCTTATTATATAAATGAACATGTGCTAAATTTATCCGACTTTCTAATGGAAATTGTAAATTCAATTATAATAATTATCTACCTATCTCTGCTATTTCTTTCTGCCTAATTTGCTTGCAGAATCTGAGCTCGGGTAGGTTTTGAGCTTGTTATTTATAGCATATATATTTCGCTTCTTCTCATTGTATTTGCATTGTCTCTGCTCTTCAGAACCAGGTTTTCAGGGCTGATTTGATTGTTCTCTGATCAATATGAAGGGGCTCATTTGGTTGAGAAATGCCTTTGATCTAATTGAATTGAGAATTATTGCCAATAGAGTGTTATTTAAATTCAAAATGGATTTGCACAAATGATGCTATCAGCAGAGCTGGGCTTTTTTTTCCTGGTGATGAATATGAAGTTAAAGAGAGCAGAGCAGAGAGGGAAGTTTTGTATTTTGTGGTGTGTTTTTGAGGGGCACGTGGTTTATGGAGTTGGGAAGGGAATGTCAGCGCCATGAGGAGATGTTGGATGTTTGCAGACCACCAGCATTTCCCAAAGCTTGCCCAGAGCCCCTGCCTGGATACAGGACTGTAATTAAACAAGTTTTCAAAGATTTTGGAATCTTCAAATCACAACTGACACTTCCTCAGGTGCCTTAGCAGGGATTCAGGAGTTCACAAGTTAAGAAGGGGATTTGCTCAGGAAGAGGAGATATTTAATGGTTCTGGCTGTAGCACTTCAGAGGCAGATCAGCAGTGGCATTTTAATTAAAAACCAAACAAAATTTTCAGTTTTGCATGTAGTAAAAAATTAAATTCTTACTTTATCTGCCTTCCATATTAATCTGTTGACTTTCCTGACTCAGGGATCATCAAGTGGGGAATAAGTAGTGCCCGTTTGGAGCCTGCTGTGGGAAATCATGGAATCATTTAGGCTGGGAAAGGCCACTAAAATCATCGAGTCCAGCGTTGCCCCAGCACTGCCAAGGCCAGCCCTGCCCCCTGTCCCCAGTGCCAGGTGTGGAGGGCTCTTTTCCAGGCGGGCAGGGAAGTGCAGCTCTCCAGACCTGGCACCCTGGCTCCGGTGCCTCGCTGTTGGTTCGGAGATTCTCGTTCAGCAGCAGATTAAACCCAAAGGATTTCCAAAGTGCCAGAGAGCATTTTGCAGCCAAGGAGGAAGGTGGGAGCAGGCAGAAAGAGCAGTGGTGGTGCTGGAGAGGCTGGGAAATGGAGAGTGGAGGGAGCAGAATGCAGAGACAAGCTCGGGGCACGGCTCACCTGGTGGTAGTTTGGGATGCCTCTTCCTTTGCCATGGGAGAGAGTGTCAGGAGGGATGAGGAAAGGTGTAAAACAGATTGGAAAGTGGTGCTGTCCAGGTAGGATACAGGAAAGAGACTCCAGCCAAAATCCAGCCTTCCTGGTTCAGCCAGTTTGCATTCTTACCCTTCTCCTTAGACTGTGAGCAGTAACAGTGTCTGGTGAAAGCTTTGGGTTTGTAAATCCATGCTGGCTTCAAACCTGCTTAGGAGAGGGTGTTTAGTGACCTTAAAGGTTGTTTTTCTTCTGCTCCTGCTCATCTCTGAAAACTGCCAGTCATGAGATTGCAGGAGCATCAGCATTGCTGTGAGCAGAGGAGAGACTGAGATGTCCTGGCATCACCCTGAACCTCTCTCCCTTTTGGGACAGCATCCTCGGACAGCTTTTAAAAGGACCAGTTTTGTTTCTATGCACTTCCATGGGATTTCTCCGTTGTTTAGGCACCAGGATCTTCCTGATCCTGACAAACCATCAGGAATTTTGTCCAGCACTGAGGCATTGCAGGTGCTTGGGCTGTTCTTGCAGAGGTGACCAAGGGATTTGGGCAGAGCTGGTGCTCGTCAGGCTGCGCCTGTGTGGAGCCAGCAGCTGGTGCTGGGCTGGGTGAGGCAGGACGGGAACAAACAACAGGCACTGGAGAAGCATCATTAGGCTTGGAGGAAAACAAAAGGCCCTGACTGGGGAGTGGGGGGAGAATCTTAGGGAAAAACAAAGCCAAAGCAGCGCTGATGAGCTGTGACACTGCAGCACAGCCTCTGGGAAACCTGTGCTGCCTGCACAGCCAAAAAATGCTGGAGAACCTGCCTGCAAACTGCTGTGTGCTCCAGCTCTTCCTGTGACAGATTTTATCATCTGTGTTTGAATATTATGGAAAAAAAGATCTTAATTTCCATAATGGCTTTTTTAATTTGTCCAATTAGCTGGTGATTCTAACTGGGGATGCTCCTCTGTTGTGAGATAGGTAAAGTGATTTAAAATATGAATATTTGAGCACACTGCATTTCTGTTTGGAATATTTTAATTATAACTGTGTGTGTAATAGTAAATTGCAAGTTACTTATCTCCCTAACTAGTCTTAAATTGTTTCCTTTTTTGTTTTGTTTTTTTTTTTAATATTTCTGTTCTAACTGTGCAAAATCCAAAACATAATGGAAAAGCAATGAAGCCATTGCCTCAGCTTGGTTTTTAAGCTGAGTGCCTAGAGGCTGAGGGCAATCGATAGACCAAGAAATCAATATCCTATCATGATATAAAGTGGGGAATTATAAACTTCTCCAGTGCTTTCAAAAGATTTTTCCTGAAATATTGAGCTAATTAATCCTGAACTCTTGAGAGATTTTTTTTCGTTGTCAAAAGTAAAAGTTGTATTTAAAAGTAATGGCTGAGAGTGTTGGGTGTTCACAGCAAATTCTGCAGGGAGAGGTTCTTGCGAGGCACAGGGCTCCAGACTTGCCTGCTGCCTCTTGCACTTAGAGATGGCTCAGGAGACATTCCAGAATTCCATTCGTTCCTAACACGATCAATCCAAATTGGTTTCTTCCAGCACCTGCCTCCTCCACTCCCCAGCAAGACTCCGCCGCCGCCGCCCCCCAAGACGACGCGGAAGCAAACGTCTGTTGACTCTGGGATTGTCCAGTGAAGAAGGCAGCGGGTTTTGTTCCAAAGATAAAGCTGTAACAATTCATTTCCCTAAGTATTTTATGGTCTATAATGTTTACCTCATTCAGGTGTGCAGTATCTAACATTTAGTGCAATGACTCTAACTCCGTAAGAAATCCGTGTCTAGCCACGTGTCGGACCCAACACTACATCCCCCTCTTTTTGGGGTTATTCCCTCCTGTAACTTGAAAGAAATCTGGATTTCTACTTGAGACTGGGAGCTCCATCAGCTGACAGAACCCTCTTCCTAAACCTTCTCCCTGCTTCTGGAGAACGCCAGGCACAGAGCTAAACGTGGAGATTAAAATGAGAGCTGGAAATTTTGTACCTAAAGATTTTGGGTACCTCTGGAGTTTCAAATGAGCAGAGTTTTTGTATCTAATCTCAGTGTATATAGGAATCAATGACAATATTCACATGGAATTCAGGGCCAGGGGAGGTTTCCCAGGGAGGTGAAGCTGCTGTAGGATTTCCCTGAAAAACAGGGACTTTAGCCCAGGGTTAAAAATCAGACATCACTGATTTGTGAAATTGGTCTGTGTTACAAATAACCTGATTGCAATGAGCAGAGTGGGGATTTGGGGCTGTCTTGGCCACAGTGACCACGGAGCCATCGAGTTTAAAACCTCTGGTGGGAGGAGGAGAAGTGCCAGCAAAACCTCCTCTCTGACCATGAGGCTGCTCAGGGAATTTGTCAGGTCCCCTGGGAAAATGTTTTTGCAGGTGCTGGGGTCCATCAGTGCTGGTCCCTTTCTGAACATCACCTCCTAAGGGCACAGGAGCAGCAATTCCCAAATGTGGGTGGTCAAGCAGGCGAGGCAGAGCTGGCTTGGCTGAACAGGGATCTCCTCTTGGCTAGCAGGTGGAAAAGGAAGGTGTGTGCCAGTGGAAGCAAGGTCAGGGGACATGGGAACAACACAGAGATGCTGCTCCCCACTGCAGGGAGAAAATTCAGGGCTCAGCTGGGGTTGGAGCTGCCAGAACCGTGGGGGACAAAAGAAGAGTTTTTTCAAATATATTCGTGGCAAAAGGCAGTGTAGAAATAGCATCAGCCCATTGCAGGGTGGGATGGGCACCTCACAAGCAGGGACAGGGCCAAGGCAGAGGTGTTTAACACATCCTTTGGCTCTGGCTTCAGCATGGGTCACAGACCCAGAGGGTCCCAGTGCCCTGAGCTGCAGGACCATGGCTGTGACAGTGGTCAACTCCCAGTCAGCCTGAAGCTGCAGGATTCAGCCCCAGCTGAATCCCTGCAAATCTGTGGGCCCTGGTGGGATTTACCCAAGAATCCTCAAAGAGCTGCTGCTGTCATCACAAAACCCCTCTTGATGGTTTTTGAGCAGTCTTGGGGATCCACAGAGGTCCCAGATGACTGGAAGCTAAGGAATGTTGTCCTGATTTTCAAGAAGGGCAAGAAGGAGGACCCTGGAAACTACAGGCCCAGTAAAATCATGGAAAAGATTATTCTGGGAGGTGCTGGAAAACACCTGGAGGACAGTGCAGTCATCAGTCACAGCCAGCACGGCCCCGTGAGGGGACAGTCCTGCTTGTGGAACCCCATGTCCTTCTACAGCCAGGTAACCCAGCTGGCTGATCCAGGAGAGCCAGCAGATGGGATCTTTCTGGACTTCAGCAAAGCTTTTGATACTGTCTCCCACATGAGCTGCTGGTCAGAATGTCCATCCCACAGCTGGAGGAACACATCGTGGGGTGGGCGAGCAACTGGCTCAGGGGTCGGGCACAAAGGGTGGCAGTGACCACGGGGACACCAGGCTGGCACCAGTCACAATGTAAATAAGACATTAAACTATTAGAGAGTGTGCAAAAGAGGCCACAAAGATGGGGAAGGGCCTTGAGGAGAAGCTGTGAGGAGCGGCTGAGGGCACTTGGGATGTTCAGCTGGAGGAGAGAGACTGAGGGGAGACCTCGTTGGGTCATCAGCATCATCCTGAGGGGAGAGCAGGGGCAGGAACCAAACTCTTCATTGTCATAATCAGGGACAGGAGCCAGGGAGCAGCTGGAGCTGTGCCAGGGAGGGTCAGGTTGGATAATCAGGGAAAGGTTCTTCCCCCAGAGGGTGCTGGGCACTGCCCAGGCTCCCCAGGGAATGGGCACGGCCCCGAGGCTGCCAGAGCTCCAGGAGCATTTGGATGCTCCCAAGGATGCCCAGGGTGGGGTTGTTGGGGGGTCTGGGCAGGGCCAGGGGCTGGGCTGGATGATCCTGTGGGTCCCTCCCAGCTCAGGGTAATCTGTGGTCGATGGGCTTTGGAAAATCAGTCCTTGGTGCTCAGCCATTGCCATTCCCATTCGGGTGGATCTCCTGGGTGTCCACGAGGGGGAAAACAGGGAAGCCTTGGAGCTGCCAACAGCACGAGGGTGTGGGAGAGGAAAGAGCATGCAGGGAGGAGACTCCTGGTCCTTCTGAACCTAAATGTTGAGTACAGGAATGGGGAGAGCTTTTTCCTTTCTTTGTTGTGTAATATTTCATGTGGGATTAGGATGAACTGAACGGAATCACTTTGTCCTTGTGCCATCATTCTGTACAGTGTTTGTATATATGATGGGTTTTAGAATGTTTTAATTTTTATGGTGCCTGCTTTTCATGTAATAATGAATTAATGTGCCTGCAAAGAATGCTTTATGTATTCTTAATTTCCTAATTGCTGAAAGTGTAAAGAAAAAACAAAAAGCATTTTTTTTTCCAGGTATTAAGCTCTGAGAAATATCGGACAGATGGGATGGGGTTTTGGGAGGGAGGAAGGAAACTAACTTTATACTCTAGTGGTTTTTTATTGTCATCACACTTTTGGGGTTTTTTATTATCTACAGTCTTTTTACTCTTACCGTAGATTGTTTTTAAATATACCACTGACTCAAAAAAATAAACTATTATTTTAAAACCTTGTCTAAGAAAATAAATACATTCCCTGGGCATTGTTGATCCTTACTGCAGAATTTTGGGAACTGCTGCATTCTGCAGAGGGCTGCCTATACACTTCCTTTTTTTCAGGACAGTTTGGGGGGAACTCAGGAGAAAACTGAAATCTTTTCTTGTACTGCTGTGGTTGGCTCTGCAGGTTGGAGCTAAAACACCCATCAGCACTAAGGGCACGCATCCCCGTGTGCTGTCCCTGCCCGTAACGATGGCTTGGGTGTCTCTCAGTGAATGCTTCAGGAAACAGATGAGTTTTATGTCGTATTTTCCACCTCAGGTACCTGCTACACGATGCAAGTTCCAAGCAGAAGTGACTTTACACAGCAGTAAAACAACACCGCTGGTACAAAGGCAGAAAAATTGCCCTTCTCATAAAAAGTGGCTCCAGTGGTCAATTATATATTCTCATCTTTTTGCCTTAAACCACGGTGTCACTTTGGATCAAACAAACACAGTTTTCCTTGCTGTACAATCAGCTCCTGGAGTGTCTCAGGATTTACTGTTGGATCTCGTCCTGCCCGTGCCTCTTTGTTTTGTTAATATAATCTCTGCTCCAGAGGAGCAGGCAGGGAAGGCTTCTTGGCTGCAGTCAATCAAATACCCGTCGTCAGTCAATAATGTATTACAACTTTAATTCCACGAGTCTTTTATTTAATTGAGAATTGCTTTAGAGGCGGCTCTGGCTGCTGCCAGGGAGCTCGTGCTGGGCTGCTGGTGAGTTTTCCTCTCTTCTGTTCCATTTGCTTCCTAAAGGATGGGAAGAGCTTTGCCATCGACCTTTCAGTGGGTGCCTGTGAATTGTATTTCTGATAATGTGTTTGTTTTCACGCGTCCTTAGCAAGTTCCTGTGCTCATGCAAGTGTTATAATTTGGCCCTGCGAGACTCCTCAAACAAGAGCTGCACTTCCAAATCGGTCTCGCAGTACAAACTCCAAATCCCATCTGTGTGTGTGCTTTACAAATGTGCAAGCCGAGCCTGGGAATTGAGAATCAGGCTCTCAGACCCGAATTGTCACCGCTTCCACAGTCTGACAGCTCCTGGGCTGTGACTCGTGTGGAACCCGGGCAGAATGAATCGGTGCCCTCCTCAGAGTGTGGTAAAAACACACGTCAGCAAAGCCAGCAGCTAATTCCTTCCAGGCAGTGAACAGTCCCAGGAAAGCTGTTCTTTCCCATGGTTTGCCCTCTTCCTTTGCACTCTGGTTGGGAGTCAGAGCATCCCAGTGCCACGGGAATTCCTTGTCACGTTGTTTGTGACACATGCAGAAGAGCTCGTTGTGAAACCACACAGAGCAAGGAGCTGATGTGACTTGAACCAGTGGTGAGATCTCCTGGCTCTTCCATCTGCCCCATTTCTGCAGGAATTCACCCCTAAATGGCTCCAAGGAGTCTTTGCTTTCCCCACCCCATGCCCTGAGCTGCACCTGGAGAAGGTGAGATTGGGATCACCTGGTTTGTTTGTCACCTCTTTATCCTCCTGGTGCCTCCACGCCCTGAGGTCCCCACTCAGACTGCATTCAAATCAGTATTTCTGCTTGCAAACGTGACCCATCCATCTTTTCCGTAGCAGGGAATGGGCAGGATCCACAGGGGCCAGGTTTTCACCATTTGGGACAATGGATTGACCTCCCCCAGGTGCTGTCCCTCTGCTCCCACCTGAGACCAGCGCCACAGGGCTTTGTGACACA
Organism: Platysteira castanea; assembly: GCA_013397175.1. Classification (NCBI taxonomy): domain Eukaryota; kingdom Metazoa; phylum Chordata; class Aves; order Passeriformes; genus Platysteira; species Platysteira castanea. The sequence goes on along the minus strand of VYXC01010439.1, from coordinate 55,305 downwards.
AATTTCCCTGAAGGAAGCGGTTCAGAGGTGTCAGGTTCCTGGATAGTGGGAAAAACTGGGATTTTAACAGCCAATAATTGTCACTTCTTGAAAAGCAGCTTGAATTCAGTCAGTGATAAGTTACCTCACAGTGCCAGGATAAAAGGGAAAAGCCTTTTCCATTTTTTCCAAAGTAATTCCATTTCCCCGAGTCTCAGCCTGGGAGTGAGGGTGGATTTTACAGGTGCACAAATCAGTCCCACACCAAACCACCCCAGGTTTGTTGGGCAGGGGTTGTTTGCTTTTTAATCACATTTATTTTCACTGGGAAGCTCAACGCAAAGGTCGCTCCTTAAGCTGGTTCCTGTAATTGACATTTATGATTACTGAGATGTCTCCCCTGGTACCACAAATCCTGAGGGTAAAAATGTTTTTAAATTCAGCTTCATCTTAACATAGGCATTTTTCTTGGCCTTGACTCTTGTTCTGTGTGACTTTACAGAGGAAAAGGATGAAAAATTTGCAGTGAAAATATATTTATTTATGAAATACGAATAGAGATTCCTGTGAGTGCAGGTACAGTGTATCCATGCACACGCATCAAACACACATTTTTAATGTGATATATCCCACTTCACTGACTGCTTGAAGTCTCCACCTTCTTGCTTCGTGTTAAACATCTTCCCTGTCAGTTCTTGTGGCCTTTTTGGGGACCATCTCGTGCCAGAAGTTTGATGTGATGTGATGTAGTCACTTATCACCGTTTCCTGGAGCCAAGAAGGAGAGAGAGATGCAGCAGGCAGGATTCCAGCAGGATTGATTTATTTCATTATTTTACAGCTCCTTTATATGATAATTTTCTCATAGTTTAATTAGTCAGTTTCCTAACCACCCCTCTGGGGTGATTGGTTGAACTCTTACTCAAAATATTTTTCTCTACTTGTACTAAAAACAATTTGCAGGTGTCCATAGTTTACAAAACTTTACAGATAACTTCGTGAGAGAGTGAAATCCCTCACGGGATAGGAGAGAAGCAAGAAAAATTCTTGCAAGCAGCAATTCTGTATCCACAATGAAGCCAGGCTGTGGCTGCATCCCCTGCACAACCCAGGTAAGGCTTTTCCACTTTCCATCCACACGTTTCCCTGTGATAAATCAGTAAATTGGAGCACATGTAGAGATTCCCCCCTGGAGAACAGCCCGGGCACTGGAGGGGTGGTGAGCACTGGAATTCAGGGTTTTCCTCAGATTTTAGCAGTAATGGGAAGTGTGAGGTCCAGCTGTGCTGACATTTCAATTTCCTCTCATTCTCCTTTTGTACTTTCCATGGCTCTAAACTGAATTTCAGGCTCGCAGTTGCCATCTTCTTAGGGATGCAGAAACGTGGGCATCAGTACAAACACTCGGTTATTGCATGGGGTCTCTCCAGCTGTTCTCCAGTGAGGCTATTTATAGGATCTTTAATTTCCCTTGGGTTTTTTTTCATATGTATTCTGCAGACATGAATAATTACTGTAAATTGTGTTTCTCTATTGAGTGACACTTCTATTTTTCATTTCCAGTGTGTGTGTGGCATTGTGTTCCAGCACTTCAGGGGGAAGTGGCTGAATTAAATAACTCATTTCCCAGCTGAGGAAGGTGGCTGTGGGCTGCGGTGCTGGGGGCACGTCCTGACCCCCTTAGGGTGGTGTGAAGATGCCAATATTGAGAAACCCCTCTGCCCAAATTAAGGTGCATGGGAGACCACGTGCTGGAGTCAGCCGTTCTGGTTTTATTTAACAGGAAATGGGAAGTAGAGAGAAGGAAGAAATGACTTGGAATGCCGCAAAAGCTCAAATTTCTCATTTCCCCCATTTCTTTCATTCATTTCTGGCTGGGTTTGCCCCGTGCCTGACCCACCCCGCTGTCACAGCCTCCCCTCCCCTCCCCAAACCAGCCTTTGTGCCTCTTCTCCCTGCCAGGGGAGGATTGGATCCTGGAAATGCTGGGATTTCGTTCCTAAGCGGGAAGCAGGGAGGGGAAGTGCCAAGCAAACGTCGTGACCCAGCAGCAGAACTGTCCTAGATTCTCACATCTTGTTTGGAAATTTGATGACAGCCTCGTTGCCCAGGGGTGCAACAGAATCACTTCTCAGCTCACTGATACTCTGCCTTCCAGCATCTGCACCAAATGGGTTTTTGTCCCCACTGCTTGTAAGAACACTTCTCAATTCTTCAGATGCACAGGGAGGGGGAAAAAAACCCAGCTCAAGCGAAGAATGGCTGGAGTTTTTAATTCCAAATGTAAATACTCTTGAAAATGATTCTTTGCACCCCCTCACCACCCAAATTCTTCATTGATGATGCGGGGTTTTTGTGTTTGTAAGCATTAGCCCCGGATAACACCAGCAGAGCTGCCTCTGGTGTTGTATCTGCCGAGAAAACTCGGGAATACCTGAACCACCATCTGCAAAAGTTACTGGAATTTCCTGGAGTGAAATCGGGTGCTGGAAGGAGCTTTTTGGCTGCTACAATATCAGGCTGGTGGGGTTGAGAGAGTGGATATTGCAGATTATATGTTCTACTATATCTATATATTCTTATTTACGTGAGTGTAAAACCCCACCTGAACGGAAGGGCTGAAACCAGAGTTTCCATCAGGGGTTACTGAAGGACAAGCAAAGCAGATTTTTTGTTTTAAAAACTGTAGGTTTTATCCTAAAAGGTCCCTCCAGTGGCACATTTTTGGATCGTATCACCTGAAACTGATGTTTCTGTCAGTGGTTACTGAAGGGCAGATAAGTAAAATTTTTATTTAAAAAAATTTTTTAAAGTTTCATCTTTATCCCAAAAAGTACTTTCAGTGGCATCTTATTAGATCATATAATCTGAAATCAGTGTTTCCATCAGTCTTTTCTGAAGGGCGGACAGATAAAATTCTTTTGGTTTAAAAATGGTAGGTACTAAAATTTGTCTTTTAAAAAGATTTCATTTTAAAAACTTCAGTCTTTATCCTAAAAGGTCCTTCCAGTGGCAATGGCAACGTAATTTCAAGGCCTGTGTTGGGATGGTATCGAAGAGCTCAGGAAAATAGTAACTGAGTGTGGAGGAGATGTTCTCACCCTGGCTCAGAGAGCTGCACTGGGCTCTTCCAGGGGCTCTTTTTGTGCTCAGCTCTTGAACCCAACGTGGTTTCACCTGGATTTTGGTGGGATTTTGGCCTTGGTTGAGTTTTCCTGACCTACCTGAGCTGCTGGAGCGTGGGATGGACTCTGCTGCCCGCTGGGACCGGTTCTGGAGGACACAAATGCCCCGGGCACTGCTGCTGGGATGTCCCCGGGCATCCCTGGGCTGAGGTGGCACAGCAGGACCATGGCCCAGGAGAACCTTTCCTGCCTGTCCCAGACCCCACAGAGCAGCCCCAGCTCCTCCTCCTGCCTCTCCTGGGTGAGCAATCCCACATTTCCAACACTCCCTCCATGGACAGGGGTAGAAATGAGCTCTGGGATCTGTTGTCCTGTTTTTTGCCTTCTGTTTTAACCTTGGAGTCAGAGAAATTTCACACAGTTTTATGTAAATAATGGCTAATGTTTATTGAACCGTATTTTCTGTTTTTCATTCCTTTTGTGATAAGAGAAAGTTTGATGAGCATCTTTTTTCTCCAGTGGGATTGAGGAGGAAGTGACATGTCCTCCAACCCCTTGTGGAGTTGGGAATGTTATAAAATATGATAAATGTAAATAAAGCCTCTCTTTTCCCTCCTTTCTGCTGAACCTAGCAGGTGTAAGAGCCTCCTTTATTGTGTTTTCACAGACACAGGGATCCTCTCTCCTGGTTATCCCCACGTGCTTCCTGTGTCAGTAGAGGACACAATAAAGGAAACTCTCACACCTGCCAGGTTCAGCAGAAAGAGGAAAAGGAGAAGCTTTATTTACATTTCTTGTACTTTATAGGTTTGTCAACTGCACAAGGGATTGGAGGACATGGCACTTCCTCCTCAATCCCACTGGAGAAAAAGGATGCTCATCAAACTTTCTCTTCTCACAAAAGGAATGAAAAACAGAAAATACAGTTAAGTCAACATTGGCTATTGTTTACATGAGAGTGTGTGAAAATCTGACTCCAAATATGTAAATTATCAGAAGGCTGAGAAAAACCAGGGCGACACCTTCCCAAGTCAGTTAGAAAAGGTTTTTAGTCCCTGCATTTCTGTTTTCCTTGGATAGAACAGGACCTTCACTCTCCCGTGGCCAGCGCGGATTTCCTCAGCCGGCAGCGATTTGCAGGGAATCAAAAAAGGGAACAAGAGGAGGGAAATGTTTTGCATCAATAAGTTTTGAGTTTTGGGGTGTTTTTTTTCACCAAAATCACATTTTTGCTTTCATTTACTCCAGCTACAGCCTGGGGAGCATCCCCAGTGCGGGTGCAGCTGCTGAAACAGAAGATGAGTGAAATGCTGTATTTGCATCAATAAGTTTTGGGGTTTGTTTTTTTACAAAAATCACATTGTGGCTTTCATTTATTACAGCTGCAATTTGGGGAGCATCAAACAGAAGGTGAGTGAAGTCTTTTATTTCCATCAATAGATTTTTGGTGGGTTTTTTTTAACAAAAATCACAGTTTTGCTTTCATTTGCTACAACTACAATTTGAGGAGCATCAAATAGAAGATGAGTGAAGTGTTGTATTTGTATCCATAATTTTGGGGTTTTTTTGGACAAAAATCACTTTATTGCTTTCACTTACTACAACTACAACCTGCGGAGCATCACCAGAGGTGAGTGGGTTGTTGTATTTGCATCAATAAGTTTTGTTTTGTTTTTTTTTACAAAAATCACATTATTGCAGCTACAGTTTGGGGAGCATCAAGCAGAAGATGAGTGAAGTGTTTTATTTCCGTCAGTGGGATTTTGGGCTTTTTTTTTTACCAAAATCACATTGTTGCTTTCATTTTTGGGGGAGCATCAAGCAGAAGATGAGTGAAGTGTTTTATTTCCGTCAATGGGGTTTTGGTTTTGTTTTTTTTTACTAAAATCCCATTGTTGCTTTCATTTTTTTGGGGAGCATCTGCAGCGTGGCTGGAGCTGCTGCAGCCCCGGTGTTGCAGGTGGGTGTTGCTGATCCTCAGCTCATTTTTAAAAAGCAGAACTCTTGTTGTGCCATCAGAGGAACCACCAGCACAAAGAAATGGGAGAGGAGACTGAAAATCCCAACCTTTTTTATTGCCCTATTATCAGTTGTTCCCTCTCTGTGGTTTCAAAGGATGGGCTCATCCTTCAGCCATCAGATTCCTCATCATTTATCTCAATTTACAATTTCCCAGCTCTGGGAGAGCTGCCTCTTCTCATATTCTTGCCTTTGTGCTTTTTCTTTTCAGCTTCTTCTCCTTTTCAGGGCGTGCACTGCTCGGTGCTTTCCAGGAAGAGCAGCTCTATTTCAATTTTGCCCTAAATATCCTGTGCCTTGGTTGGTTAGAAGTGCCAGAGCACTCTGGAATCTTCAAATTGGCTCTTAAATTGCACAGAAAAATTGGGAAAATCTCTCTCTGTGGCCTTCTCCTGCAGGGCAGCATCAAACCTGACAAGGCTCTTTGCTCCTGGAACACGGGGGAGCAAATTTAAAGGAAGATCTAAAGCACTTTAAAAAGCCATAAGCAATAAAAATGCCTTTCTCTAGCTGCATGAAAACAATCCTTTTTTTTTTTCTTTCTTTCTTTTTTTTTTTTTTTTTTTTTTTTTTTTTTGCCAAGGGTAGTTATTTATTTATTTATTAGGAAGGGTTCAGAGAGGAGTTCTTGATCATATGGAATAATTGATCCTGACAACAAGACCACGCTGGTTTAGCTCAATTAGGAAAAAATCATTATTTAGGCCAAAATTTTAAATCATTTCCTCAAAAAATATCTATACCTGGCAACATCCTGCACTCCTCCCACCCCAAATGTCCCATGCTGAGGGATAAGCTGCAGCCCAGCAGTTTGGAATCACCCAGGGAGTGGCCTTGAGGTTTATTTTAGTTCTGTTTTCTTCATTTTGCTTCCATTTCATCAGTTTGATGTTGTGGCCGTGCTGAGCTTCTCATTTGTCTGTGTCTCGTGGGCTGCTTGCTCCTCTTGCTGCAGCAACCAGGGACCTGTTGGGCAGCACCTGCCTCAGCTCAGAGACAAAATCGCCCTCAGAACTTTGAATATTTTTTCCTGGCAGCTCTGCCATGTCCCATTTGAAACTGCACCCTCACAGCGAGTTCCTTACTCAGCCCCCAGTCAGGAGGGAGAAGAATTCTCTCTGTGAATCAAATTAAACAGTTGGATACACAGTGTTGGTGCCAGCATTTTAAACCCGGTGGAAATCCAAGTTTTTCATACCAGTTTTGCTCTCCCGGGCAGAATCTGAGAATCTTTAAAGCTGGAAAAGCCCTCGAAGATTGAGTCCAACCCTTAACACCCTAAACCAAATCCTGAAGTACTTAGGAACTATTTTAATTTTACTTGTGCTGTTGTTTTCACTGTCACAGCCCTGGGAGATGCTGCTCCTGACAGGACCTGCTCTGCTACTGCAAAAAGCCCAATTTTATCAGTTTTCTTCTGGAAAGCAGTGGCTGGAAGAGCTCTGGCAGAGGGAAAAGGCACTTTAATGGTTACATTTCATTACCTCACTGATGTCACCTCAAACCCTCCCTCTTCAGCACCCTGAAACTAATGGGAGCCATTAAAGGAGCTTCAGTGGGCCCAGAGTGGCCCAGAGTTGGACCAAATGCGTTAAAAATCACAGAATTGTTAGGGTTGGGAAAGGTTTTGAAAATTATTGAGTCCAACCATTCCTCAGCACTGCCAAGGCCACCACTGAGCCCTGTCCCCAAGTGCCACCTCCACGGGGCTTTCCAGCAGAGCTGGTCCAAAGGCCTGCAGCTCGTTGCAGAGGGAAAGCAGAATGAAAAGGAAATAAAATTGGAGTTTTACCACTGAGCCCTGTCCTTGGATGGGGCTTGGAGCAACCTGGAATAGTGGAAGTGTCCCTGCCCATGGCAGGGGGAGGAATGGGATGAGCTTTAAGTCCCTCTGTGAGCCTTTGATTCTGTGATTTTCCATCCCAGACCCGTTCCTAGTGGTTTTCTACTTTAGGAAAATGTAGAGAGCTTTGGGAAAGCATTTTCCAGCTGGGAAAAATACGAGTGGAGAGTTGTAAAGCTTCAGCAGGGAAAGGTGAGCTGTCCTGGAGGGGGCTGTCATCGTTCCAGGGAGGGCAGGAGAGTTGGGGGCCTGTCCCAGCACTGTCAGGAGAGGAAGCCAAAGCAGAAATCCATCTATAAAAACAACCCATGGTGTGATTTTGACTGACTGGGCTTTTTCATGCTCTCTAGACAAAGAAGATTTACGTCTTCAGTGAGATTTAGTTCCTGTCCTGCCTTCCCTGACAGCATCCCCTGGCATTTCCCTCGCTGCTGGTGAGAAATGTCCCTCAGGAAGGGGATCCTGTCACAGGGACTTGAGCTCCGCCGGGTTTGTGGTGACCCCAGGTGAAATCTGACAGCAGAAGGAGAATTATCTGCACTTGCCTGGTGTTAAACACATCCCAGCTGCACAATCACCATCACCATGAGCCGAGTCCGTGCAGGGCCTCGTGCCTGGGCACTCCTGGTTCCTGATGGGCATCCTCGGGGCCCTGTCCTGCCAGGAATGGCCTGGGATCTCCTCCAAAAACCGAAAATCTCCTCAAAAAACCCACCCAGGGACACCATTCCTTGTTGATCCCGACTGGGATGAGCTGCAGCACAAACCAGGCTTTAGCTTTGCCTCAGACAATTATTTTGTCCATCATTTCTGCCCTCGCTGCTCTCCTCACCTCCAAATGTGACTCTGGAAGGGTGGGGGTGCTGCCCTGCAGCCTCTGCCTGCTTGTTCCCTCTCTCCTCCCCTGTTCTTCGTGTGGAATAAAGGTCCTTCAGCCCTTCCAGACAAATTCCTGTTCCTGCAGCAAGGAGCTGGCAGCAGATCCCAGCTCATGGGAAGCTTTCTGGAAGCAGCCACAGACTTTTTGCATCCACAGGTTTTTGTGGAGCTGGCTCCTTGCAAACATTGTGGGAGCAGGTATTTGGCAAAGCAACGAAAATTTGTGAGAACTTTCTTGCTGTCAGTCAGTGTTGGGTATTGGACTATTTCATCCAGTTCCTGTGTGAAACGCCTTCATTTCCCAGCACTTCTTGGGATAATTTACAATTCCTGGAATGATGTGACTTTATTCTGAAACTTACCTTCATGGACAGTGTTTTGCACCATTTTTTGCACTCTTTTTTGTTGGAATTAGTGCATTCAGTCTCGTGCTCGGGCTGCTGATAGTGACAAACTGCCTGAAGAAATGGAAATGGGCTTGCTGCAAATCCCAGAACCATATTTTAAAGGATGTCGCTGCCACATGCTTCACCCGAGCTGGGGGCAAAGGTCTCAGGTGAGGACATTTCTCTATGTCAGTGCTTTTTCTAACTGACTTTGCCCTTGTAATGATTTCTCTTAAATTATTTGACAGCCAGTGTGAGTCTAGTTGCTGAAATCCCAGAATTTTCCATCATAACTGAACCTGCATCCAGCTAAACATCACCCTGAGAGTCCTGAGCTCCCAGCCTGTCCCAGCTCCTGTCCCAGCAGCCGCCTGCTCTCTGCTCCACGGGAAAAGAAGACTGAAAACCTCTTTTTTCCAAGGTAATTCCTTTCATTCACACTCCTCTAGCTGCAGCCTCGGGCACAAACCACGTCCATCCCCATTCCTGTGGGCAGGGGAGTGCCTTAGGGATGGGTGGGGATGGATGGGAATGGTCAGGAGCTCAGACAAATGGAGCCCTTCGTGGGGCCTGCTGTGGGAATCAGTTGGAATTGCTTGTCTGAGGACATCTGATCATTAAAACCGAGGGGCTGAAGCCTTTGTGGGAGTGTTTTTCCAGTTCTCTGCTCCTCCAGGGCAGGGCTGGATAAAATACACTTGTACTGGCTCAGGGAAGTTCATGTAATGAGATGCAAATGTCACCAACCAAATCAAAACATTGCAATGATCCTAATTATGAAAATAAACGTGGGCCCTGCTAAGAGAGGTGAACCATTGCAAAATAAATCCTGGAGTGCAGGATAAACCACCCAGGCTTAGAAGCACATAACAAACGGCTCCATAATACAGAGACCCTGTTTGAAGTGATAATCTCAAATAATTGAGGCACTTCATTTACAACTGGATACTGTCCCAGGCTTTCCTGAAGATTCCTGAAGCTCTCAGCGATTCCACAAAGGGAAATCTGCTCCGTGATCTGAAACACGTGGTCTCTCTGGCTACCAAAATTAAATCCTTTTTGGGGCAAGACACAAAAAAATTAAATTCTTTTTTGGGACTGGGAGGTGCACAGAAAATACGAAACCCAGGACCAGGATGTGCACAGAAAATACCAGACCCAGGACCAGGATTTGCACAGAAAATTCCAGACCTAGGACCAGGATGTGCACAGAAAATACCAGACCCAGGACTGGGAGGTGCACAGAAAATACCAGACCCAGGACCGGGATGTGCACAGAAAATTCCAGACCCAGGACTGGGATGTGCACAGAAAATACCAGACCCAGGACCGGGATGTGCACAATAAATATTGATCCGTGTTTTCCACTTAACCCAGAATAAAATAATTCCAGAAAGCCCCAAAGCCCCAAGTGCTGACGGATTTTTCCAGGGGCAAAGGCAGACCAAAGAACACGCAGAGTTTTCCAGCAGCATCCCCCAAGGCAGCAGAATCACCCTTTTATTTCCAAGGATGTTTCAGCCCAGGCATTTTCCAGCTTTCAGTGCAGCAGAAAGGGAGAGGGGAGCAGTTGGTGTGATCTAAAGGAAACCTGTGGGGTTTTTAGGGGTTTTATCCAGAATTCTTCCTGGAAAGTGCTGCTGTCTTTGACCTGCTAACCCTGGCTGCCTGGAGATGGGCACTTCTCCACTATTTCTTGATGTTCCAATGCATTGCTCTCCCTAAAAAATGGGTAGGGACATTGATTTGCAGAAAGAAAATGTAGTTATAAAAAAAACCCCAACAACAAAACACCTATGGCTTGTCCAACAGTATGTGAAAGTCTTTTATCTGGGTACTCAATATTCTGTTTACTTGCTCAGCTTCATCACAAAACATCTCCTGGTGAAACTACAGAATTGCAGTCCAGACCTATTTTTTTTTTAATTTTTCTTTTTGTCCTTGACATAGGATCTGTCCCTCCTGGGGAAACAGTAATTTTCTCCTCTGCACTCTGAATGGAAAAACTCTTCTCCTGTAGCTTTCTGGTGGTGTGGAGCTCTCACAGGGTGTTGAAGCTCTTGCTTTCAGGAGGGAATAAAAGAAGGGAAAAGTGAATTTGGGGGCTCTGCTGTGACTGTTCAGGTGCAGGGATTTTTGCTGGGGGACCAGATTCAGTGCAGTTGCTGTGGCACTGCTGGATGGTTTGCTTGGAGTGCCTAAACAGATGGGAAAAATAGATATAAGTTGGTTTGGTGGCATCCCTGGCATTGCTGCACCATGACAATATCTTGGAACTGTATTTGGGTTTATTTTATTTATTTGGGTCCTTTCCTTTCCTTTCCTTTCCTTTCCTTTCCTTTCCTTTCCTTTCCTTTCCTTTCCTTTCCTTTCCTTTCCTTTCCTTTCCTTTCCTTTCCTTTCCTTTCCTTTCCTTTNTTCCCCTTTTCCCTTCCTTTCCAGCACAAAGGGACTGGTTGGTAACAGGGCACAGAAAATCCTGTGTTCTCCTACACTGAAATCCGTGGCACATCCACCTGTGATGGGATTAATCTCACTTCATTCATTATCACCATTTTCTCCAGAAATTGATTTTCTGAATATCTCCAATCGCATCCAACCAGAGCTGAAATATTAAAATAATAATAATAATAATAAAGAAAAAGTCGAAGCAGTTACACTTGAAATATATGCTAGGAATCAATTGGCTGCAGTTTCCTGGAATTTTAATTTTGTTTGAGCAGTGGTGAAGGAGCCGAGTGTGTTTTTAGCAGTGTTTGGTGTCAGCTGGATGAAACAACCTCTGATGGTGACCCAGCAAAAACCCCAAGGCTGCCTTGCCCCCATCATCCAAAGTTCCAAATGACTTCTGGATGCTCAAAAATCAATGCCCGTTTATGTTGGCAATAAAAAAATCCCAAAAATCCCCACTGGGAATGGAAGACTCACTCATATTTTGCTGTTCTATTTAAGAAGAAGATGCTGTATAAATTAGTACGGATGGGCACAAACACAATTTAATAAATGTGAGGAGGAAGCTGCTTCCATCCCCAGGATGGGGAGTTTATGGCCCTGTGCAGTGTGATTGTGTTTGGATGAGAGTGAGCACCATAAACTGCAGAGAGCCACTGAGCAGGGCTGGAATTTGGAATTCTGGGGGTGAACAGGACCCCTCCTGAAACACTGAACTGCAGAATTTGGGTCAGAGACAACAGGGAAAGGGTTTTGGTTTGTTTGGATTTTTCAAATGAAGGACTGGAAAAAAACCAACACAAGATTCTCCTGGATTGGCCCTGCTGGGATTTGCTGTTTAATCACAGAACCCCAGACTGGCTTGGGCTGCAGGAACCCTAAAGCTCATCCAGATCCACCTCCCACCGTCCCAGGCTGCTCCCAGCCCCAGTGTCCAGCCTGGCCTTGGGCACTGCCAGGGATCCAGGGGCAGCCACAGCTGCTCTGGGCACCCTGGGCCAGGGCCTGCCCACCCTCCCAGGGAGCAATTCCTGCCCAAGATCCCACCTAAATCTCCCCACTTTCAGCTTAAAGCCATTCCCTGTGTCCTGTCCCTCCATCCCTTGTCCCCAGGCCCTCTCCAGCTCTCCTGGAGCCCCTTTAGGCCCTGGAAGGAGCTCTAAGATCTCTGGACCCTTCTCCAGGTGAACACCCCCAGCTCTCCCAGGTTTTTATTATTATTTATTTACTTTTCCCTTCCATTAAACCCTTTTTTTCTTCCACTTTTCCATGCAGGTGAACCAGAGGATCCCAATGATTGCTTTAACATCCCTGTTTGTCTCTTTTTGATCCTTCCAGAGGAGGGAAGCTGGGAGTGGAGCACCTCCAGCGCTTCCTCCCGCAGCTCTCCCAGCTGCCCCTGAGGGATGAGCACCCAGAGGGAAGAGCAGAACTTTCCTTGCTGACCTCAGGGGTTGGACAGACCCTACAAAGGCCTTGTGGCTCGGGATTTAAATCCTGCAGGGATCTCAGCCTCTGTTTTTTGGCTGCAAGGCCTTCTGAGCAGAGCAGTGGCTGCGGTCGGTGCCCTGGGAGCCTCGAGCACAAGCTGCAGTTTTTGAGCCTCTATTGCAAAGCCTGAATTTGCTCTCTGTTTCCCTGCCTTGCTTCCCTGCCCATGACCTAAATTATGAGGAGAAGATATTAAAGCCTGGATTTCAGCTGAAGAGCTGACTGCACCCCCAGGAGCCATTAAAGCCCAGTGTTGTTTTTTGATTGAAGGTAAGCAAGCAGTGAAATGATGCTGCTTTCCTTGTCTAAACTGCTGCTGGGAGTAGGACTTTCGGAGCAATATCCTGCTTTTCCTGATGGCTTTTTGTCCTCTAGCATCAGTCTGATACTCCAACCATGTTTCCATGGCAAGGGGCTGGAACGAGATGGGTTTTAAGGTCCTACCTGTAAGTATTGAATGCATTCTTTCCTCAAATAGGCCAAAAAAACCCCCAATTTGCAAATATTTAATCTAAATAAATGCTCTGAGTCCTTGAATAACCCCATCTCCTTTGATTGCAGCTCCTTAATCTCCACTCAGCCAATTCTTCCACCTGCTGGTAATATCCTAATGGATTTAAGCCTCGTGTCCTCAGCTGAGGGATGAGATGCTCAAATGCTCTGCCTGTGACCCCTCTGCACTCTCTTGGGGCAGATCTGGTTGTTGCTGGGCCCTGAGTGACTTTCTATAGGATTTCTCCCTGTGGAAGGAGCACTTGGATTGCTCCCGCGTCAGGATTCTCTCCCAGACAAGGTGCTAATGGTGTCTCCGAAGGCAAAGGTGTGGAATCCATTTCAGTGATCCCAAGGAGTGGTTTCCCAGGCAACTGGAACATCTTCATCCCCAGCAGGGAGCGGGGCCTGCCTGGCCAGCCCCGCCGAGGTTAGGGAAGCAAATATTCTCTGGATGAGTTTGGGATGTTTCCCCGCTGAGTTAAGGTCATTCCCGGGGCTGGGATTGTCTGGAATAAAGAGGATTTGACTGCTCAGGACACGCAGCCCTGCTGGCGAGGATTGAGTGGGTGCTGTGAATGTAGAGAAACCCAGCTCGGGGGTAGCTGGAGCAGGGCCACCCCTCCCTACTGAGAAACAGCAGTGAGCAAAGAGAGAAAACCCCACACGGCTGAAAGTAGGGGAAGAGGAGAAGTCTCTGGGATGATCTTCTTGTGGCCTTTCAGTGCCTAAAAGGGCTACAAGAGAGCTGGAGAGGGATTTTTTTTATTAGGGCAGGTAGCGACAGGATAAGGGGAATGGCCTTAAACTGAAAAACAACAGGGTTAGATGGGATATTGAGAAGAAATTCTTCCCTGTGAGGGTGGGGAGGTCCTGGCAGAGAGAAGCTGTGGCTGCCCCTGGATCCCTGGAAGTGTCCAAGGCCAGGTTGGAGCAGCCTGGGATGGTGGAAGATGCCCGTGGCAGGGTGTGGCCCTGGATGAGGTTTAAGGTCTGTTCCAACCCAAACCATTCTGGGATTCGATGAAAACATCACTTCATGCAGCAGGAAAAGGCCCAGTAATTACATTTTGTTTTGGTTCTCAGTTCATTCTTGCAGAAAGTGGGACTGAGCACAGAAGGGCAGCAGGGAACACGAACTCTGCATGAACACTTTTGCTCTTCTTCAAATTCCCTCCCCAGCCCCTCTTTTTGCTACAGCACCCCAAATGTGTCAGGGAAGCTTGGGGAGAGGTTCTAGGTTGGGAAATCACCCTGGGAAACACAAAGTTACCCAGGTCTGTGTTTCCCATCGCTGACATCTGGATCAGGAATTGCCAATGCACAGCCTGTGAACCACAGGGACTGCAAGGGGACTTGCTGTGGCTGAAGAAGAGTTTGGCACTGAAAACACAGACACCGAGCTTCCCCAGGAAACCAGAGCAGGGCCGAGCTGTGCCTCGTTCCAGGCGAAGGGAGAACTTTGTGCTGAGGCTCCAGGCCCTGTCGTGGGCAGAGCCGTGCCCCGGGGCCACTGGCTGTGACACTTGCAGGGAGCACATGTCAGGCACTCTGCCCTTCCATCAGGAGCCTGGCATGAGCTGGAGCAGAGTATTTTTAGCTGCTGTCCTGCTGGCTTAGGCGCTGCTGATGTTACGGGGTTTGGCAAGGCAGAGGACTGTGGGGTTATTTGAGTTTCAAGGGATCTCTTGTCTGTAACACGGCCGTGTTGTTCCTGCTGCGGTGAAGAGAGCAGGAACGGAGGGAGCTGCACTCCCTCAGCTGCTCATCCCTAATTTGCTGTGGTGGTTGGAGCTTCTCCCACCTCCTGAGGCGATGCCGAAGGGCAGGAGCCCTGACAGGGATCCCTGAGCCAGAGGATGGCTCATGAAGCACCAGGAGAAGCATCCCCTCATCCCTGGGGCACATCCCTAAAACAAACCCAGCTGGGACAGCCTGGATGCCACCAGGTATGTTCAGCTGAGGGGTGCTTCCACACAGAGTTAATTCCAGAGTGCTTCCTGCTTTTCAAACCAGGCCCTCAGCCCCTGGAAGGCAGGGCCCTGTCTGTGCTCCCCCCTCAGAGCTCAGCCTTTATTGAGAGATAAAGTGTGATATTGAACTGAGTGATATTGAAGTAGTGAAGTCCATCCTGTCGTTTTTCCAGTGCTCTCCTGAGCTGGGAATTGGGTTTCAAAGGCTGAGCCTCCCCTGCTCCACTGAAAGGCCGGGCTGGCAGCAGGCAGGAGCTGTGCAGGGAACAGAGTCACTGTGGTTTTGAGCTCTGCACGCTGGCTCCTGGCAGCCACAGCAGTGTCAAGTGCACGGAGAGCTGCTCCTTTTCATGTTCTGTGCCTTCAGTGTTTTTCCTGAGGGACTGGAGCAGGGAAAGTCTGAGGTGAGGAGCTGGAGAATATCGCCCGTCCTTCCTCGTGGAACAATCCTGACCCTCAGCACCTCGGGCCTTTTCTGTTCCCTGGAGAGTAGGGCTGTGTGAGCTTTGCTAAGATTGGATTTTGTGTTTATTCAGATTCATCTGTGCTCCTGATTAAGAAGGAGCAGTTGATTACCTCCAAATGTGGCAGCAGTGGGGAGGGGTAAAAACCCTGAAGACCCTGATGCTAAAAGGGGAACTCAGAGGGTGGAGAGGGGAGAGATGAGGTTTGCAGATCCGGTACTGATGCAAATAATAGAAGGATAAGGGAGCCAGGTATCACAGAATCATTAAATCATTGAATCAGGGGATGGGTTGGGTTGGAAGGGGCCTCAAACACCTTCCACTATCCCAGGCTGCTCCCAGCCCCAGTGTCCAGCCTGGGCTTGGGCACTGCCAGGGATCCAGGGGCAGCCACAGCTGCTCTGGGCACCCTGGGCCAGGGCCTGCCCACCCTCCCAGGGAACAATTCCTGCCCAATATCCCATCTAAACCTACTTTCCCCCTTTTCCTGTTGCTCCCTGACCTCATTAAAAGTCCCTTCGCAGTTGTAACTTTTGAAGGAGTTACATCGAGCATTAAAACCTAATTGGGCACGAAGAAATCCTTTTGCACAGAGCAAGAAAAATCCAGCCAGCTGCAACAGGCTCTCAGTGAGGAAACGGAAACTTCTCCTGCCTTTTGGTGTGGGATATTTTTGGATGAGGCCTTTTAGAAGAGGGAGAGAACACACGGGGGAATCAGGCTCTGGGGTCGGCCGTGTCCAGACAAAAGGCACCGAGTTGTTTGACAGCCACATTCCCTCTCTCCTGCTCGAGGACCTTTGCAAGCAACAAAAGCCACCAAGATTTGATCCAGACCTGGCATTTCCAGAGCGAGGCAGACTCACAGTTGGATTTTATCTTCCTACCAGCAAATTTTAAACATAAGGCTCAGGGGCTCGGCTCCCATTTCTTTGCTGTTTATGGGGTCATTATGGAGAGGATCCTGCTTCTCCAAAGGCTTTTGCAGGAAAGGAATCTCCTTTAAAGAGGCTGCAATATCCTTGTTTATTTAAGTGGCACAGCCAAGTGGAAAGCAAACAGCAGCTCACTCTGGATTGCACAAAAACCTGCTCAGGGGTGAGTGATTCCCCCTTTGTGTCCAGCCCGTGGGTTCTGAGCATCCTGAGCAGCGTTCAGCATCCCCCGTGCCGCTCTCTGACCCTGCAGTTATTATGGATCCACAGGTTTGTGTCCCACTTTTTGCCTCCCAGTGTAATTCCTTGGCTTACCCGTGCTGCCAGGACTGACTTTTCCCTACGTTGCTGCCTTTTTCCCCTTCCCAGCTGGCACAGTGCTGGTGGTGTGACACCCCAAGGGCCTGGGGAGCAGAAAAAAATGGGTTTGTGCTGGGATTCTGTAGGGGAAAAAATGCAAACTTGCTTGAGCCAGATTATCCCAGCAGAAAATACTGGATATGGTTTTGTCTTCCCTCAGCCTTATCCATGGGAGAACCTCGAGGTGCAGTGCAATAAAATCCATAAAAATTGTGCCCTTCAAAGGCACCCAGCTCCTTCTCCCTATTCCTTGCTATTTATAATATTTACGTTGGCTTCCCTTGACTACTTTCAAGTTTGATCCCTTTAAAGTTTGATCTCTTCCTCTAAAGTCACATCAGACTTTTCCTACATCCTTTTCTCCTCTCTCTCTCCTCAAAACCCTTTGCTTTTTCTCGTCTATCCGGGCTCTTTTCTCTTTCTGGCTTCTCCTTCAGCAGCCATTCAGCCTTTCTCAGATCATCCACATCTTTGTTGCCTCTGAGCAGGAATTTGGGCTTGGCTTTGACAGGTGTCTTTTTAGCTCAGCACTGACATCTTTTCCTCGGCAGCCACTTCCTGCAGGATCTATTGGAGAGATTTCTGACTGCTTAAATTACGTTGGCACGCACAGATCAGCGCAGCAAAAATGTTAATTACCTCCACTTTTCCACTGCCGAACTTCCCCTTAATGGTTTGAACAACTTTTGTCTGCTCTGCTCTTCCTTTTCTTTTCTTTTACCTCCAGATAAATTCTCAGAGGGCTTCAACACTTGGTGGTGCTGCAGGGAGGGCTTGTTTTTCACGCTGTGCTTCCTGCTGATTGTTTTTTCTGAAGGCGTGCTAAGGAACCTGACAGAAAAAGCAAGGGATCCATAAATTAGAAACATTTCCTGCCGTGTTTCAATGTTTTGGCAAAAAAAAGCTTCGTTCCTGCCGCTTCCCGTGGGCTCCGGCCTGAGCGTGGTGACATCAGCAGCAGGGTCAGGGTGACATCCCCGGGGTTGGGTGGCATCAGCAGGTTTGGGTGGCATCGCAGGGGTTGGGTGACATCAGCAGGGTTAGGGTGGCATCCCTGGGGTTGGGTGGCATCAACAGGGTTTTGGTGACATCCCCGAGGTTGGGTGGCATCAGCAGAGTTAGGGTGACATCCCCGGGGCTGGGTGACATCAGCAGGGTCAGGGTGACATCGCAGGGGTTGGGTGGCATCAGCGGGGTCAGGGTGACATCCCCGGGGTTGGGTGGCATCAGCAGGGTTAGGGTGACATCAGCAGGGTTTGGATGACATCCCCAGGGTTGGGTGACATCAGCAGGGTTAGGGTGACATCCCCGAGGTTGGGTGNTTGGGTGGCACCAGCAGCAGGGTTTGGGTGACATCCCCAGGGTTGGGTGGCATCAGCAGGGTTGGGTGGCACCAGCAGCAGGGTCAGGGTGACATCCCCAGGGCTGGGTGGCACCAGCAGGGGCTGTGTGGCATTTTGTGGCCTGGCAGTGGCACATTTTGTGGCAGGGAGTGCCACGTGCTGCGGGATGTGGGGAGCGATGACGTTTGGTGACAATTCCCATCACCACTTTGGCTTTGGTTTGGGACCCGTGCTGGGGGTGGGGTGAGGAACTCGTGCTGCCTCTGCCCACTCCAGCTCTGACTGTAACCAGGAAAAGGAGATTGTATTTTTAGAGATGATGATTTAGACTTTAAAATCCTGGGGATGGTGACTGTGACACAGCCGACGGGTCCTGTGTGATGTAGGATCAAAAATGGGATTTTGGAGCTAAATTTTCCCCCAGCATGGGAGGATCCAACTGCAGCTTCATCCCCTCTGCCGTGACAGTGACGTGCACAGCCCCAGTGATGCAGGAGTGCTCCAAAACCAGGTGGCAGTGAAGATCCCGAGGTTCACAGTGCCCACAAATCCTGCTCCTTCCATCTCCTGACAGCCCTTGCTGCTCCCCTCCTTCCTGCTGAGCATCCACCCAGGAAAACCAAAGCTGTGGAGGGGGCCAGGACTGGCAGTGCTGCTCTGCCTTTAGTGCTTTTTGATTTTCCTTCTCTCACAGATCAAACCCGTGCGTCAGAGGGGGCCTGGCTGGAGCCTGAACCTCTGCTGGCTCCGGCTGCCAGGGGAGCGGTGTCTGAGCGGAATTGCATTCAAAACTGGCTTTTAAAAAGGAGCCACGCATCTTTCCAGCCGGGGCACGCTGCCAGGGCTCAGCAGAGGAGCTGTCCCTGCCTGCGAGGAGCTCGAGCAGTGCCTCACTTACAGGACTTGGCTCTGCGGGCGGCGGCCTCGGCAGCCAGAGAGGAATTCAGTAAACAGCTCTGTCCTTCTGCAGAACCTCTGAGGCTGAAACAGCAGCACAGCAGCCAGCGCAGGCCCTGATGGTCTCAGAAAATGCACCCCTGACCTTTGATGAGATTGTTGCATCCCACCCAGAGCCACCCTGGGCAGCTCAGGAGCCGGGTAAATGACAGAGGGGACAGACCCAGCCCTAGGCACCAGGGCCACCTGCTCGTGGGGCACTGGAGATGGGCAGGCACTGCCCAAATGTCCGAGGGCAGCAGGGAGGTGAGAGCGGAGCTTCCCCCAAGCTGCATCATTTGGTCTTAGAGCCCCTTACCCCTGAAAGCCAGGGCTGTGCTCCTTCTGGATCAGAGAATCCTGGAATGGGTTGGGCTGGGAGAGACCTCAAAGCCCATCCAGTGCCACCCCTGCCATGGGCAGGAACACCTCCCACTGGCCCAGGTGGCTCCAGGCCCCATCCAGCCTTGTGGCAGCCCAGAGTGTCCCTCTGACCATCCAGGGGGGTCTGGAGCCCTGCCAGGCAGTTTCGGAACTCGAGATGAAAGCCCAGAACTCTATGTTTGAGCCGTGTCCTTGGAGAAAGCTGCCCACATTGAGGGAAGAAATACAAAACAGAAAGAAAGTGTGTAATTAGCTTATCTTATCACTGGGTGAATGTAGGGTTTAGATTTATGGAGGTAGGAGAGAAAAAAGCAAACANGTGGGGCACCACATGATGCCGAAGTTTAAGGGAATTAGAGATCCATGGCAGGGAAATGCCCAGCACCAGGCAGGTGCATCCACAGCAGCTCTGCAGCTCCTCTGTGCCCCTGGAGATGAGATCTCACGGGGCAGGTGAAGGGTTTGGTTGGGTCCCCTTGCAGTAGTGAGAGCACAGAGGGAATGACCTAAGGAATGAACTTTCTGCTTTCTGTTTTTCCTCTCTCTCTGTGTCCTGCTGGGATTTTCTATTATCACTGAGTCAGAAGCAGGTTTATGTGCTGGGAGCGTGATTGATTTCCAGCTTGCACCTTGCACTGCTCTGAAAGCAAACCATGCTGGCTCTTGGGTTTCTTGAAACTCCTGAAAGCAAGAAAAAAGAGTATTGAGCTTGGAACAAAATATCCTGGCAGCTTTCTCCAGAAAAGCCATGCTGAGGTTTCACTGGGAGCATCCCAGAAGGAAACAACAAGATTTCAAACCTTGGTTTTATCAAGAGCTGTGGTTTTATGACTTTTGGGGTTATGCCAAGGGACAGGTTGTGGTGTGTTCATTCAGTCTTTTGTTCTGATCCCTTAGCAAAGTCCCACAATGCCAGTTTAAACACTTTGGATTGACTATGGGGCTGGAGGAAGGAGATATCATGTCCTAAAGCATATAGCCCTATGAACCTGAATAATTTTCAAGGTTTGATAGGCTTAACAGCAAGTTTTGTGTTGTTCCATAGGATTTTTGGGGGGAAACCAAAGGAAAGGAGGAACAAGGTTCAATAGAGCGTCCCTCCAACAGGGCAGGCAGGAGGGAAGAGGCGATGTTGGCCCTGGTACTGCTGCTGATTTATTCTCAAAAAATACAAATTTTCTGGATGCTGGGAGGCTTTATTGTGGTTCTTAATGATTCATTTGACCTCTGAAAGCTGCCAGTGAACCCAGCCTGGGAGCAGAGCCTCTGCCTGGGTGCTCAGCAGACAGAGCAGGAGACAGAAATGTCAATTGCCACTTGTGCTGCTCAACCTGATTCCTCCAAACCTGGAGTGGGAATATCTCGGCTGGATCTCAATCTCCATCTATGCTTCATGCATGCAAATTTCAGGTGTGTTGGGTTGTGTTAAACTGTTAAATCCTGAAAAGCTGGGAGAAATAAACTCCAAGAAGTGAGAAGCAAATCTCAGTTTTTGGAGGGTTTGAGTGTTCAGGAAATACCTTTGTATGTGTCTGAGGGGTGGGCAAAGCCCTTGGGCCCGGAGCTGGGGTGGTGATGTCTCAGTGGCTCTTGCCTTGGTGCCATCTGCATCCCCAGGGGAGGGTCAGGTTGGATATTGGGAACATTTCTTCCCAAAAAGGGCTGTCCAGCCCTGGCGGAGGTGGAGTTCCAGTCCCTGGAGGGATTTAAAGCAGTGTGGATGTGGCACTTGGGGACATGGGGCAGTGGTGGCAGTGCTGGGGGATGGTTGGACTCAGTCTTAGAGAGCTTTTCCAGCCCAAACTATTCCATGGTCCTGTGGTTCTTCAGTTCCAAAGCAGTTTGTGATTTCTCACCTGGTCAAAACCTCTCTTTTAGAGGGATGTGAGGAAGGTGAGCATAGGAGGGACTGACCAGGCCCTGTGGGAGATCACCTGGGCCTCAAAAAACCCATGATTTAAAAAAATTAAGTCAATAATGCACCAAAGTTTACCCAGAGAGTCTCAGGCCGAACCTGGAAACCCTGAGCTTTAATCACCAGCCTGTTCTGCCCTTCACCTTCCACAAAAAGTGTTGTGTGAAGGTTAATTTGGGATTTAAACAGAGTTGGACTAAATGCAGAGACAATGAGAGCTGAGCTGAGCTGTGCTCAGGCAGAATCCACCCCAAAGTGCTTTTCTCTGCAGCAGGAACACGGCCTAATCCTCTTATCCTTGGAGCTGGAGGTCCTGGACGAGTGGGAATGGGCAGTTCCATTCGAGGAGAGGATTTGCTCTCTGGGTAAGAGGACTCAGGCTGAAAATGCAAATAATAACTGTTCTCCTGATGGCTTTGTAAAGGGATTGCTTACCCCAGGCTGTAAATGAGGCAAATTTCAGCCTCGTTCCCACTGCCCTGGTGGGCCTGGACAATCCTGAAGAGCTTCACCAGCAACCACAAGCACTTCTTTTTAAAAACTCATTTCAGAGTCATTGGATTTTGGCAAGCACGACATGAGCAGCACCACCATGATGAGGAGAAAGGGTCAACCACCACCTGAGATCACATCAGGGATTTTTGTTTAGAACTCTTAAAGGCTCTTCCATGCCACTGGATTTCTCCCCACAGCTCTCTGTCTCCTGGAATGAAATGCACTGGATCAGGAGAGAATCACAGCATCGTGGAATGGTTATGGTTGGAAAAGACCTTTCAGGTCGTCAAAATGATCTGAAATCTTGTAGTGAAGTTTGACATCATTTATAGCAGCTCAGGTCTCCCCTAGGACTCACACAAAGGTCCCTCCCGGAGCCCTTGTACATTGATTTTTCAGTGTAAACACCAAAGGAAATGCAACATTTGGGGTTTGTGCCTCACCGTGTGCATGTCTGACTCTGTGGCTGTCAAAAAACAACCCTCAGTGTTTTCTTTCGAATCCTGGAATTGTTAAGGTTGGAAAAGCTCTCACATCAGCGAGCCCAACCATTAACCCAGCACATTTAGTGGATGTAGTGCTCATTCTCAGAAAAAATAAATGGAATTTCGTGGTTTTCAGCATTCCCTCCCCTGTGCACTCCAACATTCCCAGACTTTGTGGGGCTGAGCACTTTCACACCTCTCTGGATAAATAAACCACAGAATCCCCTAAAACACTGCACCATTAAATTTGTTCCAGCAACAAATGATGCTTTTAGACACGAACCATTTGCTGTGTTGCTGGAGATTAACAGAGTTTATTAATCCTACAGAAGTTTGCATTGGCTAAACTCAACGTGGGCTGAGATATGGCTGCAGAGTAGAAATTAATGTCCAAAGAATTTGAGCTGTAAGAAAAACACTAAACTGGGTGTATTAAGAACTAAGCTTGTAAAAAAATAATGCTGGGAGGGAGAAAAATTTTTTTAAAACCATATATTTTTCCCTGTATTGTGGCTGTTTTGAGTATAATAAGACTCTTTGAGGAACTTTCTACTTAAAATGCACTTTTAATGTTTCTCCCTCGCTGCCAGGCTCTGCAAGGTCTCCACCTGATCTATTGGAAGTGGTAACAAACTCTTGAGATGTATTTTTGAAATCCTCAGACCTCTGCCCGGATTTGCAGCGATGACACCGAGGGAACAATAAAGCCACTGGAGAGACATTTAATGGGACACTTGAAATGAAATTCCAGGGGTTGGTAATGGCAGCTGAGCCTGTTCTTGCCATTTTCCCATTTAACAAGAAGAAAAGGCCAAACAAGGAGCAATTAGTCAGAATAAAATCAGCTTTGATGACATTTTCCCTCCTGAACTCTGGTATAAAATGGTCACCTAAGGAAGAAGGGAAGGGATGTGTGAGGAATTTGGTAGCAGAGCTGCATGTTCCTGCACACAGAGCTGGGTAAAAAATGAGCAGGTAAAGCCTCTGAGGGGTAATCAGAGCATGGGGTCCTCTCTGCTCATATTGTGCTTGATTTTGGTCCAAATTTTAATTAATCTCAGCTTTTCTTTGAAGCCTGTGCAGGTTAAACTTGGTTTTCATCCTGTGGATCTCCATGACACTGGCGTGCTCGGGTTACCCCGTTGGCCCTTCCATGGTAAGTCCCATCCTCTATTTCCTCCCAGATCTGTTGCATTCCTCTCAAATTACTCCTTTATTTAAATTTATTTTGTTTGTTTGATGGCTTCTTTGCTGCTGTGGTTTTATTTTTTTATAAAATGAAGAACTTTTTTGTGTTAAAGCTATTGGTTAAATATTTTTACCTGATTTTCCTGGAGCATAGCCTAATTTTTTGTGGAGTTATTAATAAAATATGCAAGCCTCTGAAATAATCATGTGAGCAACCCAGAGCATATTTAATGTGGAGTGTGGGGAGCAGAAATCCTGGATGGAAGAGGGAAAACCACAAATCCCCTCTCCATTTAATCAGAATTCCTTGCTTATCTCAAATAGGTGGAATTAGATATATATGTATTAATTTCACTTATTGCCAGCTAGTTTATAAATTAATTAACTTATTTTAATCAACTTATTTATTTGGACACAGCTGGATCTGAGTAGCCACATTTCCTAATGGGTGATTTCTCTTTCTGGCAATGATGTCAGGTTAAAAGGAGTTCAATTGCTTCAACAAATGTCAAAATAAAAATCATTTATTCAGTAAATCCAGTGAAAAAGCAGCTAAAAATTCAAAATAGGAATTCCTCTGTGCCTGGTTTTTGGATTTCTTGGAGTTTTTTCTTGCAAAAACTGTTTTTTCTTGTTAGGGAGAAAGTTCAGTCTGGGAAACCCCCTGTCAGTGGCAGAAGGTGTTGGGTGCAGAAAAAGTCATTAAACAAACAAAAAACCTGAAGTAATAACCAGTATTTAAAATAAAACACTGAATTGAAACAAATCCTAATGAATTTAATGGCAGTTTCACCAGCAATTCCAGGTGTTAATCCTATGGCTTTGCATGGAATTTTTGGGGATGGCAGAATATTGCTTTTAGATGGAAAATCAGCTGGGAAATCAGGATATGGTGAAAGATGCACAGAACAACCATGGACATGCCAGGAAATGCTTTTATTTTATAATTCATCAGGAATTAAATGCAGTTTATTTTAAGAGCTGTTGAAATAAGTCAAGGTTTTTATGTAGTTGGCATTTTTATCTTATAAAGTGGAAGTAAAAGGAATGTGTGCAAAAACCTGGATTTTTATGCAGACTTTTGAAAATTCCCATTACTGTTTTGTCATTATTAAACTTATTCAGAGCTACTTCCAGAATTAGTCATAACTACTGGAAAGCCTCCTCCAAATTTCAGCTTTACGCGTAGTTTTGTTTCCTCTTACCTGTAATTTAAGCCTCAGAAGTTCACACGGGTTATAACAAGCTGGTATTTCATTTTTCCCTGAAAAAATCTCATTTTGCAGCAATAAACACCTGTGTCGTTCCAAGGAAACTGTGTCGCAGCTGGTCAACATCACAGAAAACAATTCATATCATACCCTTAACATAATTGTATCAGTATTTTAGACCAGAAATGCATCAAAAACGATGAAAAAAATCTGATTTTGAACACAATAAATCCTTAGAAAATAACAGCTCATCCTTGTCATTCAAAGCATAAATTGCTTTTGTGTTCCCACTTTGCTTTCTATCCTAAACAAGTCCTGACAAATCCACAAATCCATAATTTCACCTTCTCTTATCTCTCTTTTTTCTCCTTGTTTATTTGTTTGTTTACCTTTAATCTCCAGAGCAACAACCCTTTTTATTTGACCTGCCGGCTGTACGGGAGATGGGATTCGTGCCTGGTGCTGCTGAGCAGCTGCCTCTCCAAGGTGGGCAGGGATGAGCAGCTGGCCCTGGGCAAGCCTCTCGTGGGGTCCCCTCTCCACAAAAGGTCCTTCCGCAACGGCGTGGGAGCGGGAATTAAAAAAACTTCCTCCCGAAGGGCAAAGTCCTGAGCAAGTGCCCCAAAGCCCGGCCCACGTTTTGACATCTGTTCCCATCGTTGCTTTGAGTGCTTTTGCTGCTTTTCTCTGACAAAGCCACCTCTGGAGTCCCCGTGTCCCCAGCGCCTCCCTGGGTGTCGATCTCCAGATCCGATGGGAGCGCTGGGGAAGGGCTTTGTTCCCAAAGTTACAGCAGTGATGCCTTAGGTGTTAATTTCTATATTTTTCAAATCCTGTACTGCCTGGTGTGTAACTCTGAAGTTCCTTGTAGCTCGTGAGCTGCTCTCTTAGGCCAGACAGACACAACAAAGCCTCTCTGAGCTTGCTGTTCAAGGACACCTGGGATGTCCTAGGCCCAAAAGGTGTAAACTGGGGCCATGAAAGAGGTGGAGAAATTGAAGAGAGCTAAAGCTTTAACTGGTGAATTTATGCTGATGTGCAAATGGACCAAACCTATATCAGTGTCAAGAACTCGTGACTCGTTGTCCACCTTGGGGTCCATTTTATGGAAGCAGCCTCTGGCTCCCCAGGGTGTGCCTTGAAGGCCTTCAAATAAATCCCTGCCTTTATTCCCTTACTCCTGTCTAGTCTCTGTTTCCAGGTGGCTGGGAGAAGGCATCAGCAGCATAAAGTTCTGTCTCCAAACGAGTGCTTTCCTTCGCTTCATTCCCCTCCTTTGTCCGGCCACAGATTTAATCAAGTTGCTTTTTGATGAGTACAAAGGTAATCCCGTGCTTTGAGGAGATGCGTGCACGCATCTTTGGGATAATATCTTTGGATATTATTCCCAAAATCCCTCCTCTCTGCCAGACACGAGGCATTCCTGTGCTTTCCCGTCCCAAATCACGTTTACTTGAAGACAACTGGTAATTTTAATACAGATTTAAAGTACATTTCATTTCAGGTTTCCAAAGACACGAAGGCCCACCGGAGAAAGGCAGAATCAGGCCCTACTTGTAACTTCCACTGGCTTTTTAATAGAGTTATTTAAAATGACTTTGGCAGGAAATAAGCTCTGGAGATGTCTCATTATATATCCAGAAGAATCCTGGGAAATCACTCTAAGGCAGGGTATCAGCCCAACTCCCTGTGCCTCAATTAATTAACTTAGGTAGGCAACCCCCAGCTGAAGAAATGTGCCAAAAATCTGGGATTTTTTTGGTCATTTCCTGTTGGGGGAAAAAAAAAAGAAAAGGTCATTTGATGTGAAATTTGTAAATATGGTGTGGAGGAAAGGTCACCTGCTGAGTTCCACACGTATGAGTTCCACCTGTGGCTGTGTCCCCCGGGTGTGGTGTGAGCTGTGCCCTTGGCTTGAAAACGTGGCCAAGTGTCCCTGCAATGCCTTTTGCAGCCTAAACTATGATATTAATTATAATAAATCACCACGTGGATGTTTTCTAATATTTCCCTGGTAAATATCATCACTCAGGAGGTCACTGTTAACCCTGCAGTGAGGTGGTTTGGTGTCATCACCTCTGTGATGCTGCCCCTGAGCCCGTGGGGTGAAGTGAGCCCAGCACGGAGCTGTGCTGGTGGGACAGTGAGTTTTTCTGGGTGATTTCTGGCTGATCCAAGGAGATCAAACACGTTCCTGCCTGTGTTTGTCCAGGCTGAAAAGTTTAACACATCCTGGTTTTAAACAGCTTGAACACTTGAGTTCCTTTGGGGTAGGCTCGAGGTTGCTGAGTCAGGTGGGAACCATGGAAGCCAGGAACCACGGAATGCTAGGAACCACGGAATGCTAGGAACCATAGAACCTAGGAACCATGGAACCCAGGAACCCCGGAATGCTAGGAACCACGGAATGCTAGGAA
>VYXC01010439.1:0-19313 GCA_013397175.1 Platysteira castanea | reverse complement strand
TTTTTTTTTTTTCT
Organism: Platysteira castanea; assembly: GCA_013397175.1. Lineage (NCBI taxonomy): Eukaryota > Metazoa > Chordata > Aves > Passeriformes > Platysteira > Platysteira castanea. Next base: position 19,299 of record VYXC01010439.1, on the reverse strand, counting down.
GGCTGGTGTGTGATTTCAAAAGTCTCCTGGGAGTGAATTGAAGAGATGGGAGGATTTTGGAGATACTCATCACACAAAAATGAGCAGTCACCTTTTGGCCACCTCTAGTTTAAGACCCTGCAGCATCAAGGAAGGGCTGGGCTGCATTAATCCCTGCAAATTCCAGCTGGAAAATCACGGAGCCCTCCCAGAGAATGAGGTGTGTGTGAGGTTTCATAGATTGCCCACCCTCCCGGCTATACAGATACCACAAAAATGTCCTTTTTGAGAGAAGATCCCGCGGAATTGTGGTCGTTTTTAAGTGAAAATAGCAGCTTTTGTTTGGAGCGCGTTCGTGCCCTCAGCCCCAGCCTGCCCGGAGCACTTTGCAACCAGAGCTGGTTCAAATACTCTGGAAAAAAGCAGGAAAATGGGAGACTGCCCTCTAACGTCCACAAATCCCAGCGAAAGGGACTGGAAAGCAGCACAGGGAGAAGGAGGGGATCAGGATTTGCTCTGGATGAGCAGAGTTTGGAGCAGAAAAGTAGAGGAATGTGTGAAATTTCGGGGTTTCAGAAGCACCAAATGCAGCTGAGGCGCCAGGAAAAGCCAAATCTGAGCCTCAAATTCTGTTTGTTTTGGAAATCCCACCCCAGGTGAGGCCTCAGCCTTTTCCTCCCCGCCTTTTAGTGGGGTGAGCATTCCGTGGGGTTGGATCAGATGATCCGCTGTGATCCCTTCCATCCTCAGCTGTCCTGTGATCCTGTTTTCCACGGAAAGGTGGGCCCCAAACCCAGAGTATTTCATGCCAGCTGCTAAAACTCTCAGATTAAGGAAAAGAAACATGCCTTGGGTCTGGTACCACCTCCTATTGCAACCAATGTGCTTTTAAAATATCAAAGATATCCCCAGAAAAGGGGGAAAGTCAATATTTGCATTAATACCAAAGATCAGAGAACACAGGGAATGGTCCCAGTGTGAGGCCCCGCTCTGGGATTTCGACACCACCAGATTTTTGGGATTTGTCCTCCCTTGCTGCCCAGCAGCAGATTTCTGTGGATTTCACATTTATTTGTGGCCACCAATTCACACCCTGGCCCCAGTGCTCCTTTTCCATGGAGAAGGGCTCGGGGAATAAACACAAAAGGTGTTCCCAAAACACTCCAGACTGCAATGCTGAATTTTGTGATCACTCAGGCAGCTCCCAGGAATGCTCACAGGGGAAGGACACCAAGGTGGATGCAAATCCAAACATGATTGAAGCATCAGTCACTTATTCACGGAGAAATATTTACTGTGGGTTTTTTTTAACTTGACAAAGGGATAATGAAATGTGTGTCCTAAGGGGGAGTTATGTGCAAATTTTATTCCAAACATTTGCAGTTAATGCAGAAATTGTGCCCTCACCAAGTATTGCAAAAGGCCAGCAATGAACCAAAACCCCAGAGGGGCTGAAATCAGGCTGGCCAGGACTTTTCTCCAAACAGTTTTCCATCAGGAAATGCCAGATCGTAAAGAATGGAGTGATCTGTGGAAATCAATCAGTCCTGACAGAGTCACAGCGAGGAACGTTCCCTGCCAGCTGTCAGCTCCTGCTGCAGTCTCCTTCAGGAGCAGATCCAGGATGTTCACCCACCCGGACACCTGGGCACACATCCCATGTCCCGTGTCCTTCCCAGCCCTGAAAGGCACCAGGAGCAGCAGAGCCCCTGAAATCCGGTGTCACTGTGACCTTTGTGCTGAGCTGTGTGACAGATTTCAGGCCTGAAGTGACCCGTGCAGGTCTGTTTGGTTTCTCCCATTTATTGTACATTTTTAACCTCGGAATTACCTGCACTGATTTCTGGTCTCCCGGCCAAGAAAGGAGAAGCAAATCCAAGCTGAAAACGACAGCAAAACCTGGAGAAAAGCTCTCCCAAGTCTCCCAAAGCACCGACCCTACAAGACCAGCAGATTTATTGACATTAGCAAGTGTTTATTCCTTGTTTTCCAAACAATCCAAAGCGAGCTGAGCGCTCCTGGGGCTAAAAGGAGCGAGAAGTGCCAGCCTTGGAGAGCAGCCACCTCCACTGGCCCTTCCCAAACTGCTCTGCAGGCACTCCCAGGGGCTCAGGAGGCTTCCCCAAACCTCCTCACATCCCCCATGGAGGCATCATCCCCACAGCTCCTGCACCTGCACTGATTTGGGTGGGATGGGGGAGCAGGAGCAGTCGGGATCCACACTTATCGACCCCGCTGGAGGTTTTCCTGCAATAGAATAAGAGCTTTATTCTTTTTTTTCCATCTTAGCTGTAGCGTGGTGTGTTTCCAGCCCTCCAGGAGGTGTTGCCACACGCCTTGGCAGCAGTTTTGGGTGCATCTGTGGAGGGTGGAGATGCCCGTGAGCAGATGGAGCTGGTGCAGATGGCCTGGCTGGCACAGACGGGGAGGAGGGGTCCCTTCCTTGGGGTGGGAGTGGGCTGGTGTTCCCTGCCAGAGGGGTCAGAACGGCTTCCACTTGCACTCAGGGGCCTTGTACCTGTGATTCCAGGCTGGAAAAGTGTAAATATCGCATGGAACGGCTTCCACTTATCACTCAGAGTGCCTGTCCCTGTGATTCCAGGCTGGAAAACTGTAAATATCACATGGAATGTGTGTCTGGGAAAACACAATAAAGACGCTCTCACACCTGCCAGGTTCAGCAGAAAGGAGGGGAATCTTTATTATTGACATATCTCACATTCTTATTCAATTCCCAACTCCACGAGGGATTGGAGGACATGTCACTTCCTTCTCAATCCCACTGGAGAAAAAAGATGTTCATCAAAGTTCTCTTATCACAAAAGGAATGAAAAACAGAAAATACCGTTAAGTAAACATTGGCCATTATTTACATGAAACTGTGAGAAAGAATCTGACTCCAAGGTTAAAAACAGAAGGCTTTAGCAAAAACCAGGGCAACAGGAACGGTTTTCACTTATCACTCAGAGTGCCTCTACCTGGGATTCCAGGCTGGAAAAGTGTAAATATCACATGGAATGGCTTTCACTTATCACTCAGGATCCCCATACCTGTGATTCCAGGCTGGAAAACTGTAAATATCCTATGGAATGGCTTTCACTTATCACGGAGGATCCCCATACCTGTGATTCCAGGCTGGAAAACTGCAAATATGCCATGGCAAGGCTCGTTGCTGGTGCCTTGGGAGGGATGGGTTTAGGAGAGGTATTTCCAGTCTGGATCCTGCACGTTGTTCCTGCTAAATGCTGATTAATTGTTATCTCTCTTTCATAAATCCCACGAGGAGAGCCGGAGCTCTCCTCCACGCAGCTCTGGCCTGGTTTAAATTCAGATTCAGGAGAGGGATGGGAACGAACCATTGCTGGATATGTGGGAATACTGGCGTGCTCTCCCTTTCCAGAAGCAATTCCCAACCTCTCTCCCCAAACACAAATCCCACCAGAGGGCAGAAACCAAGATTAAATCTGCCGTGTTTTTATTTCGTTCCAACACCTCAGTCTGAAATCCAAACTAACTTGCAGAGGAAAGCAAGGAGCCCTCTACCACCAGAATTCCAGCAGCAGGAACAACAGCCAGGCTCCAAAGGGCAGCAAAATATTCCATAAACTGTGAAAACCAGAGGATTCTGCAGCAGTGACTGAGGAGTTTTATATCCTGCATGGATTTCCTTCGAATTTTAATGAGGGAAACCGAGTAACCAGGAGGATTCTCCCATTTTAATAGCAGGAAGAGCGGATTCTCTGGAAAAGGAGGCCTTTTATCTTCTCCTCATGGAAACACTGCCACCAGCTGGTTCATGAACGGGGCTGACTGGGCTTTGCACAGGAAAAATTACACTGGGAGGGTTTTAACCCACAAAACTGGGAGTGGTATTTGAGGTCAGGATGTTTTCAGAACAGAAAGCAATTAATTATCTGTATGCTCCATTTCTTTTTCAAACAGAGGTACACGATGATAAAGCAATTAATGCTTTTTGCCTTAAATATCTTGTTAAACAAAGTGGCCACTACATGAGGTACTCCTGTCACCTTCCACCTCCAGGAACTGCTGTGACCATCTCAGATCCCCCTGCAGCTCAGACACCTCCAGGTTTGTAGCTGATTATTTTTCAATTAACGGTGAAATTAATTGAATTCAGGCATTTGAAATACATGAAAATGAATTTGCCTTTTCAGATCCATTGTTTTTTGCTGCTGTCCAGTGTTTTGCTGAGTCCCTGCTCACCGGGCTGCAGCTGGGGGTCTTGGTGCCAAGATTTGGGATGGTTCCATCAGCTCCTCACTCCTGATTCTGTTGAAACATCAGCAGTGGCAGCACTGAAATTCCAGTGGCCCTGGTGGGTTTTGAGACAATTCCTGTGCTCGGAATGATCAGTTCAGGTTTCCTGCAGCAGCCAGGAAAGTGCAGCTCAGCTTTTTAAAGCTGATGGAACAATCACTGGGAAGAGAAGCCTTGTAAATGGAGGGTGAGGCACAATTCCATGCTCAGGGGGATTCCCAATTGATCCTGTGCTGCAGAGACAGAGGATTTATTGCAGTCTGACCTCTGGGAGTGCAGCAGCAGATGTGTTCCAGGCTGGAGTAAATCATTTCCCTCCCAGGTGCTGATCTCCTTTGGCCCCAGACTCGGGTACTGACTTCTTGTGATTCACTTGTATTTATTTGGGGTTTTTACCTCTCAGCAAGCTGAAGCCATGAGGAATTTCAGGGCCCCTTCACCAAGTTTTGGCCTGAAGGGAACATGTGCCACCCACCAAACCCATGCCTGTGTTAGCACAGAATCCTGGAGGCTGGAAAAGCCCTCCAGGATCACCGAGCCCAAGCTGTGCCCAGTGCCCACCTTGTCCCCAGCCCAGAGCCCTGAGTGCCACCTCCAGGTGTTCCTTGGACACCTCCAGGGGCTGGGACTTCTCTGGATGTGCTCCAGGGCTCTGTGGTTGTTCTCTCCTGCATCACGAGCCAAGAATTCTCCCTGGTTTTTGCCACCAGACTCAGCTCAGGGCAAACCTAAACCCTATTTTTCCTCTTGCCTTATCATTAATACATTTAAAACCATTCAAGATGTGTTTTTTAAAAAAATTAGTGATAAAATTTAAGTGAGTACAAGTTTTCTCTGAGCTGGTTTCAACCCAGCAGCTCACAAGTCCTGCTTGAGGCTCTGTGTGGGGTGGGGTTTTCTTGCCAAAACAACTTTCCATGATGTGAGACCAAATTAATTGTTCTGTTTTCCCTTGGAAACAAACATTTCTCTAATGATCCCATATCTCATTAGGGAGCACTAAAATACTGGTTGTGCTCAGGGGGGACCTGGTTTGTCCTGATCTGACAGCAGGTGTTGGACCTTAAAACATCCCAGAATTGAAACTGTTCTGTCTCTGCACTTCCCACACCCTAAGAGTGTCCTGTTCTCCCCTTCCATTGGAATGCCTGTGCAATATTCACTGCTCAGCAACAACAACAAACACATTGAAATCCATCGGTTTAATTGGCTGCGGGAGTTTTCCTCCGGGAGGGAATTCAGGACATAAAACATTTTACAGCTCTGGTGCAGATTGTGTCGAGTTCTCTCCCAGCAGTCAATGGATTGCCTGGAAAAACAGGGAAGAGCCAGTGGAGGGAAGAGGGAATCCAGCCCCGTGCCTGGCCAGGGATGCTGCTGCCAGCACCACGAGAGAGGCAGAACACCCTAAAATCACCTCTGGAAACCCAGCCAGGAGGGGAAATTTCTCTCTTCACTGTACAATAACCCAGCCTCGGAGAGGAGGATGAGGGGAGGATGAAGCTGCAGTGAAGCACGGGCACTCTGTTCCCCAGGGACAGGCTCCTCCCAGGGATTTGGTGGAATTTGGAAGGTGCCCGTTGACTTCACGTGGCCGCTGCTTTACCCCGTCCTCCCAAGGCTGCAGCTGGACACGACCTGGGAGCTGCAGAAATATGGTTTGGGGGTGACACTGGAACTTCCTGACCTCTGAGGGCACTTGGGATGGCCCCAGCACAGGTGACACCTCGGTGGCTGCAGTGGACAGCTGGGTCCCTGCTCCGAGCTGCAGGTGCAGATGCAGGCACTGGGTGAGGAGAAATGGGAGCATCACTGAAAATCTCTTTGTTTTACTGATTTCATATTGGTTTCTTCTTTTTTCCTATTGCTGGGTCTATTTTAAGGAGGCTCAGGGGGGACTTTATTGCTGCACAAGTCCCTGGCAGGAGAGGGCAGCCGGGGGAAACAGGGACAGGAGGAGAGGGAACGGCCTCAGGCTGGGCCAGGGTGGACATCAGGAATAATTTTTTCATGGAAGGGGTTGTTAAGCATTGGCAGGGGCTGTCCAGGGAGGTTTGGAGTCCCCATCCCTGGAGGTGTCCCAGGACGGCCTGGAGGAGGCACTCAGTGCTCTGGGCTGGGGACAAGATTGGGATCAGGCACAGCTTGGACTCGATGGTCCTGGAGGTTTTTTCCACCCTAAATGATTCTGGGATTTTGGGATCTGATACATAAATCAATATATACTGCCAGCAGAAAATTAAGATCCCGATCTGATCCTGAAATTTAAGTTATTCCATAATTAAACAAAAAACTCATTTTAGGGAGATATTTAGACAGACAGCTGCCTCTTTCCAGCATCCATAGATATTCTAGAGTATCCATAGATATTCTGACAACACTACTCAGTTAGAGGGTTTCTTATCAACAGAAGTCATTGCATATTTGAAGTAATTTCATCAGTAAAGTCAGGATACGAAACAGTCAAATTTAAACTGAAAATGTGCATGTGTATACGGGGCAGATAAGTGCACCGTGCTGGTTTGAATTACCTGGTGACTCGTGAAGTGTCTCAGGGTAATTGCACTTTAAAATCCATGTTTGGGCCTCTGACAGGCTGGGAATATCCATCTTCCAAACTACAGATTCCCAGCACAGTGGAGAACTCTGTGTTCCACGGGAGTTCATGATGAGCTACACAGAAATCCTAATTGCACTCCTAATTGCCAGCAAGTCTGGCAGAAGACAGAGCATCCAAGGTGTGGATCCCAGTTGTTCAGGGAACACAGAAAGTGATGGGAAGGGACAGATTTCGTGTCACAGCAAAGCTGCTGTGTCCCAGGAGGATGTGCTGGCTGGAGCAGGCTCCCATGGGGTGGGAATGGTGCTTGATCCCAGTGGGGTTTGGATCAGATCCCGGGACAGCAACACAAGTTCTGCAATATTGACTGTTCCAGAGTCGTGTTTCTCTACAGATCTCATTAGCTGTCCCTTCATTAACTACAGGCTAATTGGGCACTTCTCATTTCACAAAGAGAATGTGTTGACCTTCAGTCAAATTCAAACAGACACTTCAGGGGAAGACTTAGAAAGCTCCTCTTGGAAAAACGAAAATCGTGGCATGTCAGGCATGACAAACATCTTTATTTTCTCCCTGTGTGTTTCGGAGGCCTGACTTCTGATTCAGCACATGAACACCTGCAGGAAAAGCTGTTTTCCCAATGTTCTTGGCAGATTTCTGCTCGGGATTATTTCAGATTGCAATGTTTTGCTTGCTGATAAGATGTAAATAAACCCATGCGCTCCCATTCCCCTTTGATAACAGAATTCATAGAATAAAAGATGAAACAGTCTCTCTTAAAAGATGTTTGCACACATTACAGAGTTGTGAAGCCTTTGAAGGTTGCTCATCCAAAAATGACAACAAAAGTGATGTTCACTGATGTTTTGTGCTGTAATTTAGCAGATTAGCAGCTAAATATCAGGTTATTAATTGACTTCTTTTCCCTAGTTTTCCTTAGGGATACCTGGCCAGTTCTGAAGGCAAAATGAAAAAATATCTCCTCATTCAGGAAACATGACCAGGCAGCAGAAATGGTGGTGATTTTTAGCAGAGGCTTCTGCAAACAGAGCTGTTACTCCTACAGGAGCCTCCTGACAAGTCCAGAACAAATATTCTGACAGCGAATCGACTCCTGAACTGCGTGAGCCAAACACTTTGAAAAATGCTGTGTGTTCACTCAGTCAAAGGTTTTCCACATTGTTGATAAACTCAGCTCCTTCAGCCTTCAAAAGAGTGATTTCTGTGTTCCTTGGCGTGTCCTTTGTGCTCTCCTCACAGGAATTTGTGAATACAGCAGTAACCAGTTAATTCTTGCACATTTAAAAAGACTTTTGTATGCTACAACGGGCTTGGGAGCTGCAAATTGAAGTTATACCTTAGGAATTAAAATGTTTTCCCTTCAGGAATTACTCCGTATCTCCCAGGCTAAAAATTCCCACTGTTTTCCATTGGCCCATGGGAACACGAGCCTTTATGAGGGCAAGAACTACCCAGAGGGGGGAAATAACAAGGAGAATGGAAAATCCAGGCTTGTGAAACCATTTGTTTCCCAGTGACTAAAGAGAGTGTGGATTTCCCTTTTTTCTTTCCAATCCAGGCCTCAGTCAGGGAGAGCTGAGGCCTCCCATGTGTCATCACCACGTTGGGCTTCAAAAGAGGTTTCTTCTTCTCCTTCTTCTTCCCCCAAGTGGCTCCTGCCTGGCACAAACAGCACTAAACCAACAAATACGAGGGGGTTTGATGTTGTGACTCAGAAAAAATCAACTCCTCCCAAACAAAAGCTGAAAGAGACTCCGGAGATGGTTCAGGCCCAGATCTTGTGTTGCCTCCAAGCAAAAACATTCTTCTAAACACCGAGTCAGACAAGAACCCTGCTGTGACAGCAGCCAGCAGCAATGCTAGTGAGGAAGTCTAGACAGCTCCTGCAAGAGAAATTAGGAATTCTTAAGACGTCTCCTGCTGCCACTGAGTTGGGCTCATTTTGCCTCACTGCCAGTGGACCAAGCTGGCTGCTGGTTTGCACCCCTCAAACATCCTCCCTTAGTCATCCTTTTCTTCTAGTAAACTAAAGCAAAACTTTAAACTTTGTTTTAAAAAGTCATGGGTTTTTTTGAAAGTTGAAGTCTCCCAGCTGCCCTCCAACCTCTACATTTCATCTCTGACCTTTCTGAAATTATCTCTTAAATCAAAATCTCTTTTGCAGCAGTCACAATAACGGCTCGTATTCAATATCCTCCCTCTCCCAGCAAGTCCTGAAGAATCACTGCATGGAAAGCTACTCCCACCTGAATTTTGCCTTGCAAGTCCTGAAGAATCACTGCATGGAAAGCTACTCCCACCTGAATTTTGCCTTGCTGGATGCATCTCATTTAATCATTTCCCCGTGGCAATCTCCAGTTCTGGTTGTTTGGGTTCCTTTCTATTTTGTGACATTGTAAGTTTTACATAAATGGAAATACTGAAGAGAATCAGGCCGAGGAGAGATTCCTGTGGATGCACACTGAGTTATCCCCAAGTGTATTGATGAATTCCTTCCCGAGGGTAGAAAACACCACTTTTCCCCAAGAAACATCCAAACAATCTGGTCCTACCCTAAGATCTTATTACAAAATCCAGCAAGTGGCAGACGAGAAAAAATAACCTCACTTCCAAATTTCTGTGCTGCTCCAAAACAAGACGTGAACTCTGTCATCCGCTTTGTTTTTGTCATCTCTGTCTGAATTTTAAAGCTCTGCCCATAAAGCAGCCGGAATTGCTGCTGGATTTTGAGGCAGGTGACATTTGTGCATCACTGCCGTGGCCGCCGGATGACTCTGGTGATGCTCTGATTCTGGGCAGTGAGTTGTCTCTAAGTGCTGGATGAAAAGCTCCCTGCATCATTAGGCACCTTGTTGTTTACTAAATGTCTTTTATGATCCTACAGGGGCCCCAGCCAAGGTTGTGGAGCTGATTGCGTGCGGATTTTCTATTTTGGGGGATTTCTAACTCAGCCGTTTGTTTTCACTCCGGGCTGAAATCTGGAGGATTGATTCTCAGCTGAGGCTGAGCTTAATTACTGAGTTTAACAGCAAAGTTCAGCGGGGCTGGATTAGACAGCTCGAGGGTGGCTCTGAGCATTGGAACGGCAACGTTTCCCAATATATTTTCTTTTTGGCAGAGGATAAGAATTTTAAAGGAAAGAGCTTAAAGCCTGAGGTGGTGTTGGTCTGGATGAGGGAATCATGGATTGGGTTGGGTTGGAAGGGAACTTTAAGGTTGTCTGCTTCAACCTCCAGCAGTGAGCAGGGGCATCTTCATCTAGACCATGTTCCTGGTGTTCCATGGACAAGGGACAAGGGACATCATCCCTCTGAACTTCTGTCAGGTGTTTGGTGTTAACTCTGAGCCAAAATGACCCTTTTAATTTAAAAAAAGTGACTTTATTAATCATTCTGTTTTGTTATTTTTTTAAACCTGACTTTGAAAAATCTCTTATAGATGGAAATGTTAATTAAATATGTGCTGTGAAGAAAAAATTATGACTGTCCTATGCTAGCTCTACAGCAAATCTAAAATAAATTTGTGATTTAAAAGTAACACAAAAAAATTAATGGTTTTTTAACCAACACAAATGGGATCAGCTGGAAAGGGATGTGTGTTGCTGGTGGAGGAAATTAGAGTGGCAATCTGACACATTGTTTGGCAAGGTCTAATATTAGGAATATTTTGTCAAGTGCTAAAAATAAACTGGAAAAAGTCTGGAAGGGTCCTGCAATGGCTGACTCAGCTGGTGCTTCCCAGAAAATTTTTCATCAGTCCATGACTACATTTCATTAAAAAGCTGATGTGATTTCTCCGTGTTTTGCAAAGGAATTGATCCATGGGAAGTGCAGGATTTCCAGTTTTGAAGCACCTCTGTGTTGGCCTGGTGGGGGTCATTTCCCCTGAGGCAGAAGGACAGCGGGGGCTGCAGCCACTGCAGGAGATCGCTCTGGAAGATTATCCCGGGCTGGAGACCTGCAGAGAAAAATGTCTCAACAAAAGGCTGGGAGAGCTGGGGGTGCTCACCTGGAGAGGAGAAGCTCCAGGGAGAGCTCAGAGCCCCTTCCAGGGCCTAAAGGGGCTCCAGGAGAGCTGGAGAGGGACTGGGGACAAGGGCTGGAGGGACAGGACACAGGGAATGGCTTTAAGCTGAAAGTGGGGAGATTTAGGTGGGATCTTGGGCAGGAATTGTTCCCTGGGAGGGTGGGCAGGCCCTGGCCCAGGGTGCCCAGAGCAGCTGGGGCTGCCCCTGGATCCCTGGCAGTGCCCAAGGCCAGGCTGGACACTGGGGCTGGGAGCAGCCTGGGACAGTGGGATGTGTCCCTGCCATGGCAGGGGTGGAACTGTGTGGGATTTAAGGTCCTTCCAAACCAGTCTGGGATTCCACGGCAAAGCTGCTGGGGTTTTATTCAGAGTTTTCACTTAGTCACTTCAGCTCAGATTAGAGAGCAGATTAAATCTGTTGTTTAATTATCCATCTATAATTCCAAACGGAACTTTCAGTCGTAGACCTCAAATTTAAGCACAGCTCTACTCATCCTCCCCTTCCCCCAATTTATTCAGTTTTCGTTTTCTCTACTGATGTGAGTAATAACACGACAGAACATTTTACAACAAATATTCCATTATTTTCTTGTTGTTGTTTCAAAACAGATTGATAAACATGTTTTTCTGAGTGTTTTCACTTCCAGGAGAAAGCTGCACCTCATGTGGGTGCCTCACATAATTCACCCAATAATCTCAGCACTCAATTAAATTTTAAATGTTTCTCCATTAAACACTTATTTTACCACAGTAAATAATTTAACAGGTTTTCATTTAAAAGTGTCTCACACCACAGAGTTTTCAATCTTCTTTTTTTTTAATAAAGTCACATCATCCTATTTCTTCAATCTGAAATAAATGGACTTTTGCCTAAAGATTTTTGGGCACATTCAGTGCTGGAACTCTGCACAACATTTGCATTCACCATCTGAGTAACATGGAAAAATAAAAGAAAAATTAATTAGGAAGCGAGCCCACCAACTTGGAATCAACAGATAAAAATGAAGTGCACTGACATTTTAACAAAACCCTCCATCAATTTCTGTCCTGAGTTCCTGTCCCAAATGAGGAACTGCTGCTTGTCACAATTGGTAATGACCAGGGTAATTCATATCCCAGAACTCCTCTGATGTACTCAGATAATTATCCAGACCCATCTCCTCCGGTGTTGAATCATTCTGTTCTTGATCTTACCCAAAAATTAACTTTCTGTTGACTTTGAGCAAGGAAAATTTTCAATAACCTAAATATCATTAAAAAGTCAGTGTTCCCTGGGAACTACAGACTGAGAGCTCAAGTTTCCCCTCTGCAATCAGGAATCTGCCAGGTGACTTTGGTGACAAACTGGGGATTGTTTAGAAAAATATTCAGAGGGTGGGAAAAATATTTTTATCTGTCCTTTTTTTTTTTTTTTTTCTGGAGAGAGAAAATCAGAAGTTGTTTGAATTTTGCTTTCAGATTTTAAAATCTATAGTGAATACTGATGACTAATGGGGAAAGGCTTCAAACTGAGACAGGAGAGATTAGGTGGGATTTTGGGCAGGAATTGTTCCCTGGGAGGGTGGGCAGGCCCTGGCACAGGGTGCCCAGAGCAGCTGTGGTTGCCCCTGGATCCCTGGCAGTGCCCAAGGCCAGGTTTAGGTTGGAAAGGACCTTGAAGCCCACCCAGTGCCACCCCTGCCATGGCAGGGACACCTCCCACTGTCCCAGGCTGCTCCCAGCCCCAGTGTCCAGCCTGGCCTTGGGCACTGCCAGGGATTCAGGGGCAGCCACAGCTGCTCTGGGCACCCTGGGCCAGGGCCTGCCCACCCTCCCAGGGAACAATTCCTGCCCAATTTCCCACCTAAACCTCCCCTCTTTTGGCTGGTTCAGGACCACCACCTTTTATTCCCAGCACCTTTGCCTGTTGCAGGACTCCAGGACAGACAGAAACCTTTTCCTTCCCTTTTCCCTCATTTGTGCATCGGAACCAGAGCATCGGACACCGGGACAATGCAGGGCTGCAAAAATCCCAAAAATCCCTCTGTGAGCTTGGAATTGCTCATGGCACAAAGGGCAGGAGATGCTCATTGACATCCCCAGGGTTTGGCCAACACAAAGCTGCCAAGTCAGGCCGAGAAAGGTCAGCACCCAGAAGTTGTTTGTGCTGGTGGTTAAGAGCCTAAAACGCTTTTGTAATTATGGAAATGGGCTGGAAAATATTCCGGAGGCGAGGATGAGCTGGGGATTCATTCCCTATCTTTATCTCATTAATTTCAGAACATGAGTTGTATTTCCTGAGCATCATTCATGGCCATAAAGTGCTTATCCCTCCATCATTGTGTCCTCATCCCTTTTTTGTTACAGGCTTGGCTGGCCTGAGATTATCCCAAACTCTTTGGATTTGGGATAAAACATTTGGACAACACCCAGCATAGTGAGACCTGTCCTGGATTGGAGCATTGAAAACAATCTCCACAGCAATCCTATGCAACACATGGAAAACTGTGATAAGAGTGTCTTGAAAACCTTTTAATGGGATGTGATTATGGATATTCCGTTGTCCTGCAGAAAATACCAGGAGAAACTTCGTGGGTATTGGAGCAACTCAGAGGAAACTTGCTTATTTCTAATTAGCTTGTATTAATTGGTAGCTTTTCATCAGTTAGTCCTAAATTAAGGGCAAATCCTTATGGTGCCATTCAGAGCTGCTGTCCTTAGGCTTTCTCCTATGGAAGAACTGCCGATGTTTAGGAATTATCATTTTGAAACATTTCATTTGCGTTCTGGCTTCCAAACGAACCCATGATCCTTATGGATTAAGCAGGGGTTTGATCAGCAGGGATGAGGGGATGCTCTTGGAAAACCTCACCCTGCAGCTCCCGTCTCTGTCAGCAGAAGGGTTCCAGGAGGGAATTGTGTCCCTCTCTGACCCAGAACGGTCCTGAGCAGAACTTTGGGATTTCAGGCACAGCCTTTTCTCTTACACTTCCCACACTTCTCAACACTTCACAGTAATCCAGGTGGAAGGTCACAAACACATCAGAAACGTTCTTGAAAAAACCTTCAATTATTTATTTTTCCCTTCAGATTCCCTTGCTGTTGGCCAAAGAAGCACTTTGGGGATGAACAGATTTTGTGACTTGATCAAAACCTCTTGTGTTTGCTCTGGTACCTCTTCAAACCCAGCAGCAGAGACCTTGGCTCTGTGGATGAAGATCCCAGCATTAATTTCCACTCTGTTCCGTGGATTCTGTTCACCCCTCTCGGAGTGAAGGCTGTGGCTGGGATATTTTTCCAAGATGTATTTTCTGCTTTGCTCCCTGTTTTGTCCAGCTGTGGGAAGGGGGAAATCTGCAGAGGAAACTCGTTTTATTCTCCTTTCATACAACGAAAAATGACCTTGGAAGGGCGAAAATGCAACTTCAGGGGTAGGAAAGGGGCAGGCTGAGGAAGGAATTTGTGGCAGATGTTTCTTGTGTAAAGACTAAAACAAACTGAGCTTTGAGGTTGCTCAGAAGGTAGAGCTGATGAGTAAACACAGCTAAGAAAGAAAGTAAATAAGTATTTGGCTATGCAGGAATACACAGTCCTTACAGGATAATCCCAGACAAAGTTTTAATTGTTTCTGTGTGGGGTTTAATCTGCGGGAGGGGAGCGGGAGAGGGAGAGAAGTGGCTGGGTCTAAACTGAGCTCCTGGTCCACACCACCGTGTCCTCACCCCTTCCAGGCATCTCCAGTTGGGATGGAAGCTCCAGCACAGACCATTCCATGTTTTTTTCAGCCATTCCTCTTCATTCCTTTGTGTCCTGGCTGGAACTCCTGCCCAGGCTCCCCCTGGATGGCCCAGGGCAGGCAGAGATGTCGGTGTCCTCTGGTTTGTGCTGTGCCACACATAAATCCAACTGATGGAGCCCTGGTGTCCCTTGTCCTGGGAATTCACTTCTTGGCCATGAACCTCCCTGTTTGGCTGAGGAGATGGGACAGGACGAGGCTGTGGATGGGTTAAGACAACAGAGCAGGGCAATAAATTTGTCCCAGTGCATTAAAAATGAGAATAAACTGCTTGATTTTGGCATCTCTGAACTCCAGCTCTGCATTGCAGCACGTCCCATGACTGACATCTGGGCCAGGAAGGTGGCATCCCATGCTGGCTGTAAATTTGTCCCCTCCACCCTCTTGCAGAGGTCACCTGAGGAGCAGGACACCGAGGCTGAAGCCCAGGACAGCTCCTTCCTTCCACCAGTCACCTTCTCCTTCTCATTTCCCGGCGGTGCCAAGCTGCCTCTAACAGATCCCGAGTGCCAGAAATGATTTTGGAAAGTTTCCCCTCTCTCTACTTAATTAAAAGCAACTCCTGCAGCTCTGGGGTGGCTCTGTTTGCCCATGAGAGAAGCCAGCCCTGATCTCTTGGGTGTTAAAGTGGAAAGTGGAGGTGTCCAGAAGAGCTCATCATGGAATCATGGAATGGGTTGGGATGGAAGGGACCTTGAAGATGATTTGTTCCAACAATTTCCACTGTCCCAGGTTGCTCCAAGCCCCTCCAGCCTGGCCTTGGGCACTGCCAGGGATCCAGGGGTAGCCCCAGCTGCTCTGGGCACCCTGGGCCAGGGCCTGCCCACCCTCCCAGGGAACAATTCCTGCCCAAGATCCACCCCAAATCTGCCCTCTTCTTGATTTAAAACCATCCCACTTACCCTGTCACTAAAATCTTCAATATTTTCTCTGCTCCAGCCTCTTCCTCCTGAGATGGTGAAGAGAATAACCAAATAAAACCTCTCAGAGGGTGTTAAATTCAAAGCAAACCCAAGAACTCTCAGCCTTTAGGTGAGGATGGAGCAGGGAGGCGCCTGCTTGGACTGCAGCCTGTGGGAATGAACAGTGATGGTCTCAGTAGATGCTCCCAGCCCCCTGTGACCACCTCAATGTGGTCACCTAAATGTGCACTAAACATGAAATATGACAGTTCCTGGGGTTCTAAAGGTCCCCTGGACTTTGGGCTGGGATGGTCCCTGTGCTCCTTGGGGAATTGCAGGGATGTGCCAGTAAAGGACACAATAAAGGGAACTCTGATACCTGCCAGGTTCAGCAGAAAGAGGAAAAAAGAGAAGCTTTATTTACATTTCTCATACTTTATAAGGTTCTCAATTCCACCAGGGATTGGAGGACATGGCACTTCCTCCTCAATCCCACTGGAGAAAAAGGATGCTCATCAAACTTTCTCTTATCACAAAAGGAATGAAAAACAGAAAACACAGCCAAATAAACATTGGCTGTTGTTTACATGAAACTGTGTGAAAATCTGACTCCAAATATGTAAAATATCAGAAGGCTGAGAAAAACCAGGGCGACACAGGAACACCACAGAGAGAGGAAGGGTCAGTGCTGCTCAAACTGCCCCACTCCAGGAGCTTTTCCCCTCTCACAGAGCCCAGGAGATGCTGGGAACAGCGCGTTTTGCTGGGTTGGGCTGAGTGTTGCGTGGGTTTTTTAATTTTCTTGTTGCTTACACATGAAATGATGGTAATAGTCCCTCAAAGCTGCTATTCCCCACGCTGGGAAAACACTCTTTAGCCACCTGCTGCAACAAGCACATTCAGAACCCAGCATTTTCTGTAAGAATAGAACCCTCACTGCTCAGGAGGTTTTACTAATCAGCTGCTGATTTTTCAGTTCTAATACCTCGGCTATTTATTTATTTATTCAAGTACCCTGTGTACTTTATTTAAAGCTAGGATTTTATTTAATGGTTGTTCAGACAACCAGAATAGAATGATCAACTCCAGACTGAGGGGTTTTTTCTTCATTATCCTGTACACAAGGGAAAAAAAACACAATCAAGAGACAGGAATTAAACTTTTTGGGGGAAATAACTTCTCAGCAGAGGCTTCACACCTCTCTCACTCCAGTGGCTGTGTTGTAATTGATATTAATAAGTTATAAATGCCATGAATATTTAAATTTTTATACAGCACATTTTATTTCAGGCAAAAGGAATGATTTAGCTCTGTTACTGTCTGCTGCTGCCACGTGGATTCCAGGTGAAACAGGCTCTGGGACTGGTTTGTGCTGACAGGGAGTGAGCACAGTGCTGAGCTCTTTTCCATCTCACATCCTTGCTGCAGGTGGCCACATCCTTGATCCCTTAGTCTGCCATAAAACAAAAGGAAAAGCTGTGGAAACACACTCTGGCTGCCTTCCAGTGTGAGAGATCCTGCCCTGAATTCACAAAGATGACTTTGGAAAGAAGATTCTGGGTTTGCTCTGTCACATCCCCTCTGGGGTGTCCCTTCCCTGAAGGGTTCTTGATTCCTCTCCCACAATGTTCAGGGAACAGGGAGTTGTTATTACTCAAATCATCACCATTCAGATCTAGAAATGACATTTAGATACTCTGCTGAGGTCCATCTCAGGTCACAGAACCATTTAGGGTGGGAAGGACCTCCAGGGTCATCGAGTCCAAGCTGTGCCCCATCCCCACCTTGTCCCCAGCCCAGAGCCCTGAGTGCCACCTCCAGCCCTTCCTGGGACACCTCCAGGGATGGGGACTCCAAACCTCCCTGGGCAGCCCCTTCCAGTGTTTAACAACCCCTTCCATGAAAAAATTATTCCTGCTGTCCACCCTGCCCCTCCCCTGGCCCAGCCTGAGGCCGTTCCCTCTCCTCCTGTCCCTGTTCCCTGCCAGCAGAGCCCGACCCCCCCTGAGCCCCCTCCTGTCAGGGACTTGTGCAGAGCCACCAGGGCCCCCCTGAGCCTCCTTTTCTCCAGGCTGAGCCCCTTTCCCAGCTCCCAGTGTCTCCATTAAAATGATGGAATGAAATTCTCCATCACTCCAGGCCTCCTCCTCAGCTCTGAGCCCAACAGGTCCCGTCCCAGCTCGGAGGGGTTGGGGTGGCCTCACCAGCAGCATTTTCCTTCTCAGCTGCATTTTGTTCACACTGTGCCTTATCCTCCCCCCGGGCCCTCGTGGGCACATTGTGATTCTCAGCAGTTACTCAATTTTATGAGAGGGAGAATTTGTGGAAGAAGGTCAAAGAAGATTAATAAGGGACAAGGTGTCTAATAACTACACAATAGTAGACAAAAATAGGAGAATGATCAGTGCTCACACTGTGCTGCTTGATCTTATTACCCTGCATTAGCAGCATTCATAATTTAAAACTTTAATAAACTCCCAGCCTCTTTGGGCCAAGATAGATGTTGCTGCTGGTTTTATTAGCTCCAGAACGGGCAGAAGCTGTATGCAACGTGATTATCCTGCATAAGCAAACACCTAATCACTCTGGGAACATTCTCATGAGTACTAAAAGGGACAAAATCAGACCAAAAGCAGCCTTGAGACAACATGGTTTGACCTTCAGCTTGAAGTTACTGTGGAACTGAGGTCGCTCAGTTTTGGAACAGATGGCAAAGAAGTGGAAGGCTCCAAATACCAAAGCCTGAACATCCCAGAATCCCAGACCGGTTTGGGTTGGAAAGGCCCTTGAATCACCCAGTTCCACCCCTGCCATGGACAGGGACACCTTCCATGGACCAGTTTGCTCCAGTCAGAAGCTGTGAGCCAGGTTATCCCTCATGGAACTGCTCTTTTTCCCTTTGTTCCTTCCTGTCTCATACACTTTATTCAGTCCTGATTGTTGCCTTAAGGTTATTATTTAATCCAGGAGCATGTGGCACTTTTTTCTCCTATTACACAGCATATTTATTTCTCAGTATCCCTCTCCTCTCCCCCAAGCCGAAGCTCAGGTGTTGGATGCACCAAACATCTCCTCCCCACGCTGCAGGTGCTGCCTGGCTGGGACAGGCACAGCCTGGACCCAGGGACACACGGCTGGGACAGATCTTCTGCCTCTGGGCAGCAGCTCCTTCCCTCTTTCCCCTTTTATCCCAAAGAATTTGGGTTTTTTTGCCCCGGCACAGCCCCTACTGTCCCGGGTGGTGCAGGTGAAAGGGATGAGCAGTGATGAGGAGCAAGGTGCTGTGGGATGGGGTTGGTTTCCTTGNGGAAGGCTCCAAATACCAAAGCCTGAACATCCCAGAATCCCAGACCGGTTTGGGTTGGAAAGGCCCTTGAATCACCCAGTTCCACCCCTGCCATGGACAGGGACACCTTCCATGGACCAGTTTGCTCCAGTCAGAAGCTGTGAGCCAGGTTATCCCTCATGGAACTGCTCTTTTTCCCTTTGTTCCTTCCTGTCTCATACACTTTATTCAGTCCTGATTGTTGCCTTAAGGTTATTATTTAATCCAGGAGCATGTGGCACTTTTTTCTCCTATTACACAGCATATTTATTTCTCAGTATCCCTCTCCTCTCCCCCAAGCCGAAGCTCAGGTGTTGGATGCACCAAACATCTCCTCCCCACGCTGCAGGTGCTGCCTGGCTGGGACAGGCACAGCCTGGACCCAGGGACACACGGCTGGGACAGATCTTCTGCCTCTGGGCAGCAGCTCCTT
>VYXC01010410.1:0-15405 GCA_013397175.1 Platysteira castanea | reverse complement strand
CCCCATAACATTAGAGAAGTCTTAGACAAATTTTCCCACTAATATAGCAATAGAGTCAAAGAAAATTCTAAAACAGCACTAACAAAATAATTATTGGTTTGTTCAAATTACTGTCAGTCAGGGAAGGAACATAAACACAGACGATGTTTAAATTGAAAACTGCAGAGTAACATCCTCAAACAGTAGGAATGATCAAAGTTATCTTACACTGAAATGATGAAATTGATTTTTCATTAGGAGTAAAAATACAAGTACCTCATATACCTAATGGAAAAAGCAAAATCAATGTTCATCTGTGTGGGGGTTTTGGCAATTTCTTTATTGATTCGAAAGAAATTGCAATTTTAAAAGTCCAAGAGGTTAATTTATTGTATCACTTTACTATTCAGCAAACAGCAATAGTACGCCTGGTATATATAACCAAAAAGGCAGAATAAAACTTACCATAATGAAATGTTCATGCATAAATGGATACACTGAAAACACAACTTAAATCTGGCTAATTCAGCTGCACTCTCTGAATTTAATTATTCTAATTAAAATCATCAAGCATCTATCTGCCATGAGACAATTACAGGCTTGCATTTTCATGTCCAAAGGAAAATGCAAAGCTTCACAACTGTAAAGCCATCTATTACTAAAGGATACAATGCCAAAAACAAAAATATGATCATGTATGAAACCTCCCCCAAGAATGGAAACGCAACACAAGACAGACAGATGCGAACAGTGAATACTCGAGGCAGTCACGGTTTACAGTGTTTCCACTAAAGCAGGGAGCAGAAGGGAACGACTTCAAAGACCTGAAAAGTGGTGAGATGCCAGCAAGACTGAGGCTTTCACACCTCCTGTCATCCCATCTTACAACGAAAAAGTTTCTGCTGTTTCTCCCTGTATTTCAAACAAGTCAAAAAAGGAAGAGATTCTTCTGTACTTAAAAAGACAAAACTAATCAGTTCTGTCTGCCCTCAAAACACCACCACCCAGAAGCNGTAGTATTGGAATGTGTATAAGAATAATATAGTGTCAATAAATCGACGTCATTTCCTTCTGTCTGCTGAACCTGGCAGGTGTCAGAGCCTCTTTATTGTGTCTCCACGGACACAGACTTGCCTCAAAATAAGTCCAAAAATGCAGAAGCTTTTAGATAGGGGAATGTTAACCACGGGAAAAGTGGAGATGCTGCAACACTTGGCACTTCACACAAGAGAAAAGTGTATCAAGCATCTTTTTCAAGTGAGTGCATTGCACTTTCAGATCCTGATTTCTCCATTTATATAATCTCCCCCAAGGCCCTAATGACACTAGGAATTATTGTCTGCTACTGTTATAAAGTGTAGAAAATAGGACAAATTGAAAGACACCTTTGAAAGGGTGAATAAGGCAACAACACTCCAACACACCAGTGGTGGTATAGCATCACGGAGTAAAAAGGAAAAGTATCCGCAGGCTGCAGAGTGTCTTAAGACAACAGACAGCTTGACAAACACAGTTATGCACAAATCTACAGACATGGTTAGGAGCTAAACTGAGTCAGGTGTTGGAAATTCTTTCCTTAACACAGGAAACATAATTGATAGTTTAAATATCATGACGGAACCAATATTTCATTTGTGACCTCATTTCAGTTTCAGAGCAATAGAACAGGGGTTGGAAAGCC
Organism: Platysteira castanea; assembly: GCA_013397175.1. NCBI lineage: Eukaryota > Metazoa > Chordata > Aves > Passeriformes > Platysteira > Platysteira castanea. Next base: position 13,745 of record VYXC01010410.1, on the reverse strand, counting down.
TTGGAGGCACTGAGCATCAGCCATTTCAAAGGTACTCTGCCAGGCAAACATCAGCTTTAATCCGCAGTACTTCTCTCCCAAACTGCAGTAGCACATCAATGAATAGCACTTCCTTGTAAGTCCTTACAAGTGACTTTGTGAGGACTAAGAATGCACTAATGTGAAAAATACCTGTGACAAACATGCTTCTCACTATTAAACATTCACACTATTAAACAAGCACACCAAACCTGGAGAAAAGCCTTTGAAAAAAAGGGCACATTTTAAAACAAGCCTTTGAAGAAAAGCTCTCACTCTTTGAGGACTCTCAAGTGGTACTTGGTTATACTGCTGCTCCCAGGTTTTAATTTTCTGCTGAGATTAAGGCTTTATTAGAGTGGGTTAAGACCACCGAGTGATTTACCAACAATTACACAAGTGCGTCCTGCTGTGGGAGCGACTCCAGTGCAGTCTGCAGAGCACAAAACACATGGGTGGACCTACACAGAGCAGCACCCGACCACAGCAGTCAGGCACGATCAACTCCAAAGAGGCACAATAAAGCACCTGGAATAGTTTCTATATGAGCCACCAGAATGAAAGTACTTGTAAAAGGAGGAAAGGCTAACTATTTCTGTTAGAACTGGATGGTAGTTCACAAAGTAAGCAAAGAAATCTGCTTGTCTGTGGGCCTAAGCAGGAACCCCAAGTTGAGGAGCTTTTCAGAAAGCCAGTCTCACTGAGGTCTGACACCTGCACCTGCACAAACACATCAAAATGTGCATTACTGAGTGGCCTCAGTGTCTATCAAGATCTGGCCTGTTACACATTTCAGTGATGGGAGCTTTGTCTTCGCAGGCATTTGTAATATTACAAATATTTGGACAGTGATGGTAGGAGCTGCATTGAAATATCTACTGAACACATATATTAGTTTCCATTTCCATCCACTCCCATTTTCTACACTTTGGATTTCTTTTTCCCCCAGTGGATCAATGCAATGGCTAATTTATATGCTATCCTCTAACCCACCAAAACTACTAGCCTTCCCAACCTTCCTTTCTTTCCACTATTTCTTTCTAATCAGTGTCCCCCAGGGTCCAATACTGGACACAGTATTGTTTAACCTACTCATCAATGGCAGGGATGAGGAAGCAGAGACTTCCTCAACAAGTTCACTGAAGACACAAAGCTGGGAGGAGCAGCCAATGCCCCTGAGTGCTGTGCAGCCCTTCAGAAGGGCCTCAACAGCCTGGAGGGAGGGCAGGGAAGAACTTCCTGAAGTTCAAAGGCTGTGCAGGGTCCTGCACCCAGGAGGAACAACCCCAGCACCAGCACGGGCTGGGGCTGAGCTGGAGCAGCTCTGAGGAGAAGGGCCTGGGGGTCCTGGTGGCAGCAGGCTGTCCATGAGCCAGCACCGTGCCCCTGTGACCGTAAGGCCGGTGNGAGTCTCCCTCACTGGGGACATTCCACAGTAGTCTGGATGCAATCCTGTGCCATGAGCTCTGGGATGGCCCTGCCTGAGCAGGGAGGTGGGATCAGGTGACCCACTGTGGGCCCTTCCAACCTGACCCATTCTGCCATTTGGCAATAAAGCTGATTTTAAGAACAGAGATAAGACATTATCAAGAGATAAGCCAGGCTTATAATGAAGTGCAAGGGAAAGAAGTGCTATGTGTGCATCACAAAGGCGGCTTACCCAGGAGATTTAAGGTTTGGAAAAGATGAGACAGAAGAACCACGTGAGTTTTTAGCCTCAGTCCTTTATTAAGGATTACACTTGGGATATGAAAGCGTAACAACATGGAACAACTCCTGGCATGTGATCTGACCAATAACTGTACAAATCCTACTGCAATGCCAGCAGGAGTCAAGACAGTCAGAAAAGAAAGATACCAAAACTTCCTTTCCCATTCCATTTGAACTGATTGCCCTCAACAGAGACAAACATCTCCTGTGACATTAAGTTGTCATCAGCTTCTGTAAACCCCAGTTCACTCAGTCTTTTCTTGTGCATCTGGCTCTTCTTTGCAGAAGTAGCCCCGAGTACATGTGCAATTTCAGAGTTGTTTTCAGTTTGTTCAGAAGTCTCAGCTCGCTTATAAAGCTCCAACTCATCAGTTACACACCCAGGTTGTTCTTGCCTGGAGCCCTCTGCACAGGCTGTGTCATCACCTGCCTGGGTATTCCCTAAGGCAGGAAACAGTCAGAATGTCATCAAGAGTTATGCAAAACAGCCACATCATTAAAAAATCCTGGAATTAATTTTCTTCAATTTTAACACTGCCACCTCATCCCACTCACTCTTTGGTTAAGTAATTCATGACAGCAACAAATTTCAAATACAAGTTATGAATTATGCAATCCAAAAACCTGGGTATACTAGACTTACTAGTTTTAGAAGTTTCTTCTGGGAAAAGAAAAATACCTTTAGTTCCCTGTGCTGAAGCATCCTTCATTTCAGAGGCCATCACTGGTCTAACCAGGACCACACCATATCCTTCATTGTTATGGATCATATTATTAACCATGGTTATCTTGGGAGCCTCATAATCCTCATCTAAGAAGTTCTACAGAACAGAACAGAAATCCAACATGTCATGTCCAGCTAAAGCGATACAAAAACCTTCTAGGTTTAGGTAGAATCAGTTCTCTGTATTGGCTAAAGCAGGATTATTTGCCTACACAAGTGACATTGCAAAAGGAATTCTCTCCTTCTGGCAGGTAAGAAATAAAACCAGGTGACTGCTTTGGTGGCCAGCCCAAGGCCAGCAAGTCCCACTGTCATCATGTGTGACATGTAAGAGTCCCAGCATAACACAGCAGGGTTTTAAGCCAACCCAAACCTACCGGCACTAACTGTAGCACTGATAAGCTTTTGGCAAACCAGTACCTCGTGGCTGGGACTGACCTTGACCAGTATTCCCTCCTTGCAGTGGTGGATCCCGTTGTGCAGGAGGGTGCACGCACTTCCTGGATAGATTTCCACACCAGCACCCTGCAAGATACAGTTGGTAGCAGTTCATAAACAGCTCAGGCACATTTACTATTGAACTTGACCACTCCACAGCAGATCTTTGCATTCATCTACCAGTTTGCAAAACTGTGTTACCCTCCCCCCTCCAGCTTCACAGCTTTGTTACCCAGCTCAAGCAGCATTACTCGAGGCTGAGGCCCCACAGTATTACTGGCACCACTCCATGAAGGCCTGCTGAAGAGTAGCTGCACAGCCTTGCCTTGCTTGTTTTTCAGTCATCCCTCTCAATACCTCAAGCCCCATAATTCTTCAAAATATCCAAATCAGAGTCCATGTTTGTGTTTATCATCCCTCTGTAAGAATCAAAGGTGTCCAAAAAGGGCATTTCACTTGCAGAACAAATGGATATGAGAAAACTAGTGATGGGCAGAGAAACCAGACAATCACTTTAAAAGTGCTGCAGGATGTGAATCAGCTATGCAGCAATGGTTATTTCACAGATGTCCCCTGTTACTGCATCACTTTGCTATCATCACACACAAATCAGCCTGAGACATTTCACTAGAGATGATAAGAGGCTACAAGACCTCTGTGAGGACCAATCTTGATTCAGTAACATGCAGCTGTCCAAAATGAATATGTAAAGGTTCTTTCCAGCGCGACAGAAGCCACCCTATGACTGACTGCACTATTTCCAAAGAGAAACCTTTATTTTAAATTAGGAAACAAGCCGAAGTTAAGAATGAGTGTGTACCTTGGCCCCATAGAGATCTGAGTTTTTCATCAGTAGCTCAGCTGATGTCCTCACTGTTATTCCTGTGGTTTCACACTGTAACACACAATTCTCCAGTGTGGTTTTCCCATGATGGACATCTACATACACAGAAACAGTTATTGCTGGATGAACCAGTTCTGCAAAGACAAACCCCTCTTACAGACAGACAGCCTTAGAGCAGCTTTGCAGTGTGATATTTTCATTTTATCCACTTCAGGTTCAATTCACTGATTTGCTCATGTGTGGTTTGAACTCGTGCTGTTTTTCTGGTCTAAGCAGGGACACTGCTGCAAGGGAGCACTGGCTGAAGATTTGTCTTGGAGGTTTTTTGGCTTTTTCTTTTTTTTTTTATGACAGCAGTAATTCTTTTCATTACATTCCTAAGAGACTTCTGGATTGAAAAGGCATTAAATACCTGCATACAAATGTTAATAAACATTTTAACATGTTTAAAATCCAAATGTCTGTTGAGGCAAAATATTAATTAGCATCTTCTGCAAAGACAAGCCCATGGTTAATAAAGTCATTGGATACAATTTAGACTTAGTTGAGTGTCAGTTTGAAGGTGCTGGAAACAAAGTCCTACAGCACTCCTACAGCATGTGCTGTTCCTCAGTGGAGCACTGCCTGTGGTCAGCTGCAGCTGAATATTGCCATGCCTCTTCTGTGGAAAGAGGAATTGTTTCCTTTTCCAGGCAGCCTGACACAGGCTGTGCAGCACTCAGTCAGGCTGCCTTAACAGCAGAACAATGATCAAGTCAAATGACCTTATCCCAGTATAAGAATAAAGCATAAGAGCCACAATAGCTTCATTGTACAAACAGAAGTTATTTTGATGCCCACATTACAAGCAAGTAAAAAAAGAGGGGAAAGACTTGGTATTTATACCTGTAGGGCTCCTCTCTACAATATTTTGTTAAACTGCAACACTGGGTCCCCAGCTTTAATTCTAATGCTAATTATGAAAGAGTCACAAAAAGATCAAGGTGCTTTTACACTTACTTAAAATCCCCTCCACAGCATCATGTTGCACTAACTTCAAGTTGGAGATATTTATATTGGCTCCTGTACAGTCAAAGAAGTTGTCTCCTTTCCCTTGTTTTTCTATCACAACATCATCTGGCAGGCCATAGCCTAAGAGGAGAGGTGAAAGATCCAAGTTTGGAGAACATCTGGTGACAATGAGGTGCTCAGTACATAACAGACTCTTAAATTAATGGCAGAAGTTTAAAGCTTGATGTTTTAATACCTTGACCAGGATTTTCACCAAGTGGCCAGGCTGCACCTTACACCCCCTCTGTGCCAAGGTACAGGCACTCCAAACCAAAAAGTTACCTTACTTGAATGGCATACAACAAAATGCAAAGTTATTTGAGAAAGCTGAAGAAATGGGTAACTAAGCTCACATCTGCCAAGGCCAAAGTTCTCACTCCCAAAAGTTACAACAGAGCAGGGGGCATGCAGGAATTGAGGACACACAGGCACCTCCAGTCTGTTCTCAAAGGACAGAAGTTCACTAGAGCACGCAGAGGTTCTAAAGAACACATAGAGAAAAAGCAGTCACATCACAACACAAGGAAAAAAAGTGCAAAGGGCTTGAAATTGTCAGTATGCCTCACTCGACTTCCCTATTTGCATGGAATTTGGGGGAAAATTCAGAGTTCCTGTGTTGCATAGGCTTCCCAATTAATTTAGTTTAAAAAGAAGCTTTCACAAGCACATGCCAACATTGATTTACTAAGCCATCCACAGTTGTCAGCATTTAAGCACTTACAGGAAAATTTATGAGCATGTAAAGCTTTTATTGCTTGTCACTGACAAGAATCATGATAAGGAAAGCAATAATGCAACATCCATTAAAGCAGCACGAGCCCTACCATTTTCGGAAAGCACACACAAGATAAGAAGTGCCCGAGCAGGATGCCAGCTTTTCCCCAAGTACATAAATAAATAAATACTGCCACGTGCAAGTAGAGGGGTTAGAAACAAACAAAAGAGAAGAAAACAACCCCCAAAACAACCAAAAAAAACCCCCAAACAACCAACCTTTGAACAAGAGTTGGCAGAAAGTTTTAAAGACAGGCAATTTAATGCAAAGTTAAGTGATTGATACTTCAACACATGGTATTACCTAGAAATCTTTTCCCACTGCTACTGATTTATGGTCACCCCTGCAGAGTAGAGGGCATGGGGCAGTTCCAGCATGTAAAAAGAGAGCACCACAGGACAGCAAAAGTCAAATGTAGTTTAACTTCTCACCACTACAGAAAGAGGTTATTATCCAAAGCAGGAGTTTTAGGAACGGTTGTCCTACAGAATGCCTGCAGTTTTCTAACTGTGCCTTCAGCTTGCTTTACACTTCATCTCTGAAGCAGCAGCTCTAGAACGAAGGAAGGTTCACCTGTTGCCCAGGGGTGTTCACTCCCCAGTAGGGTTGTGCCCCTGCCTGAGGGGCTCCACAGCAGCCAGAGGCCGCTGTCATCCACTGACACTGAGCACAGACAGAGAAGGACAGATGCTGCAGGTTCCCAGGCAGCTTGAACAACTATGGCACAAGGAGAAGGGAATTTCTCAGGTGCCTTTGCAAAACCTTTTTTGTCAGGCATGGAAGTTATCTTTATCATGACTTCCTGCAACAGCTACTGCTTTAACCTTATTTAGTTCCTGTTTTTATTTATCCCTGACTTATACTTTCAACCTTAGTAGTGACTGGCACAGTGGTTGGGAAAAAATAAAGGCTCTATGAAGCAAAGTGACCTATCTTTCACGAGTCAGCCCTTCATCCCAAAAAAACCACCAAAGCAGCCAGCTGCTCAGATTAGTGCCAGCAAAGTTTGTCTCGATGCTCCTACTTCAAATGTTCCTGGCTGCTCCTATTGCCATAATACCTTATCTAACAGGAGTCCATATAAGAAGATGAAATACCTGACAAGTACTTGTTATTCAGAGCATGGTTTGTACTAAAAATACATATTTATATGCCTTGCTCCTTAAAATAGAGCAGCTCATCCTTTAATGTGTGCTACTGCACCATTTGTATTTCAGTTTCCTCAAAGCTAGAAAAGCAATAAATAGCACCACACACAATTTTAGAACAACGTCATTCTTGAGATAAATAAAGCACTTTGTCGAGGTCCCTTGTCCTGCAGGTGCACTGGTTATCACAATGTCTATCTGTATAAATCAAACACACACGGGACATGGGCAAGAAAGAACATGACACTCATAAAACAAGAAGGGCGAGAAAAATAAAGTCCAGAACAGCAGGAAATTAAACTCTCAGACTTCTTTTCATTAGGAAGATTTGATGAGATAAAAATGCAACTTAATAAGTATCTGAACAGCTGCAGAAGCCCCAGTGATAAACAGACTGTAACACTGCAACAGACTGCGCCTGCCTAAAGCAGAGGAATACACTGAGAAATCAAGAATGGCGAGGGAGAGACAGCAACATAGCCTAGGCAAAGCAGAAGTATTTAAAACACAAATATTTTGCAAGAAAAATCCTAAAATCGCATCTGTTGTGTCTGTTTCTACAGAGAAAATGTGCTAATCAAAAGCTTCCTCCTCCACGCACGTGCATCCCACAAATGCAGAGCCAGGCTGGCAGCCCCTGCTCCCCATCACTGACATGCTCCAAGTGCCATCAGTAAATCCTAAGAGCACCTCCTGGCTCCTTCCCCCTGCTCTCACTGGGGCTGTACCAGCAGTGGGGCTCAGAGGCTGCCCCTGAGGCACATTCAGACATGCAAAGAAGAACAAAGACATTTCTCAAGTACTCTTAAGTTAGTAGAAGCCTCTCAGAATAAATTCTGTGTTTCTACTATTACAACCATCAAGTCCCTTAGGTTTCTGTTGAGTCCTCTCTATTACCAACATAATCGCCATTTATGCAGACAAATAGGAGGAGATTATGAATTTTCTACTAATCAACAAAATCTGCAGTTTCAACCAAAAAAAACTAATGAAGCAGCTCCCTCCACCCCGCATTAGGCACAGCTCTGCAGCACAAACAGGAATACTTGGAAGAAAAAAGCAAATGCTCCTGGCAAACTCTGCAAGGAGTAAATCCTTACACAGAGCTAGTTTAAGATATTTCATTTGCTTGTTTAAGGACCTTTAGACTAGCAAACCTTCTACCTTCTATCTCAACTGAATCAGCAATGCAGAACACGCCATCCACAACATAATGGCCGGGACAGATGATGACTCTGTCTCCTTCGTAACAGGCATTTACAGCTGCCAGTGGATCACAGTGAAACTGCAAAAGATAAAAAAATACAATCAGCTCCCAAACAATGCTGTAAAAATGAATACATTTATGCTCTTAGAGCTTGCTTTCAGTTAAATGCTGCTGCTTTTACTTATAAGAAACCCTTTTAATGGCACCAATACAAAATTTCTACTTTGAATTCAAGAATTGTAGCCCTCTGTGGACAAAACCAGCCTTAACACGTGCCTTTGATGTTTGTATCTTGTCCATTCCCCCAAGAGAAAACTGGGGACACACAGATCAAAGAGCACATGCACCCCAAAGCAAACTTCACCACAGCCTTGGTTCCAGGCCAACACTTCAATTGTGCCTTAGTGATTTGCCATGAATTTGCCATGAAGAAATAGATGACAGAAGGTGAAGAAAATAAAAACCAAACAATTCAGCAGGTAGATCAGAGCTGGTCTGAATACTCCTGTGTTTGCTCGCAGTACGAGTCACCCCCAAACAGAGTTCAAATACCACAGTGCTATACAGTGTCTACACAGTCCTTTTCCTTGATAAAGAGGGCAGGCTGATATCCTTCACAAACATTACCGAGGGATTCCATGCTGAAGGATGACAAACAGTACAGAAAAACTACACATTTATTGCTTCCCAGCGAATTCCAGGGTAAGCACAGTAAGAGCATTTTTTCAGTTGCCAAGTCAGAAAATCAGATTTACAGCCTAAAAGTTATTCCAGGACGTTCTCCATGGCTCCATTTTGGCAAAGTGTAATTCATGAACATGATCAGAATACAGCAAACCATTTCATTGGGTGCAAGGAATTCAGCCTGTTCTTAACTGCTTAAGTAGCAAGTTTTGTCTGAATTCACTAAAACTAAACATATCTGCTCCTAAAATAAATGTATTTCCTACACAGTACCAAAGAAAGAAAATGACATTTCTTCCTTCAAACTCTAGATTATTATCAGCAGCATCAAGAGACACGGGCATTTCAAAATTAAATTCAAGTGTTACGCCTTACCATGTTTCATTATAGAATTATTAGAGGTTCATCTAATTTCCTACACACAGGAAGTAAGTGGCTTGTCTAGAGTACTCAACAGGCACAAATGAATTAAAAGAAATTATTTGTATCATCCAGTTTTACCACTAATTGTTTAAATTAGTGGTGGGATTTGTTTTTAACTGACAAAAAAATCCCACCACTGTAGTATGTTGCGAACATAGTATCTCGCACGTGGTAAATTAACTTGTTCTTCCACACTGTTTCTCGAGAGAAAAAACTATTAGCAGACAATTCCTGTTACTGCACCTGTATTTCTAGGCCTTCACAAGATTCTGGGCAAAGTTTGTCCCTTGTTAACAGCTGGAGCAGACTTGCTGTCATGATCTGGGGCACAACATGAGCGACCTTGGCACCCGTTGGTCTCAGTCCTTTAGCCTGGAGGCTGCCGTATTTTTGGTAACCAAACACGTATCTGGAACAAGATCAACACAGCCAACAGCCCTTCCTTCAGTAAACACCTCCTCTAAGTTATGTGAATCCCCTCAGGAGCCTCCTCCCTGCACAAACCCACCGATTACCTCAGCAGAGGATTCTCAATTAGTTTTAGCTTTTGTTTTAAGTGCTCCACTTTGTCATACAATTTTAGTCCTTCCACCATGGAAACGTTTTCTGCTTCTGAGTCCAAATCATTGCTTGATATGCTGTTCCTCACATTTAAAAACTTCTCATAAAGCTCTTCACACTGAGACAACAAGTTCTGATAATCAACTACGAGCCCAGAAGGCACGCGGTGTTCCAGGACGTCATAGTGCCTGTAATTCAGAGCAAGGGTTCAATCCTCAAAGATCAAACATGAGACTGGAGAGAACCTGAGGAGTTCTGCATCAGTACTTGAGTCAAGGTTCTCTGCAGTCTGCATCAACACTGTTCCACTTTATCTGAAAGCAGCAAAACCAGAAAATCTGAACAGACACAAACATTTTACTTTCTAAATAGCTGCCCATCCACCTTGAAAGATTGTATACAACTGTCAGAAACTCACCCTAAAGGAAAGGCATAAGCACAGCCATAAAAACAGAGTAACTATTTAGAATGTAATATCTAAGCCTTTATTAGAAAAACTAAGAAAGATTCACACACATTCCTCCTACAGAATGACCAATCTACAAGTTTTTGTTTACATTCAGCTCAGTTCTGGCTTTTATTTTATGCCCAGAGGTAAAGAATGGAGCATCCCATGCCAGCTTTTATTAGGATTGCAACTCATACGAGTGTGACGGTGACTATTGCTGGGTTTGGGACACCATCTGATGAAATGCCAAGGATAACAGGGAAAAACTGAGGGCTCAGAAATCAAGTGGCAGCCTCAGTTGTGCTCTATTTCCATACAAAATTTTGACCAGCAAACAGTGAATGCTGTTAGAAACAAACTTGCTTTGGTTTACAAGTCAACAGGGGCTTTTTACACCTGATTTTGAGTCACTATTCCCACATCACACATTCCAGTGGTTCTGCTCCAAGAACAGCAAAGGTGTTGCACTCACAGTCTCAGTCGGGGCTCAACACATCGCACAAAGTAATCAAACTCATCCTCCTCCTCCTCATCCCAGGTCCTCCAGATGTGCTGGTAGAAGAACCTTTGGAAGCAAAATAAGCATGAAATCATACGGAGGAGAGCAGTCAACAGCACTGGAAACACCAATGTAACCAATGTGAGAATTCACCTCAAAGCATCAACTCTATCTAAATTCACGTTACTGCCCCCTAAGCTGCTGAGGACACACAGCAGTCACCTCTCCTGCCTGTTGCTTACCCACATAAAGAGTTTTATTTTGTGTCTAAGTTTGAAATTCGTAGTAACCTACGTCCTACTTCCTCAAAAGGGAGTGAACTACTAAAAGCTGGATTTGAAAAGCAAAACTGACACTCTTCAGATTCTGAGGCTTTTTGGTTGTTTGGTTTTGGCCAATTACCCTTCAGCTACGCTTTCTTTCTGACAATGTAGGTCATTCCTCCTATTTTAGCTTTTTTGTCCAGTCCTACAGCATATTTCTAGAGAGGTTTCAAACAGCATGTAGTGCCTGAAAGAAAGGGAGATAGAAAAGAGATAGATCATAAAGAATGAAAAAGAAAACAGAATATGTAAAGAGGCACTTAAAAAATAAAGAGCAAATTTAGCGGAGAAGGTAAAACGCAGAAAGAAGAATAGGACAAAAAAAAAAGAAAAATCCACCAAAACATTATTAAAGAGAAAGACCACTGTACTAGTCTGCAAGTGATACAGTCCAAAGAACTCTAGGGTGAAAAGGAGAGGGAAAGCAGCCTCCTCAGAGTACCAGTCATCAGATTTACTTTGGATAACTTGGCTTGTGGAGCTGCCAGCATGGCCCAAGAATTGAGGACAGGACCCACTGGGTACTAGCAGGGTGTAACTGTCCTACCTGACGTGCTCTACGGCTAGTGCTGTCTGGTCAAACTCTCCTGACTCATCATACACAACCCACAGCTCCTGCAGTAGGATCTGATGTTCCTTCAGCTCCAGGAGCTCCTGCATGCACTCCAGGGTAAAGCTGCCATCCTGGGACTCGCACAGGAAGGGCTCACTGAGCTGCACAACTGCCTTCAGAGCCGAGAAATTCACATCAACCACCTGTGGGAACAAACAGCCCCGCAGATCCCTCAGAACTGCAGATCCAGCTGAGGGAGGGGAACGTGGTGTGCCTCGGTCAGGGCCATTCTGGGTCCCTACTGACCCACACAAACCAACACAAGTGGCACAGCACAGCCAAGCTATCTCAGCTGAACAATGACCCAGAGTTAAGCTTCTCACAACCACACCACTAGAGAGCCTTTCCCACATCCAAAACTTCATTCAAACCCCTCACAATGTCCGTAACAAGGCCAGTAAGTTGCTCTCTTTTTTTTGTTTTGTTTTGTTTTGCTGTTTTTAAAAAATGGCAAAAGCAATATCCTCAGACTCAAACAAATCAATACCTCACAGCTCTTTGGGACTCCTTTGAGGCTCATTTTTCAAAGTGCCCACAGCATACAAACAATCCAAAGAGTTAGTCTGGGCCAGTGAAAGCCATTTGGTCACTAACCGGGGAGAAGAGCTGAGGGGCTACAAAGTTTTTCCCTCCTCAACCATGTGATGGAACTGTAAGGTTTGTAACAGTGATGTATGACCTGGACATTGAGAGACCTGGAAAAGTCTGTTACAGAGGTAAATTATGTTAACTGGAGACAAATACCTGAGCAGCAGTGATGCACTCACCTCAACAAGGACCTCAAACACATCAGTGTGCCAGATCGCCTGCCAGCCAGAGGGCTCAAGGACCTTCCCCAGGTACTCAGCTATGAGCTGCTTCACCTCAGAAGCTTTACAGTCAGCTAAAAAGAAATTGAAGACAGTACATGTATGACAGGAATGGAAGAAAAGTCCTCCAGATCATTTTCCTCCTGGAAAATGAAAGTCAACACAATTGAAATGTTCCTCTACGACCTCTCATGTTGGACTTCATTCTGTTCCACTTGTGATAGCCATCTGCATTCTTGCTGGTTTTCTTAGTATTAAGAGAGCTGGAGAGCATCTGGTTTGTGCTCCTCTGAAAGACATCCAGGGCTCAGCCTTCCAGACTGAAGGTTTCAGTACCAATGGTATTAAACATACCACTTATGCCTTATCCTAAACAGGTTTACAACACACACAAAAAAGAAATTCTAGGAAGACCAGCTAAAACAAGGCACAGAATCCACTGTGAACACCTCTGCCTTTCCATCATTCAGATTTTATTAATTTATATTAAAATTACTGCCTCCTGGTCCTCCAGCTAGAGCAGCTGATGTTACAGCATAAGTGATGACAGGACACTGTATCTTTTCCAGCCCCCATTACTAAAAGCAGCTCACAGCTTAATACACAAGTGACTCCACTTAAGCTAGATCGTTTAAAGTCACTACAAGGAAACTGACACCATCTTATTTTCCATTGAAAAAATTACTTACCCAAGATGTAATCCTGGTAAGCTCTGAATCGCTCGTAAAACAAAAGATGATCGGTGTGAAAAATATCTGGAAAAAGCACGTTCCCGCCTGGCACAGTCCTTCCCAAAGCAGTCCCTGGTTTATCACGACTGCCGTAGTCGCTCCAGGAGTCAGCACTCCAATCACTCTCGGCATCTTCCCGCTGCACATCTGGGAAGAGGAGCGGGAGTAAAGCAAACCCCACAAACTGTCAGTTCAACCACTCACTCACTCCTCTATTCCCAAAGAACTCCTGTTCAGCCCAAGGTCCATCGGGAACCTGCTTTCTACGGCACGTCTTAAATTATCCTTGGTGAAGCCTTTCAAACCCATATACGTTCCTGGACGCCCATTTCAGCGCCCGGGGTAGGCACTGAGAAGCATACCAGAACTTTACGATTAAAAGGAAAAAAAACCCACCACATTTTACTGTTGATTTCCAGAGCCATCCCTGCGTGCGTTCCCTCGTTCCCAGCCCGGTGCCCACGCCCCGAGCCGGGGGGGCGGCTACGAGGGACGTTCAGCCAAACGGGCGTTACCCTGCCCGGGGCGCGGCCCGTGGTGGATCCGAACCCCGGCCGGAGCAGCCCGGACAGCACAGCCTCACCTGGCCGTCCCTCGCCTCCACACCATCCAGCTGCACCCCTCGGGCACCGCCCGAGCGCGGGGCGCAGGCTGCCCGCGGCCCTCCTGGCTTCCCGCGGCCTCCCTGCCCGCAGGCACACGCAGCCCGTACCTCTCTCCGCCTGCTCGGCGCGGTCCCG
>VYXC01010406.1:0-10822 GCA_013397175.1 Platysteira castanea | reverse complement strand
GCTGCTTACATTCCTTTACACTGTGTGATAACAACACCTGGTAAATCGAATGCTACATCTTTGGTTAGACTTGAGGCATGAGCAAGGGCTTCAACACAGCAAAATGATGCTCTTGCAGTTAAAGATACCCAATTAACTGTTAGAGTGCATGTGCCTGACAGCATTTCTCTGGTAAACTTGTATGTTCAAGGATTCATTATGCTAGTGAATTAAATTCATGTGGAAATCAGCAAACAGAGTTTTTTGCCTTTGCTGATTTTTGAATGCAAGAAAGCCAAATCTTTAATATGAAATAAATAATAGCAAAAGCAGAAGGCTGTTGCTTCCCATAAAGTAGAATGACACTAAAAGGAATGTAATTAGTATTTGCGTGCCTTTAACCTAGTCATAAACACATCAAAACATGGTAAATTATAGCAATATGTAAGCATTTTCTAATGCTGTAATACTGCTAATGACATAACTGGTACCAACCTGTGAGCATCTTGTAATGCCATGAAGCATCAATACAGAAATAATACTAAGCTACAAAGAGACCTGCAGTAGAGTTACACAGCCAAGGGGCAGGAGTACATCGGAGCAGTAGGTCAGGTAGAAAACCTGGGAGATGAGCACCTGGACACCAAACACAAGGAGAACAGAAAATTTTTGTAGAGTAGAGGGGAAAGCTGCCTGATGAGACCCAGCCCCCGAAATCAGATAAAAAATTCTGGGTGAAGATGAGATTCCTCACCCTTTTGTTATTGTGCTGGAAGCATCAAGGAGCACAACACCACCAAGGGTATTGAAATAAGGATGAAGCATGTTGTCCGCTGTTGATTTCAGCTTCTCTCCTCTTCATCAAGGGGCTTTCAAACCAGAGCAGCTGAACCTTAATTACTAACGCCGTGGAGAACTATAGCCATCAGTGCTATCAGCATGACATCAACTCTTCAGCTGATTTCAGACAAGATTATTAAGAACTAATTTTGAAAATGCAGTGGGAGAGCAAATAAACGCCAGCCATTGGCAAAGTGTATTAGTCAGTGTCAGTTTATTATAGTTTTGTTTTGAAGACTAAAACTGGCCTGATGTATTGATCTCCTATACACCTTAGTGAAAGAAAGAAAATATAAAGGAAAGCTAAAAGCTGGAGGGTTATCATATAGCTGGTAGACTGTATACAAACACTTGGGTAAAAGATATTGACTTTAAATATCAGATGAACTCCCTTTCTATGCAGTAACATTGATTTTTATTATTTTTAATTTTATTTAAATAAAATAAATCTTCTTATTATAAATCTTCTTCTTTATTTAAATTAAATAAATCTTCTTTTATAAGAAGTCATGAATATCCCTCTGGTGATTGCTATAGCAAGGGTTATTATTGTCATTATTATTAAAGAAATTAAGAAACATGCTACTTTTTATGCTGGGAGTTCTCAAGAACTTTCCCGGAGTAGCTTTGGTGGCACCTGGTGGTTTCACCAGGTGGCACCAGGTTTCACCAGAAGAGTTGATCTGTACTGGGCTTTCATGGCAAGGTGGTGGCAGCAGAGAGACTGCAGGGGTGGTCTTTGTGAAAAAAGAGGAGGAGCTGCCCCGGTGTTGGACAAAGCAAGCACCAGCAGGCTCCAAAACAGACCTGCAGCTGCCCAAAGCTGAGACAGTCAACGATACTGGTGGCCCCTCTGTGATAACACATTTATTACAGAGTTAAAAATGATACACAGCAGCTCTGAGGGAGAGGAGTGAGAACAATGTGAGACTCTGCAGACACCAAGGTCAGTGAAGAAGGAGGGCATGAGGTGCTCAAGGCCCTGCAGCCCGTGGTGAGGATGGTGGTGATGCAGATTTTTCCTCCTAAGCACCAGACTGTGGTGGAGCAGGTTCTGCCTCTGCAGCTCACTGAGGAGCATACTGGAGCAGATTTTCATGTTGCAGACCTTGGAGGACACTTGCCATGGTTTAACCTTGCTGGCAACTAATAGTATGTAGGTGCTTCCTCGCTTCCCCCTCCCCTACACCACTCTCTGTGGTATGGAGGGGAGAATCAGGAGAAGAAAACACCAAAACTCATGGGCTCAGATAAAAACAGTTGAATAATTGAAACAAAATAAAATTTAATTATCCCCAGACTGCTCCCCAGAAGCAATCAGCACCTCCAGCCAACACCCACCATATACTGGGCGTTATGTTTTGTGATATGGAATATCCCTTTCACCAGTCTTTGACCCACATTGGAGAAGTTTGTGAAGGACTGTACCCCATGGAAGGGACCTCTTGCTGTAGCAAGAAAAAAGCATGATGAGAAAGAAGTGGCAGAGACAAAGCTTAATGAGCAGTCCACAGCCCCTGTTCCCCACTCTCTTCATGGCTTTTGTGTTTGTGTGCATGTGTAGGAGTAGAGTCAGGAATGAAGGAATGGAGATGAGCCCCCAAAGAAGAGGAAGGTGGTGGGGGAGGTGGTTTTAGTCTTTTTTTTATTTCTTGTTAGCCTACTCTTAATTGGCAATAAATTAAATCAGTTTTCCCCAAGTTGATTCAGTTTTGGCCCTGCTGGTACGTGGTGACTGATCTCCCTGTCCTTCTCCCAACCTATGGGCTTTTTCTTGGTATTTTGTTCACCTGTCCTGTTGAGTAGGGGGAGTGGGAGAGTTGGGTGGGAGGCTGGCAGTCAAAGTCAGCCTATCACGTTGTCTCACATAGCCTTATTCTGTTATTCTCACTAATGTAATATATATTGGTTGTAATTCGTGCTCGTGTGTGAATATAAGTTAAACCTCAATGTATAAAAATGAAAAATTTCTCTGAGAAGTTGAAGCCTGAAATAANCTGAAATAAAGAAACCTAGCTCTGTGGTGTGGACAAAGGACGAACACTCAGCTCCGGCCTGAGATTAGCATATACAAAGGCTGGATTCCTGGAGAATGAGAATTTATCTGGAACATCAGCCCAGGGTGCAATGGATTGCCCGTACCGGTGATGAGTGATGATTGCCCCTCGCCCAGAAAGGAACCATCAACATGGATGGGCAATCTACTCCACCTAGAAGACTCCATTGTCCCACCCAGAACTGAAGGAAACACCCCGGAAAATCATTGTTTTACCTGGTGTTCTGAAAGAAGAGACTCTGGGAATATGTCATATAGCTGGAGGCAAGAAAAACTGTATAAATTCAAAGTTGTTCCAAGCCAGCATCAGTGAACAGGGGAGGATTGGTGCGACAGAGGCCAATTCTGTGGAGTTCACCCAGCACAGACTCCTAGGCTCGGCGTTCCTCACTCCTTTTGATCGTGGCGCTTGTTGTTTATGCCGATATGTTGGCAAATTAATAAAACTTATTTTCTTTTTAATATAAAAATTGGGTGCTCATTTGTAACACTAACACCAGTGGAACCACAGCACTTCCAGCATGACAAGAAGCCAACTGCAGTGCAGGTTAGGAATATTAGAAATACATGTTTTCTATAGAAGGCAGAAGTATCCTAGCTATGAATGCACTTACTTGCTAAGAAGAAAATAGTTTGCAGCAAATTAATTTTTAAAAGCTTGCACTACCATGAAAGCAGATATTACAACAGACAGTTCTAGTAAACAGATGCTGTTGTACCTGCCTTACTGTAGTTAATTGAGGATCGGTCCAACTACTGAGACATACTGCTGATTCTCAGGGTAGTAAGAACATCCTTAGCTACAAGATTCAAAATACCAAAAAAAATCTCCCTATTCCTAGTTAATTTTTCTGACATAAAAAACCACTTTTTCATAGTTGTGATTAGATGCTTAAAATCCTCTTGTATGGCTGCCGTGGAAGCAGGAAGCTTACAAAAAACCTTTCACAGTGAGAAAGGAGGTGAAGCACAGGTGTATGTTTGTTAATTTCAGAATCATCGGGCTGATCAAACCCACAAAACAATGAAGAAGAAATGATCAATGTGACTGTACCGACCTGAAGGAAAACTTAGTGGTCACCAGGCCCGATTTAAGAGGAGCCCTACACATCAGCTAGCCTCCAGTTTTCATCTACCATTATACTTTGTTCGAGGGAACTCTAATAATAATTAAAACCCCACCACCTTATGAAGGGTAGCTAGACTTTAAAATGATCTTAATATGCAGCATAAACAAGTGTCTGAAAATCACAGTCGCCTGAAACTTTTCCTGTTTGAGCCTATGATAACTTTCAAAATTGCTGTGGTCTGACTCATACTTCGGAGGGCAGACTTCTGCCTGCTCAGTCCAAAAATAAATATACTTTTACACACAAAGAGAGTGATGTTTTGTTAAAAATCATGTTTATTGGAAACAAACAACCCTGCAATAAGGTTTTCTACAGTCTTATCTCACCACTTACACTGTTTTTACAGAGCAATTTGTTTAAAAAGGTAAGCAGTTCTTTAAATAGCTGGTTAGCTACTATGTGGTTAGGATTATATATTACTGTTTTGTAATCAGTTGCTGACAAGAGACTTGAACTTGTTTTACCATCTCAGAGTAAGGTATGACCCTTTTCCTAAAAGGAACTAAATAATTGACTCTTCCTGTAGCAAGGTAATATTCACAATCTTAATTTAAATATCTATTATTTGATTTCTTTGAACTGTAGTCTTCTCTTCTTTTGTGTTTTGTTTCTGCCTTGTTGAACACGGCACAGTCTGAGGACAGATAAAATCTGAATTCCAAAGGCAGCCAGCCAGCAGCAAAAGACACTTTTGGAGATTTGATCTTCCTGTTCCCAGTTTACTCTGTTCTATCATTGCCCAGGAAACTCTGTGCTATCCTATGCTGAAAACCATTGCTTAGAAAGTTCAGGAACTCCTTTCTGCTTGCAACCAAGTGACATGCAGTTTTTCTCTGGCTGAGAGAAAAGTGTCATTTTGGTTGCAACAAACTGCAAAGTGTAAAGAACTTTGTGAACATTCTCCTTGAAAATCGTGCCTTTTGCTTTAAGAATTTGTAAGCACCTTATTTGTCTTATTTGAGGATACTGTTTACCGGTTTTGCTCATTATTCCTACTGACCAGATGGTGGGGGTGTCAGAAACAAGCTTTTAAATCTCAAAGGGGAGCTGTTACACTGCAGTTATGCACTTCATAGAAGAGGCCATACAGGTATAGTCCCCTTAATTCCTTGTGATCCTCAGGCTGCTAGGTGTAGTTTAAATCTGTAGTATCCCCAAACACAGAAGACTTCTGTTCTATTTTTGCATATCTACCATGGTTAAGTATAAAATTATATATTATATCATATTACATAATACATGTATGTGCAAATAAATACTAGCATAAAGTACACATATTAAAACTTAAAAGAACAATCAAAATGTTTAATTCATAAACAGGACTTCTACCTTCATGACAGATAACAAACATAAAGCATGATAAATAACTTCCCCATTAAAAATATTGGAAACTGTCTACTGAAATATATTTTTAACTAATAGGGGTACACCACACACCATTAATTTTCAAGGCCAGATTTAAAACGACAGTGACTTGGCTTGACACGTGATGGTATAAAGCAACCTATTTATATCCAAAAGGGAGACATATCTTAATGCAGAGAAACAGATGACTGAAATGCCTGTCTTTAGCAATTTGAGTGTGAAAAACTAAGAGGCCCTGAAACAGGAGACCAATGCTTTTCCACAAAAGAGACAGAAATTATTCACCTGTTACCAAAATATTGCAACATAACTTATATCTGGGCCCTTCTGTATGAAGCTATAGTTATGTCCTTAGCCTTTCAAAAACCTCTGCATTGCAGGCAATTGCTAAGGCATTTTATGATGATAAATGATTTTTCATTTTTTCAAATTTGTGATGATTCAGCACAAATACCCATCTGTTTTGTTGTATGTGAGACCCATTCTTATCCTAACCTTGCAACACAAAATCATAGAACTAACATATGAGTAACAACCAACAGTCACGAATTTCATAGGGCAGAGAAACATTTTTTCCCTTCTGCTTTTTAAAGCTCACAGAGGGCAAAGAGATGAATTTTCAAGGATCTGATGAAAAATATTGAGTGGAAAGGGAAAATGCACTAAATATGGTGAGGTGGAAATTTAATTAAAACATCATTCCATAGCTGAAAAGCAGCCAGCTGAGCGACCTGCTGAGATTAAAATCCTATTCACCGTATTTGAAACTAGACTTCCACCATGCTCTTCTAGCTGGGCCTTTGTACGAGCACATAAGAGCTCGGTTGTTCATTTGGCTCCGGGTTGTTGCTGTGATCTTGGTCACATGAGGAGGATTTCAGCAGACTGTTCACATTCCTTTAAACTCTTGCATAATAGAAAGCAGTTGCTGAACATGCTGCTGAATACTCTGCTGTTCTTCTAGCCTCTCCTCAGCACGGAGAATCTCCTCCTGTAGGGAAACTGGTTGGGAAGCCTTAGATGAAACATTCAGATAGAGCAATTAACGTGGAGAATGGCTTATAACTCACTACCCAGTCATCCTCCACCCTATCCTTACAAGTTCCAGAGAGATATTGCTCTGGTAAGCTGAATCGTATGCAGAGTCCCCCCTGCACTGCAACAAACCTAAAGAAAAAACCACAAAAATACCCAGAGACAGAACTTCACAAAATTAACTTACACAGTCAAGTGGCAGACTTGTAATGTTGATCATGCTCTCTGCAAAGAAACACAAAAGAATGTTCTGGATTTGCAGGGAGCAATCTTTCCTCATGCGATGCCTTTGCAAGACAGAAAAAGTTTACCTCAGGGTGATTACCAGGACTGACAGCGGATTTACCAGGCGCTGACAAGATTGCAGTCTTTTTCTTTCCCTACTAGTGCTGCCCAGTGTTCCAGGTTGCGTAAGGTAAAGGGGCAATAAATGTACAGAGAGCTCCTCTTCTGTCCGGCTCACTTAACCCCACAGGTACATTCAGCCTTCCCAAGAAAGAGCCCTTCCTCATTCTCACAAGCAGAGGAGACAACACCATGAAGAGATAAGCTGTGGTTACAGGATGGGAACCATCCTGTCTCCTGTCATCAGAAAGTACAGGCGCAGGTCAGGTCATGCGACTCAAACACAGCCAGGTCTTTACTCCTCCACTGCTGTCTCCTTGGGGAGGGTCCTCATTTCCAGTGTTGAAAGACTGAATGAGGGAAGCTGGGAAGAATTCAAGACAGTAGGCATGTGGTTGTTTGTCCTATATACAGTTTTTTATATTTCAGGACGGAACAGCTGACCTAAAGACTCTCTTTGAAAAAGTGTGCTGGAATGTGAGTTGGTAATATATGACTCTCCTTGACATCTAAGGTGTCAGACAGTGTATTTTATCCTTGTTTTCTGTTTAGTCACAGGTCCAGTAAGTCAGTCACATCTGAAGAAACCCAGAAGCAGACTAACTTATTCATGGATCAGCATGACCTCCTGGTGATGGGAACAGTACTGTCTCAGTTCAAGTTCCTGTGTGTTAACCCACTGCCAAAGAGAGGATGCTCCTTCAGAAAGCACTTGACTCCCAGGAAGCTTTTTTCTGCCACCAGATACCTCTCATGCCAAACCCCAAAAGGCTGAAAAAGGGTTTGCAGAAAGCTGCAGGTGGGTGGTGTGGCATTGGAGAGCCATCAGGGAGGGGTGAGGGACCGCAGGTATGATGGCACTGCCAACCCCCTCCTCCAGCCCAAGTTCTGCTTCTGTCTGAAAAAAAGACCCAAAGCCATGTCTTCTTCTGCTGATCTTGTGAGAATGAGAACCACCCAAGTTTCATCTTGAAGTTCCTCTCCTCATTGTAACTGCAGAAGGCTGTGTCTGCCTTTGTTGTGATAAAAGAAAGGTGTTTTAGTAATGATAAGAAAGCCTCACTTCCCATGGTCCAATTATGATATTTTAAATATATGTGACTAATAAAACAGTAAGGGAAAAGGGGGTTTGTTATCTTCCTACAAAATAAACTTTTTTTTGGTTCAGATCCTAATGTGGGAGTTTCATAATAATAAATTAGGGCTCAAGTAGAGCTGTGGTGAAAAAAATGTGCTTAGTATTTATGCAACTGTTCCATTCCTCCATGTCCACAACACATAACTAAGAAGTTGAATAAAACCCCAAGTACAATACTTGAAAGCAATTAAAACTGTTACTCAGAACAAGCAGTGAGTGAATTGTTCTAACAGCTCCCTGGAGTATTTAGATAATAGAGGCTGTGTATCATGTTGGTATGCAGTATTCAAGAAAAAAATAAAATAAAATTGTTTTGCAGTAAGAGCTGTGCTCAAAACACATATGAGAAGGATCCAAGTGGAATGTGCAGTTATACCCACATCTGTACAACCTCATTTGGAAAAAGTTTACCCTTAGTTTATGGATGTCTCTCCTTTCCTTGTCATTCTCCAACCTGGCTTTGAGCCAGGCTTGTTTTGGGTTTTTTCTTTCTGACGATCCTGTGCACTCATGTTTTAAAAATCAAAGACTGCAAAAATGAATAAACAGCCTAGTATGTATTTAGTTTAACAGGTCTCTCTGTGATTTAACAGATGAAAACATAATCCAGTGTCTGTGAGAGGTCACTTTCCTGATAAAATTTCTTGGAAGCACGTTCCCATTAAACTTGATGTCTTTCTCTACACTCTATTTCACTTACTTTTCTGTTTAGTAGGCAACAAGGAACACTGCAATGTGCAGGTATTTACTAGTTGAGTGTCTGGTCCTCTATATCCCAGTCCACATTAATTTGGCTAAGTTTTGCCTGTGTGATGTTTAGTAAACAGTGAATGTTTGTAATAGAAGGGTTGAAGTTGTGAGCGAAATTGAAAACCTCTTTTGTCTGAAGCTGCACAAATGAGGATCATTTTTGTAAATTGGGTCTGAAAATTGAACTCCAGCATTGATGAGTGTGTAGCTAATGGCCTAACAACGTTGCTTGAAAGAAGTTATTCACAAATTAATAGAAAAATCACAAATGAGAAATAAAATAAGCCCAAACAAGCAAGTTAGGATATGGGAAAAGTGGTTAGAAATTATATGACAATGCATGGGTTCAAAATATCTGCCAGAAGGGTATACAGCCATGGAAATGATACCATTGTCATTTCTGAGGTTTAAGTTAATGAACCATACAGACAGAATCTATGAGTGATATCATATTACAAGTATACAATTATTGACATATTAGCTTTAAATAAACCAAGTTTTAAAAATATGAATTTTCAGATGATTGAAATCTCTGCATAGGAGCTGTTAACATCCTTTGCTAAAGTCCATCCTTCCCTGAAAGTTATTCAATTTGCTATTCTGAAATAGCTGCTTCTTAGGGAGATATGGATAGACTATTACAAGGATTTGTTTGCAGTTCTTAAGAGGTTTTCTTTTTCTGACCACTGGGAGGCAGTTTGGAATATTAGATGTGTGTTGAGCAATTAAGCATCAAGCAGTTATAGAAAATGGCATCTTAGAAAATGTATGTAACTTGTTACATTCACTAAGACACAGCTTCAAGCGGAAAATGTCAGGAACAGACAAAAGAATCAACTAAATGTGAGCGGTCAAAGAACCTAAGTAAAACTAGATTAAATTTCTAATTGGGTATCCTCTTCTAGTAGTAAAATGAGCTTTGAGCTTGTCCACGTAACCAGCTCCTCTACTGCTTATTCTTATAAGTCTTACAGACTTAATACAGCTGAGAGGAGCTAAGCTGAATTTGACTGATTCACGTACAAATACAGTTAAATCTGTGGATATTTATATTGACCCTGCAGCTAGTGAAAGATCGTTTATTCTTTCTTCTTTTTAAAACTCTGTATGCATTCTTATATGGCATTTATTAGTGGAGTCACTCAGGCAAAACTATGAAGGCTCATCCTTTACTTGGCTGTTGTTTATCTGGTTAAAAGCAGAATAGAAAAGAAACATGTAAGAGCACTAGAAAAGAAATTAAACAACTGAACTCCAAAGAACGAAGGAAAAAGGACTAGCTTTTAAGTTTCCATATTCAGTGAACAATATTCCGTATAAAAGCCTGGTTGATTCTAATGCTGATATTCTATTCCAGCTATTGTTGGAATAAGTGAATAAGTGATTAAGTGAGTAAGATCTGGGAAATACAGTGTTCTGGGGATATTTCAGTAGAGTGGTGAAACATTGAATGTATCTGGCAATACATTATTAGAATCAAGGCAATTAGGAGAAGAATAAATTACAGTAAATAAATTTTAAGCTTCTCCTATAAATAGCAGAAATATCTCAGTGGTAATTCAGACAATCTATTCTCAAGAGCTGCAACAACCCATTTGAATGATATAATAAGAATACTATAAAATATTCGTAAGACTTTAACAGGAAATCTCTTCAGCCCTGACTCAAGAACTGTTTGCATAAGGAATATGTGCTTTATCAACTCATTTTACAGTGATTATTTCTTCAATATTCCTGCTCAATTCACACAATTATTTTATATCAAGTACTTATCTGTAATTCAGCTGAAGACTCTTCCAAAAAGGGCTGAATCAGTTCATTCACTTAAGCTGCTGTTCAGTTAATGTTTTAAGATGATGTAAGCCAGTCCTTCTGTCGGAAGAATCAGTCCCACTCTCAGTTCCTCATGACTTGCATCCACTCCCCTGCTCCAGCACAGTTATCTGGGTGACTACAAGGTTAGCTAAATAAGGAACTTGTGCAGATCAGAAATACCAGTTTTGCTCATTTCTTCCTGTCACCTAGTTCCATGGTTGAATCCACTGCATGGCTGCACAAATACTTGTGCAGGAGGAATGAGTAGAACTCCTTATTTTGGCATTGCACAACAGCTGTGGCCATTCCAGCTTTAAGAGTTTGCTCTGATCACTCTACTGAAGGTTTCCCAGTGTTGGGGAGGATGAA
>VYXC01010401.1:9605-26107 GCA_013397175.1 Platysteira castanea | reverse complement strand
CGGGCCGGGCCGGGCCGGTGAGCGGAGGTTTCCTTAACAGCGGCGCAGAGCGTTGCCGGCGCGGAGGAGCGGGCCGGGCGGCGGGAGCCGTGCGTGCTCGGCCTGGAGCGGCGGGCCGGCCGCTACGGGTGAGTGCGAGCCCGGCGGGGCCCGGCTCGCCCCGGTTGGTGCCACCGCGACGGGGCTCGGGGCGGTTCTCCGCCGAGCTGCCACAGCCGTCGTGACTCTCGGGAGCCCTGCGTGCCCTCCCCTGCGGGCGGGGAGCTGCGGGACCGGCGCTCCGGAGGTGCCTTCCCGGCTCCCCGATGCTCCTCCGGCAGCCAGAGCCGCTGCGACCCCGGTGTTGGAGCTGCCCCGTGGCAGGGAGTTCAGCAGCTCTTGCTTCTCCCCCCGGGTATCCGCGTACTGCCGCAGAAGCTTAGCGATAGAAATCAAACACTGTCTCTGTACAAACAGCTCCCGTTTGCGTGTGTGTGAGCAGGGCGTTGCTGCCCGGTCTTTACAAGCCTTCCTTCTGTCTGCAGGGTCGTTATTCGCTCCCAGGAGAAAGAAAACTCCGATCCGGATTATATTCCCATCAATAGCCGCTTTAAGTGTGTGCAAGGTACTGACTGCTGGGGGAAAGGTTGAGAATCCCCTGCTGTTCATCCACAAACCCCAAATTTAGTGGTGTTTCCTGACCTGCCCCCCGAGCCAGTGGCTTTCCCTGTGAAACAGCAACTCACATTTTATGGAATCCCCTTGTTCCTCATCCAAGCAGGCTGCCAGTCCATGTCAGCATGCACTTGTGAGGAACTTGGCTGGCTTCAGTGCATGGTGGGCTTGGCATCACACAGAGCCAGCACATGCAGAACCTGGTTTCAGGGTCTGGAGTTTGGTGTCTGCTGGTGTCTGTCTCTTGGGCTTCTCTGCTATGCCAGGAGTTGGGAGCTGTTGCCTGGTTCCTGCATGTTTATATCTAAACTTCCGTAAGGTCTAGCAAGCTCTCAGCTCTCAGAAGGGCTTTAGGCGTTGTCTTGGAAGGACTTAAATAGCAGCAAGTGGCCCTGGGGCAAATCCTTGTCAGGAGTAAAAGCACCTTTTCCTGGATTTGCTGATTCCCTTGTGTGCAGTTCAGTGATGTTCTGCCCCTGGTCTTGCTCTGTAGAGAAGCTCTGAAGTTCCTTGTCAAGTTGATCTTTCCCAAAGTAGCTGCACTGATGGGGAAAAAGCGTCCAGGTGTATGAGAACTGTGTGGTGGGAATCTCCCTGGGACACTTGTTGGGAGGTGCCTGTCCAGGTTCTCTGCCAGAACCGTTAGGAATGTACAGATGTAAATTAGAGCTCTTTGTTCCTCTGTCAGGACTCTTTTATGGCTGGTAGCAGGCAGTGTAATTATATGAGTCCTCAATTACTGCAGCATCCAGCGTGAGCTCTACTGATCCTGTTTTTCTCTTTTCCAGAGGCAGAAGAAACTCTGCTGATTGATATAGCTACAAACAGTAAGTTTTCTAAGGGCAGTGGTGGGGCTAAAGGTCCTGTCAGGGAACAGCCACTAGAGCTTGTTTTGCCTTCCAGTCTTCCCCCAGGCTGTGTGTTTGTCCTCTGCTCAAACAGGGATTGTTTTCCCTCTGATGTTGTCATCTGGCTCTGTCAGACACTCGGTTGTCATGACAGACAAGGTTTGAAATGCAAATGATTGAAATGTTCGCAATTTTTCTTCCTGCTTTTAGAGCTCTTCTCTGTGAGATTGCGGTAGGGAGAAGGATTCCTAAAGCCAGGAGAACGTGCTGGGGATACCCCAAGCAGGGCGGGGGGACCTCAGCAGCGCAGGGAGAGTAACTTAGGTGCAGGTTTCCATCAGAAGCGACACCTGGGAGCTGTGTGTGAGCCAGCCTGGCTGACTCAGTGAGTGTGTTTGAAGCAGGCTGCAAGGTCCGGATACAGGGTGACGAGACGCCGGAGCGGCTCTTCGAGATCCCTGACGAGGAGCGCTGCCTGGGCTTCCTGTCCGAAGTGCAGAGCATACAGGAAGGTGAGCAGACTTGCACCCGTGCGTGTGGAATCCTCTGCCAGCAGTTTCTGACGGGGATGGGGTTTTTTCCAGCCCACCTGAAACTGTCTCTTGCGGAACCGAAGGACTCAGCCATCTGGCATCAGGTGGAGAAGAGCCTCACAGGTCTGTCTCCAGGTGCAGCTGGCTTTGCTCCGGGGCCTGTGCGGTGCTGGCGTGCCCAGAGTGGGAGCTGGGTCTGGCCCTGCTCTCTTGTCTGTTAATTCCTTCCTGAGTGCTGTTTTAACCCTTGGTTTGTGCATGTTAAGCGCCTTCCTGCCTCGACTTGTGGTTAGTGCCCCTTTCTCCGCCTTCCAGGGTCACACAGTTGATATATTCCTACTGTTACTTGGTTTTTTTGCTTTCTGTGGAGCTACATTTTTTCCTTATTGATCTGAGCTGTTTCAGATTGTTTCTCAGGGTGTTTTTCTTGGATTTTTCATTACAGGAGCTCTGGGGTTTGAGGATGACTTCAACACTCTGAGCCTAGAAGAGAAAAGGAACATGCAAAACCACCAAACGGGATCTCGGCGGGAGCCTCCGCCTCCTCCTGTCCCTCAGAATAAGCAGTAAGTAAGGAGAGGGATCTGTTCCCTTTTTTACTTTTCTTCCTAGACAGCAGAACTAGTTCTAGTGCTGCTCTTGCCTCCTTCCTAGATTTCAGCGAGAGAGAGAAGGCACATCCAGAGACCAGCCCAAGGTGACCAACACGATGCGCAAGATGTTTTTGCCCAGCACCCAGTCGGGGCAGAGAGAGGGGCTCATCAAACATGTGCTGGCCAAGAGGGAGAAGGCCTACATCAACCTGCACAACTTCAGGTGAGACCTGGGAGGGAAGGACAGAGCTGCGGGATCTCTCCTGTGAGCTCGGATTGCACCCAGGATTGGACCCTGGCAGCTGCTGGTGGGTTGCAGCTCAGGTGACCAGTGAGGATAGTACAGCCCAAAAGTCACCACGTGTCCATGGGGCAGCTGCTTCTTTTGCCCTCTCTGTGTGTGTGTCAGATCTCCTGAGCCTGGTAAGACTGGAGCAGGTGGGCAGAGAGGGTGAAGACGGATGTCCCACCACAGTGGTGTTGCCCCTCGTGGTGTTACGAGAGCCAGATGTTTGCTGGTGGAATGTCTTACTCTGAGAGGAGTGTCACTGGGAGTGAGCCAAGCCTGGGAGGATTTTCGAGGAGCAGCTGAGGGAGCAGGGGAGGCTCAGCCTGGGCAAAAGGAGGCTCAGGGGGACCTTCTGGCTCTCCCCAACTCCCTGACAGGGGGGTTAGGCTCTGCTCCCAGGGAACAAGGGAGAGTACAAGAGGGAATGGCCCCAAACTGCACCAGGGAAGATTCAGGTTAGACACCAGGAGGAATTTCTGCATGGAAAGGGAGGTCAGGCCTTGGCAGGGGCTGCCCAGGGAGGTTTGGAGTCCCCATCCCTGGAGGTGCCCAAGGAATAACTGGACGTGGCACTCAGTGCTCTGGGCTGGGCACAAGGTGGGCATTGGGCACAGGTTGGACTCACTGATCCTGGAGATCTTTTGCAGCCTCAGTGATTCTGTGAATTTCAGTTCCCCCTTGGCTGGCACAGCCCCACGCAGGGACAGCTCACAGTGCCTGCTTCCAGCCGGAGCACTGCTGTGCTGCTGTGGTTTTCATTGTGCTGTCCAACAGCTCCGCTGCTTTTGTGTTGTAGGTTCTTTGTGGGAACGTGGAATGTGAACGGGCAGTCTCCTGACAGCTTCTTGGATCCATGGCTGGTGTGTGACACGGAGCCTCCGGACTTCTACTGCATCGGGTGAGCAGCTGGGGCTCCTTGTTGCTCCTGCTGGGATCCAGGAGGGCTGGGTTTGGTTCAGGTTCCTGTCGTGCTCTCAGAGGCTGCACAGGGCTGAGCTGTGTCACACAGGGGCCGTCTGAGGGCAGAAAGCCATCGGAGGAGGCAGAGGATCAGGTTGGACAAAGCTGGCATGACAGAATAGATTTTCCTGGGGGCATCAGCAGAGCTCACTCGTTGTCCTCTGCCTAGAGCGGTGTTCCTCAGGGAGAGGGTTGCTGGGGGGTTTGGGGTGGGATTCAGAGGTGCTGTGGGGAAATTCTCCTGCTTTATTTAGCAAGTGGCCATAAGGAGCTGTTCCTCCAAGGGCTGTTGCTGGAGGTTTCACATTCCTGTAGGAAGAGGGGGATGTGCAGGAGGGCTGGAGGTGCTAAGCTCTTGGGTTTCCAGGTTTCAGGAGCTGGACCTCAGCACGGAGGCTTTTTTCTACTTTGATTCCATGAAGGAGCAGGAGTGGCTGATTGCTGTGGAGAGGGCCCTGCACCCTAAGGCCAAATACAAGAAAGTGAGTTCTGCTCAGTGCCGTGGGGTCTTGTCATGGAGCTGGCATGATGGGAAGGTAAAAGGAAAAGGGCTTCCCCTTTCCTCGCCTGTCCAAGGAGCAAGGCTTGGAGAAACCAAGGGTGATACTGGGCATGTGCACGCCTGGGCATGTGTGAGATGTGCCAAGTTAAATCTGGAGAGTCTGTTTCTGCACCACTGTTGTAGGGAAATACTGTGCTTTGAAGCAGAAGTTTGTAAAGGTGTGGATCACAATACCTTTATCAAATTCTCCACCTGTATTACCTTCTCATCCTGTCGTATAGAAGCCAGGTGTGTCCTGAGCTGGTAAATTAAATGAGCAGCTTTTCCCTGAAGGAATGGGGTGATTTATGAAGTAAAATCTTGCAGAGGCTGCTGCCTTGGGTCAGAACTGCTTCAACTGTGGCAGCAGGGCTTTGTTCTGGCTGGTTTAGAGCAAGACATTGGTTTTATCTCTGCTGTGACAAACCTTTCTGCTGCAGGGACCAGCCCTGAATACATGACTGGGTCTCCCCTTCCTCCTCAGCCCATGTGTTTGCTGTCACAGCCCATCCTGCCTGCTCTGAGCTAAGCTCAGGGGCAGGTGTTAGAGGGAAGGGAGCAGGAACAGAGCATCTTGCTGAACTGAGACCTATCAAGGGGAGCCTGAACTGCAGAGAGGCTCCTGCTCCCTCCCCTCCCTCTGCTTCACTTGAGTTTTGGGTGAATTTCTCCCACCTTGGTGAAAGGGAGAGCACAGGATGTGACTGCAGGAGAGGGAAGTGGCTGAAGCTGTAGATAAGGCTTGTGGTCACTTGCAAATTCTGCTCCTGCAGAGCAGACTGGGTGCTGGGCCCTTGCAGCTGAATTCCCTGCTCTCAGCTTCCTTCCTCACGCCACAGACCTAATCCCAACCCATGTGAATGTTTCTGTGCATAGAGGTGAGCGTGCAGGCTGTGCTCAAGCAGGCGGGGCCTTGTCCCTGTTTCAGAGTGGTGATACCACTGCTGTGGGGCTGCAGGAAGGTCACGGACTGGGCAGCGTTGGCTTAGCACCTGTGAAAGGTCAGCAGCACACCCGAGATCCCCACTGGGACAGGGCACATGAGCACGGTGTTGACCCCTGTGGGCTGAGCTCTGCAGGAGCAGGTAACTGCTCAGATCCAGAGAGGCCCTTGGCTTTAGGGAACGAGTATTTCCTGGAAATGAGTCAGTCTGTGTAGCTCAGAGATGCCTTTTGCTACCCGGTGCATCAGGCGTGTCTGCCTCAGGGCAATGAGAACTTCTCTGTTCATTCCCCTCTGCACTGGAGCCCGGACTGAGCCCAGGTGAGCTCTGACTCCCGCTGCACCTGCAGCCTCAGGACAGCCCCAGCTCTGGGCCTGGCTGGAGCACTCGGGGGCGTCTCTGCTTGTGCTGGGTAGAGCACGGCAAGGGCTGAGGCCGAGGCACAAACCTGCTGCGTGTTTATTCAGTCTCTCTTTGCCCACCCTGTCGTAGGGAGGGACCAGAGTGGGGAATGCAGTGAGCTCAGCACCGCTGACAGCTCCTGGCGGGTGACAGATGGACCCCAAGAACCTTGCTGTGGACAGGAGACCCTTTGGGTTCTGTTGTTGCAGAACATGAGGAACAGGGAGAGCCAGAGCAGCAGAGCATCAGGCAGAGCAGAGCAGAGCTGCGTTCCCACTGCCTCTCTGGGAACTCGGGATCTCGTTTGTTTCTGCAGGTGCAAATGGTCCGCCTGGTTGGGATGATGTTGCTCATCTTTGCTAAGAAGGATCATCTGAGCAGTATCAGAGAGGTTGCGACAGAGTCTGTGGGCACAGGAGTCATGGGGAAGATGGTGAGTCAGCGAGGCCAGCTTGTTGCTGCCCTGCATCCATGCAAGAAGTGGCACAGTCTGGTTTGGTTCACCTGTGCCATCCCAGTCCCCTCCCCGTGCCTCACCCGCCACCTGCTCCATCCCCACCGGTCCCTCCTGTCCCCAGGGCAACAAGGGTGGTGTGGCCATCCGGTTCATGTTCTACAACACCACCTTCTGCGTCGTCAACTCCCACCTGGCTGCCCACGTGGAGGACTTTGAGCGCCGAAACCAGGACTACAAGGACATCTGTGCCCGGATGAGCTTCCTGCTCCCCGGTGACAGCCTGTCTGAGCTCAACATCATGAAGCACGAGTGAGTTGTACCCTTGTGAAGTGGTGTCGAGTAACCCAAGTCCAGTCAGGATTGCAGCAACAGCAGGTTTCATGCAGATAAGTTTTCTGGCTTGATGAAATAATTTGGAGTCCCAAGGGCTGTGCTGCAGGTCCTGCACACAAACTGGTCACCTCCTCACTGCAGTGCCTTGTGCACCCTGTCCCCAACGTCCCTCTCCTTGCATTTGTGTATAACCTCCTTTTCAGCAGGCCTAAGCAGAGTAGAAATGGTTGGTGCTTCTGTAATTAATACTTAAACCATTTAAAAACCAAAAATGTAGAGTGGATTAGTACAGAAAAAAACTTCAAATGTTAGATTATCCTTGATAATCCACTAATGGAAACGTTGAGGTTTGACTATAAACAGGAAGAGCTTTGGTACTAGCGAGGGTTTTAAATTTTATGCTTTAAATGAAACCTTTATGGAGTAAAGAGTGAGTCCCGTGAGTGTTTCTTTAGCTGCTGATAACAAGAAGGCTGCAGGCTGTTTGGAACCCTGGAGAGGAGCAGGGTGGGAGCGGGTGCTGGTGAGGTGTGGCTGATGGCAGACATGGGAGACAATGTCCAGAAGGTTGTAAACTCCAGGAACCTAGTTCTGCTCCTGCTAATTGTGCATCAGGCGGCCCTGGCTCAGCAGGTGGTGCAGCAATGGCCTGCTCTGGTTGAGGGAATGGCAGTGAAAAACCACGGGGTAAAAACAGGGTGTCACCTGAGGGGTGACCCTGCAGATACAGGTGCCTCACCTGTCCCGCTGGCTGACAGGCTGGCTCTGCTTGATGAGCTCCACCACTGCCCTCTTCTTAACATGAGAAGAGCCTCAATACCAGCTGGATTTTGTGTGAACACTGGTTTTGCTTCATTAGAGAGTCTGCTGTTCTCTGGCTTTTTTCAGGCTAGACAAATGCGTTATCTTCTACTCAACCAAGTCTTCAGTCTTTGGGGAAATCCAAAGGAGATGGACCTAGTCCTGTAGGATCTGCTGTCACTAGAAATTTCTGCTGTTAGACTCAATCTTTAATGTCTCCTTTTTGTCTTTCACATGTCTCAGCCTAATGTGGTTTAAAAAAAGGAACTGTTGACTACTGATCTGCTCCCAAAATTCTTCCTGGTGAGGGTGGGGAGGCCCTGGCACAGGATGCCCAGAGAAGCTGTGGCTGCCCCTGAATCCCTGGAATTGTCCAAGGCCAGGTTGGACGGGGCTTGGAGCAGCCTGGGACAGTGGAAGGTGTCCCTGCCCATGGCAGGGGGCTGGGACAAGATGAGCGTTAAGCTCGTTTCCAAAGCAGACCGTTCTGATTCCATGTGTATCTTTGTTTGCAGTGTTGTTATCTGGTTGGGAGACCTGAACTACAGGCTGTGTCTGCCAGATGCCAGTGAAGTGAAGAATCTTATCAGCAAGAACGAGCTTCAGAAGCTGCTGACGTATGACCAGGTCAGTGAACCCACTCACGTTCACCCCATCCCTGGGAGGTCGTCTTGGTTTAGGATGTGCCTCTGCTTGGGAGGAGCTGGGGAAGGGGCTGGAGCACAAATCTGGTGAGGAGCAGCTGGGGGGCTCAGCCTGGAGAAGAGAAGGTTCAGGGGAACGTTCTCACTCTCCACAGCTCCCTGAGAGGAGGGTGCAGCCAGGGGGGATTGCTCTCTTCTCCCAGGTAACAACTGGCAGGACAAGTGGAAAAGGCCTCAGGTTGTGCCAGGAAAGGTTGAGATTGGATATTAGGGAAAAATTTTTTATGGAAAGTGCTGTCCAGCCATGGCACAGACTGCCCAGGGCAGTGATGTCCCTGTTCCTGGAGGGATTTAACAGACATAGATGTGGCACTTGGGGACATAGGTTAGGTGTGGCCATGACAGTGCTGGGGGAGCAGTTGGACTCGATGGTTTTGGAGGGCTTTTCCAGCCTACGGAATTCCATGACACACTGCAGTAAGGGTCTGGACAGAGACACAGACACTGGACCTGACAGAGCTCTGGGTGCTGGTTGCAACAACCCCCTAAACAAAACCAGGCTGTCCGTGCTGGGGTAACTGGGTGACTCAGGCAGGCACTGTGCAAGTGTGTCTGTGTCCCAGTGCAGGAGTACTCTCTTAAGCAACAGCAGCAAAAGCTGCTGTGCCCAGTGTTGTGGAGGAGGTATTGATTTGGAGCCCAAGTCTGCTCAGCCAGTTTGGCCTGAATTCTGTGCTGGTGCCTTCCCTGCAGCACACGGAAGCTGGCGGCAGGTGAAACATGAGCAGCACTGGTGCAGTATCACCTCTGACAGTTTAACAGGAAACTCGGTTGATTGTCCTCTGTAGCTGGTTTTTGCTGTACTGCAGAGCTTTGTGCAGGAAACAGCCGTAGCTCAGGCCTTAGTGAGGAAAACGTCCAGGAGATTTTTCAGAAGAGGAAAGGAGCAAGGGAGGGTGGTGTCAAGTTGCCAGGCGAGTGCAATCCTGGAAGTTCCTGCTGAAATAATTGGTGGGGGAAGATTAATGATAACAATCTTAAGCCTGAAAACTGATGAAGGCATTTAGTAATTAATATTTCTCTTGTTTGATGCTGCCTGCATGGCCTGGTGAGCAGTACCGTGCCCATTTGTACTCAGTTTGTTTGGAAAACATTCCACTTATGGGTTGAATTTTTACCTCTGTTAAAGGTGTGAGGTCTGAGAGGCAGTTTGGGGGTGTCTGTGAATCCCACAGAATGGCCACAGGCTGTGGTTGCTCTGCCTGTAGATCTGCTCTCTGACACTGCTGTGACAGGGGAGGGTTTCTTGGGTTTGGTTTCGTTTGGTTTTTTTCTTTTTAAAGCTTTCTTTTTCTGCTTTAGCTGAATATTCAGCGCACTCAGAAGAAAGCATTTGCAGATTTCATGGAGGGAGATATTAAATTCATCCCCACGTATAAATATGACTCTAAAACAGATCGCTGGGACTCCAGGTACATTGGCTGCCACTGGGTGTGTTTACCTATGACATAAAACTCATTTTCTCACAAAACTTGATTTCCTGCTTCCTAGAGCTGTGAATCCCTGTCAGTGTTATGTTTGGCCTTCCTTTCTGTCCCTCTTTCTGCAATAAGCAGCCCCTGTGTACGTTAAGCAGGCACATCCCTTAAACCTCTGTTGCTGCTGATCCCGCTGGATGAAGGCAGGTGAACTGTGAGCTCAGGTGACCCTGCACTGGGGGCTTTTTCTATTGCCAGGGACAGGCAAAGAGCATAAAAAAGGAATTGAAGAGCTAAGGAAACAGGCTCTGTGAGTCACCCTGTCCCCTGACTTGCACACCCACAGGGTGGCTGCACTGCCATAGCAGCTGTGGTTCCTGCTTGGTGCCTCCCACAGACACGGCTGCATCTGCTGCAGGGGCTGCTCCAAAGGCAGGAACTCCCAGGAAGGACTTTAGAACCGTGTGGTGATTGAATTTGACTCTGCCGTGTTTATGAATCAGCGCAGTAGCTAATCTGAAGAAGGATGACCCGGGATTCAGGCTTCATAACATAATAGTAATCACTGAGTAGGCTTTCCATAGTGGAAACAGTGAGCTATGGGTTGGACTGTGGGCAGAAAGGTCTGGCAGCAAAAGAAAATCGTGCAGCTTGGGTCACAGCACACATGGGTTCAGGCTGTGGAAATAGGCTTGACTGAGGGTTATTTTGTTTCCTGGTGCTGGAAAGGATGGGAATTTTATCTGCTGTATTGAGAAGGGGGAAGAGGGCAGAAGAAATAACAGAATTCAAGTTGGGGTAGGTGATGGGAGTTCATCCCATCACTGCTGTGATGATGTGGGTGGGGGGAACTGCCTTGTTGGGAAGAGGAACAGCTTGGATGGCTCGACAGGATTGTTGGATTCCCCTGGTAACCTGTTTTCCTTCGTAGTGGGAAGTGTCGCGTGCCAGCGTGGTGTGATCGGATCCTGTGGAGAGGGGGGAACATCAACCAGCTCCGGTACTGCAGTCACATGGACCTCAAGACCAGTGACCACAAGCCCGTCAGTGCCCTTTTCCGCATTGGGGTAGGTCTGTGTGTGCCTTGGGGCAGCTTCCCAGCCCTGCCAGGCATTCCAGGCACCGCTTTGGGGGGCGGTGCTGGAGTCAGGGCAGCTCTGCTGGGGCTGGTGCAAGGGCACAGCTGAAGCCAGCTGAGGCGTGCCTGCCGTGGGGGTGCTGCGTCTGGCAGCTGTGGGATGGGCGAGTCCTGCTGTTCCCTCCTCCACGTGGACCTGTGCTGCGTTGGAAGTGTCATCTGGCTTTTTCCTGAATGTCTTCCGCGGAGAGTGGCAGCAAATTCGGGTTTTCTGGTGCAGCAAATGGGGACACTCCATGTCCATTTTTGCTGCCTCCTGCTCCCAGGGTGGCTCAGGTCTCACAGAATGGGTCAGGTTGGAAGGGAGCACAGTGGGTTGTGTGGTCCCACCTCCCTGCTCCAGCAGGGCCATCCCAGAGCACACGGAACAGGATTGTGTCCAGGCAGTTCTGGGCTCTCTCCACTCAGGGAGATTTCACAGCCTCTCTGGGAAGTCCATTCCAGTGCTTGGTCACCCACAGTGAACAAGTTCTTCCTCATGTTCAGGTGGAACTTCCTGGGCATCAGTTTCTGCCCATTCCTCTTGTGCCATTGCTGGGCCCCACGGAACAGAGCCTGGGCCCTGCTCTGAGCCCTCCCTGCAGACAGGGACACCCGGGGCTGAGCGACCCTCTTGAGGATGGACAGCCCCAGCTCCCTCAACCTTTCCCTGTAAGGGAGATGCTCCAGGCCTGTAGTTTTTGCTGGCCCTGCTCCAGGAGCTCCGTGTCTCTCCTGCACTTGGGAGCCCAGATCTGGACGCAGCACTCCATGTGTGCCTCACCTGGCTGAGTAGAATAGGCTGAGTCAGTTTAAGGAAAACCCTTTCTCCTTTCCCTCTGGGGAATCACGAGGAATGCTGCAGCATGGCAGTGCTGTCCCACTGAGGTTGCCTCTGGTGATCTCCCAGGTGTGACCAGTGGCCAGACAGACCCTGGTGACATCCACAGGGGTGAAATCTGTGTAAAGCTGCAGATGCAGCTTGGGACTGCACCCACATGTGTGAACTCTCTCGGCCTTTCAGCTGCACAAGCAAGTGCTTAGAGAAATAATTTGCTTCTGCAGTTTGCTCATGATCAAGACAGTTCCTGTGAAACCATCAGAAACTCTGCTGAGTGTTTTTTGTCTCCCACAGGTGAAGGTTGTGGATGAGCAGAAGTATCGGAAGCTGTTCGAAGACATTGTTCGTATAATGGACAGGATGGAGAATGACTTCCTTCCTTCACTGGAGCTGAGCAGGAGAGAGGTGGGCATGAAACTGGAATCACTGTCACTGCCCAAACACAGCAGCCTTCAAAGTGCCAGAAGTACTTTCAAAGACTTTGGTTCAATAAACTGGATTATAGGAATTGAAGTCTATCCTTTATCTTATGGTCAGGAATTGGGTTAGAGAGGACGTGTTGTCTTGGCTCCTTGGCAGGACTTCTGTGAGGAATTCTGCATTGGGTGGGCTCCTCTCAGCCATGCAGAGGCTGGGGGGGCTGGCCATGGGCCATATCCTGGCCACTAATACCACTGATTTCTCTTTGCTCTGCAGTTCGAGTTTGAGAACGTGAAGTTCCGTCAGCTGCAGAAACAGAAGTTCCAGATTACCAATAACGGGCAGGTCACCTGTCACTTCTCCTTCATCCCAAAGCTCAACGACAGCCACTACTGCAAGCCATGGCTGCGGGCTGAGCCCTGTGAAGGCTACCTGGAGCCAGGTGAGTGTACTGCTGTAGACCCCCCCTCCCATCTCCCTCCAGTCCTTCCTGTCTTTCCTGTGTCTCACCTTCCTCGCCATCAGTCTTGTCTGTGTGTCTTTTCTGTCATGACCTTTGTCCCTGCCACTGTATGTTTGTCCTTGGCACCCCCTTTGGAGCGTGTCCTTGTGTTCTTGAGAGCTCTGGTGTGTTGCAGATGAGAGCACAGAAATCTCCCTGGACGTGTACGTCAGCAAGGACTCAGTCACCCTCCTCAACTCCGGCGAGGATAAAATCGAGGAGATTCTTGTCCTGCACTTGGACCGAGGGAAGGATTATTTCCTGACCATCAGTGGGACCTACCTGCCCAGCTGCTTTGGCACCTCGCTCGAGGCCTTGTGCCGGATGAAGCGACCCATCCGAGAAGTTCCAGTCACCAAACTCATAGACCTGGTGAGTTCTGAAGCTGCTCTTTTAACCCAGAGAGGCCTGACTCCCTTCTGGTTGCTCCCAAGAGCAGGAGTGGTGCCTGCAGCTCAGGTTGGCTGTGCTGGCTCTGAGCTGAGTGACTTCACAGAGCTTGGGGTGCTCTTTTATTCTTCCCATCTACCACAGCTAATGGCTTTTGACAGCCTGCACTTTTCCCCTTTTTTCTGAGTAGGCTCATCAAATATTGTTTGATGGGACAAAAAAGTGATCCCAGCTCCTCGCATTGGTGTTACTGGTGCTGGCAGGCTCAGCTGAGTGGCACTACTGTGTCATAAGAGATGTGATTGAGGTCCTCTCCTCCGTGGTACCAGGGCTTCTTCTGCCCTCATGAGTGCCCTGGGAGCCTTTTCCTTCTGGATGCATTCCCACTGCTCAGGGGAAGGAGCGAGCAGAAGCAGGAGGACTGAAGGGAAGTCCGTGGTGTGGGTGTGGGGTGCTGAAGGACACAGCTCAGCAGAGGAGCAGTGTCACAGCCTCTCTGGCCATTTCCTCCCACACCAACCACAGTGAGAGATAATGCCTCGGGTGAGAGATAACTCATCAGTGAGAGCTCTCTCTGTGGTGCAGCAAACTGTTCCTTCCCCCAGCCTTTGCCAGCCCCCAGCATCAATATTGCTCCTCCCAAGGCTCATCGTGGGTGTGACAGAGGGTGCAGTTGTGCCCTAGTCACCCCTTGTCCTGTGGGTATTCTCAAAGCTGTTTCTGGGGTTCAGTCCCATTTGGGGGCAGTAATTCTGATTTCCAGGCTGGTTTCATTCATCTCTCCTTTCTGCCTCACCTGGCCATGTTCCAGTGAGGTGCAGCAGCTCCTGAGTGCCAGCTCATGTCCCCGTTTGTGAGCCAGGAGAGTCGTTTCTTTCTGTCCACCTGAAAGCTCAGCCCCATTGTTTGAGTCTCTCTGCCATGTGATACCTTTCCTCTCCCCTTCTATCTCACAGTCTCACCCTTACACGAGGGGTTTTTGTCCAGTAAGCTGCTGCTTTTCCACCTCTGTAGATTTGCCAGCTTCCACTGCCATTGCTTCCACATTTTTCTTCCCTTCAGTAACTGTCCAATGCCTCTCCCTGCCTCTTCCAGTTCCCATCTTTTATTGTAGGTATCTACTTTTCTCACAAGTCCAATATACAGAAAAGTCAGTTTTATACCAGAATTTTGACTTTGTAACACAAAATCAGGCTAGGCAAGATCCAGGTAGCAAGATTCAGCAGTTGCCTCCTCAGGTCAAGCATCTGGTCCAGGCTTCAGGCTCCTCAGATTTCCCAGGGTCTGGTTGAAAGTCAGTCTTGTTCTAGAAGTGGGTCTGGAACATTTCACTGGCCTTGGTTGCTTTTCCACCTGCTTTTTCTGACTCAGCACCAACTTCTTTCTTGATACAGAGGAACTTGGGCCCAGACTCTGGGCTTTGCCCTCACAGACACACTGTTAGATTTGTAAGAGTACTTTGAGACTTCCTTTACCTATAGATTTCCTTCTCCTGTTATTCAGTGAGACATCTAGAAATACAGGGAACAAAACAATCAGCAAAAAGCACCTGCCCCAGTGTCTGCAGCAGGGACACAGCTCTCCTTTTGGACACGGGGGTTGGAACGAGATGAGATTCAAGGTCCCTGCCAACCCAGAGCACTCCACGATTCTGTGGAGAGGGGAGCAGGCAGGCTCAGGTTGGGGGGTGAGGCTGGAGATGACTCACCCGTTACAAAACGTGCAGGTGGCTGTCTGCCCTCCCAAACCTGTGACCGTGTCCCTCCCCCTGTGCCCCAGGAGGGAAACCCGTGCCAGCTCCTGCCCGGAGCAAGCTGTTCCCGGGAAGAGGCCGGTCTGTTGTGGCTCTGCTGGAGCTCAGGGAGCCCCCAAAGCAAGCAGGCCCTGCAGAGGCCGCGGGGGACCCTGAGATGCTGCTCCCTCCTGTGTCCCTGTGCCGTGGGAGCTCAGCCTGGAACGCGCTGGGGCTGCTCCCACCCTGATGTGCCCAGGCTCAGCGTGGACAGCCTGCTTCCATTCCCTCCTGCAGACCCCATCAGCCGTGTCCAGCCGGCCCTGGCTGGACAGGGATGGCTGTTTGGGCATGCTGAGGGCTCGGCCGTGCTGCCGGAGGGCTTGGCACACTCCTCTCTGTGCTGTGCTAATGCTCTTAGGCTGCAGCAGCAGCCGGGTTTGAGCACAAACCCTCATTTCCCTGACCGTACCCAAAGCTGCTTAGGGGCCCTGTGAGCTCCACAGCTGCCACACGCTCAGAAACACAGATTTAGCCCAGGGAACATTTTATCTCTGGCCTGGTCACAAGGGAAGATGGCTGAAATAACACAGGGACAGTGATTCTGACCAGGGAGCTTCTTCCTGACGGACGCATCTCACCTGCCTGTGGCCCGGCTGTTGGCCAGTGAACAGTGCTGTCCAAGCCCCTTGGAGGGGTTTCCAGAAATCCTGACGAGGCTGTGCATCATGTGAGCAGGATTGTTGCTAATTGGCAGGCAAATCTCTCGCCACAGGTTTAACTCTGGCCATGTCAGCAAAATGTGTTAAGGACCTGGTGTTCAGTGGGTTCTTGTAATGCAAATGAGGCTTCTGCTTAATCAGAAGAGTTAATCCCAGAGTGCTTTCTCCCTCTTAACCACACTTTTTCCTCTCCTCTCTTTCCTGCTGCTCTCAGGAAGAAGACAGCTTCTTAGAAAAGGTAACACAAGCAATTGCTGCGTGGCAGTCTGCTTCTCAGTGGTGTGTTTGTAAAGAGTGAGAGCTTTCCCCCCATTTTCTGTGGCAGAGGGAAGGGGAGGGGAGCACAGAGGGGACACTGCCAGCAAAGCTTCTTAGCACAGCTGTGGGCCGGATGAGGGCACAGAGAAGGACACAGTGACCCTGGAGCCAAGCCCAACTGAGATGTTGAAGCTCACCAAATTTGCTTTGGGGGGGAAAAAAATTACTCTCCTGGTCCTGACAGCAATGCTGAATATTCCCATAAAAGGTTGGCAGCCTTTGACATACCTCAGACCATAAGGTGGAGCTCACCACAGCGTCCTCTCAGACCTGCGGGAAGAGGGCTGGAGTGGGAAACTCAGGTGTTTTGTTCCTTCCATCTTGTGTCCCTGTGGAGGCCGAGGGAGGGCCGTGAGCAGGAGGTGGATGTTTCTGTGCCTCCTCAAGCACCGGAGCCGGGGCTGCTGGCTCTGCTGGCCCCAGTGCCCGAGCGGGGTCACTGCTTCCCTTGGCACCCCTGCTCGGTGCTGGAGCCAAGACAGGAAAACGTGTCCTTGGGAAAGCAAGTGGGAGATGCTGGGGGTGTTGCTGCTCTCCCTGCGCTGGCTCTGACATGTGTAACTTGTTTGAGCTGCTTCTGTGCCACTCCCGCTCTGAGCGAGCTGTTCCTGCCTGGGCTGTCAGCGCAGCGGCAGAGGGAACCAGGAGAGGGAAGGAATGTTCCCTCTCGAAGAGGGGCTCCAGCTCGGGTGTTTAACCGCGTGAAGCTCAGACTCCCTCGTGGCAGAGGAGAAGGGCGGGATTTGGTGCCGTTCTGGGAGCGGCTTCCCGGGAATGTCGTGCCCGGGCCTCCCTTCCTCAGGCGCGGCGGGAGAGGGCGCTCGGGGCCCGGCCAGCACCGCCACGGAGCTGCTGTCCCTGCTCCTGCTCCTTCCCCTGCTCCTGCCTCTGCTCCTGCTCCTTCCCCTGCTCCTCCTGCTCCTGCTCCTGCCCCTGCCTCTGCTCCTTCCCCTGCCCCTGCTCCTGCTCCTGCCCCTGCTCCT
>VYXC01010400.1:115663-125849 GCA_013397175.1 Platysteira castanea | reverse complement strand
CGGGATCGGGACCGGGACCGGGGCCGGGCGAGGCGGGCAGGTCCCGGCCCACCGCCGTCCCCGGCCGGCGCCCTGTGCCAGGGCCGGGCAGGGATTGGGCCCCGCCGCCCCCGCGCCTCCGGATCGGGCGCGGGAGGTCCCTGGAACCGCCCCGGGGATGTCCGGACCTTGCCCTGCCCCGGGCGGGGGTGGGCAGCCCGCAGGGGCCCCATCCGGTCTCATCCCCAGCTCCGGCTCATCCTGGCCCGCCCGTCCGTCCGCTTGTCCCGGCTTCCTGTTTTGCTCCCTGCGCCGTGCGCGCCTCCGGAGAGGAGCCGGGGGACGCTGCTGCCGAGTGGCGGTGGCCATCGGCTGCCCAGACCCCCTTCCCGGGGCCGGCGGAGCGGGCACAGCCCCCAGGCCGGGCGCAGCGTCCCGATCGGTGCTCTCGGGATAAGGGTGGGCAGCCCTGGGCTTCGCGATCCCGCAGAAACCCCCACGCTTGCCCCCTGTGCCGAAATCCCTCTCCGGGGGATCCCCCTCGGGAGCCTGAGTTGGGGCACGGATGCAGTGATGGAGAGACCTGGCGATCCGCAGGAGCTGCAGTTGCTCAAGGGCCAAGGGAGCAGACAGCCCTGGAGGCATTTCAGCCCCGTGACCCCCCTGCACTTTGCCCTCCGTTGTTACAGAGGCTCCTCAGGCCTGGGGGATGCCCTGGGGAGAGCCCTCGGGCAGCCCCGGGGCTGGGCAGGAGCTGTGACCTCATGGAGAGCCCTGATGTGGGCAGGTGCTGCCTGTACCACCCTTGTCCCTCCTGGTTCCTCCTCAGCAACCCTGAGCCACTGGGCTGGTGCCTCTGGGAGGTGCCAGTGTGAGCTCCAGCCTGGCTGGGCTGGAGCTGCTGCTGAGCCTTGGGCAGTCCCAGCACGCAGGAGCAGGAGGGCACTGGGGGCATCCATGGGAGGCTGGAGGCTCATGTCCATTCTCGCCCTCCCAAACGCTGCTCTGGGGGTGGCAGGACCTGAGAGGACAGTGCTGTCCCTTGCAGGGACTCTGCCTGTGGTGAGGTGCTGGGAGCTGGGCCATGGAGTTGCCAGGCCCTGTCTGTTCTGCAGTCGTAGCTGTGCTC
The DNA here is from genome assembly GCA_013397175.1 of Platysteira castanea. NCBI lineage: Eukaryota > Metazoa > Chordata > Aves > Passeriformes > Platysteira > Platysteira castanea. The sequence continues at coordinate 124,741 of VYXC01010400.1, read as the reverse complement.
TGCCTGTGGTGTCAGCAGGAGCTGAGCCAGAGCAGAGGAAGCAGAGCCAGGGACCAGCTCTGTGTGAGCCCCTGGGAGCAGGGAGGGGTGTCCTTGTCTGTTGGCGTGGGGACACCCGTGTCTGCGGGGCTGCAGTGTGGCTCTGTACTCCCCTGCCCTCAGCTGGGCAGCCACCAGCTGGGTTAGACCTTCCTGGTGTCCAGCGGGCACATCTCTTGGATGTGCTCATACTTCCTGAACAGTTTTGGCCATCTGCTCCTCGGCAGGGTCCCCAGGAGAATCGCCTTTTCCTGGGTGCTCCCTGGCATCCTGTGTGCCCCGAGCTGGGCAGCGCCTGGGATTCCTGCGTCTGACAGGTGCTGGGATCTGACTGGCCGCCTTCCCCACAGGCCTACAACATCCACGTGAACGGGGTCTTGCACTGCCGGGTGCGCTACAGCCAGCTCCTGGGCCTGCACGAGCAGGTAGGGAGGGCAGCGGGCGCCGAGGTGCCCGCTCCTAGTCCGTGACGTTCCGTCTGGGTTCTTGCGTGCTGCTGGCTTCCCAGGTGGATGAGGGATGCTGGCAAGCTCTCTGCTCCCCTTGCTAGGTCCCTGGGGATCAGCTAGGGTGGGGGATCAGGGCAGCCACCATCTCCCTGGAGGCTCTTGCAGCACTCTGTTCTTATCCTAGTTAAGGAAGGAGTATGGTGCCAATGTGGTCCCAGCCTTTCCCCCAAAGAAGATCTTCACGCTCACCCCAGCGGAGGTAGAGCAGCGACGGGAGCAGCTGGAGAAGTACATGCAGGCTGGTAAGCTGGGCCTGCCCTGGCTCGGTTGTGCAGGGCACTGGGGCACTGCCCGTGGCTTCCTCCCTGCACTGCTCCGTTCACCGTGGCCCATCTCGCAGCTCCCAGTCTAGCGCTGGCACTGGATGGGTTTGTCCCCTGGATGCCAGCTCCTGTCCCAGCCCCTGCCCTGCACCGGCATAGTGGGGATGTGAGGGGGGTCCCTGGCTGCCCAAGCATACAGTCTGAGGGCAAACCGAGGGGCTGCAGAAGGGCCAGGCACTGGTGTGGGTCCCTGCCCTTCCCCCTGGGGCTCCTGACTGCTCGTGCCCCTTCCTGCAGTGCGGCAGGACCCGACGCTGGGAGGCAGCGAGACCTTCAACAGCTTCCTGCGCAAGGCCCAGCAGGTGAGGGGGCAGAGCTGCGGGCGGTCTGGGGCCCTCCGTCTGTGGCGAGGGGCTGGGGTGCCACTCCTGTTTCTCTCTCCAGGAGACGCAGCAGATCCCCACGGAGGAGGTGGTGCTGGAAGTGCTGCTCTCTAACGGGCAGAAGGTCAAGGTCACCATCCTTACCTCGGACCAGACAGAGGATGTTCTTGAGGTGCCAGAGCTCTCGTGCTGGGTGGGACCAGCCCCTCCTGCTGCGTTCTGTGGTTATCCACATGTCTGGGGGTCTCTCAGCTGGTAGCCCCCCTGCCCTCCCCTGCCATCTGCCCACCCTGGAGCAGGGCAGACTTGGTGGGGCTGAAAAGCTGGGAGCTGAAACGGGTGTGCTGATGGCTGTGTCTGGGCCCAGATTGATGTTTGAGGTCCCCTAGCTGTTCCCTGGTTGCAATAAGCCCAGGCCTGGCCACAGGGCTGCAGAGGTGCTGCCTTCCTGCTGTTGGGAGGCCCCAGAATGCGCACGGGCTGGGTCTCGCCACCACTTTGGGACTGTATCAGGACTGCCCTGCTCTTCCTCCCAGGCTGTGGCCTCCAAGCTGGATCTGCCAGATGACCTGGTTGGCTACTTCAGCCTCTTTCTAGTGAGAGAGACGAAAGATGGAGCTTTCTCCTGTGAGTAGAGCCCACTGCCGTGCGACATCTGCCCTGCCCCCTGCCTGGAGCGAGGGCTGTGTGCTTGGACCTCACCCTGGGTGGGGGTCCCGGCTGTTTTGCCTGGGGCACCCTGGCACTGGGGGCCTAGGGGCTCCTGCTGCCCAGAGCTGCTGCTGAGCCGGTGTTTCCCCGCAGTCGTGCGAAAGCTGCAGGAGTTTGAGCTGCCGTACGTGTCAGTCACCAGCCTGCACAACCCCGAGTTCCAGATCATCCTGCGCAAGAGGTGCGTGGGGGGCTGTGGGGCAGCAGTGGGGTGGGGCCCGGGGCTCCCTGTTCCACAGAGGGACCCTCCCCTCCTGCCATGGCTGCCCACAGGTGCTTTGGCCCCCGGGAGCACACCTGAGCATCCCTGGCCATGACACTGGAGCATGGGCTGCCCCGCCGTGCTCGGCCCATTTCTGCCTTTCTGTGGCAGCTGGTTTAGATGGGGAGCAGGGCACGGTGACCGATGGTCAGGGGGAAGGTGGCCAGAGAGCCAGCCCGCAGGAGGGTGATTTTCTCTTCACCGCTGTTAGGAGGTGGGGGATAGGCTGACCCATGCGGTTCCCTTCCAGCTACTGGGACTCAGCCTATGATGACGATGTGATGGAGCATCGTGTGGGGTTGAACTTGCTGTATGCGCAGGTGAGGGTTGGTGTGGCACAGCCAGGTGAGGAGGGGCACTGCACCCCTTGGCCACAGCTGCGCAGGGGCTTGGGTGGCTCCGGTCCCGGGCACCCACCAACCTCTGCTGCTTGTAGACGGTCTCAGACATTGAACATGGATGGATCCTTGTCAACAAGGAACAGCACCGGCAGCTGAAGTCCCTACAAGAAAAGGTCTCCAAGAAGGAGGTAGGAGATGGTGCAATGCCATGACTGGGGCAGTTCTGGCACTGCACCAGCCCCTCTCCATGTGATGTGTGGTACCGGGTTGGTCACCTGTTCCTGGCCCGGGCAGTGGTCAGCAGTGCTGAGCATCCCTGGCTCTGCCCGCAGTTCATCCGCCTGGCGCAGACCCTGAAGTACTATGGCTATCTCAAGTTCGACCCCTGTGTCACCGACTTCCCTGAGAAAGGCTGCCACGTCGTCGTCAGTGCCGGCAACAACGAGCTCAACTTCCAGGTGCGGCTGCCGAACGAGCAGATCAAAGAGGGCAGCTTCAAGGTCACTCGCATGCGGTGCTGGCGGGTCACATCCTCGGTGAGTGGCGCTCGGAGAGCAGGGAGGGGTCTGGGGGCTGGAGAGACCTGGCTGTGCCAGGCTGGGCTGGTACCTCTCCCTGGGAAAGGTGCTGGCTCTGAGACCTGGCTGGTGCCAGGTTCCAGCCCAGTAGGCCTGGAGAGGGTCTGAATCATGCCTTGGGGCTGAGGGGATCCTTTGTATGAGGACATCTGAGGGGACCTGACAGTGGCAGAAGGCTGATGGGCACTGGGCAGGTGTCCCACACTTGGCTGGGTGCTGCCCTCAGTCTGCACTGGTGTCTGGGGAGCTGCTGCTTCCCCTCTGGAGGCTCCCAGCCTTGGTGTGTGTCCTTGCAGGTGCCGATGAGCAATGGCCCTTCGGGGACCAGCCCAGGGAAGTCCGAGGTGAAGCTGGAGTTGGCTTTTGAGTACCTGATGAGCAAGGACCGGCTGCAGTGGGTCACCATCACCAGCCCACAGGTAGAGCTGCCTGCGAGGTGGGCTGGTGGTGGCTGTGAGGGGAAGGGCAAACTGGGCTGGGCTGGGCTGGGCTGGGCTGGGCTGTGAGTGGGGTGTGGGAAGGCTGTGGAGTGCACAGAGCCCCGTGACACTTCTCCCTTGCAGGCCATCATGCTTAGCATCTGCTTGCAGTCCATGGTAGATGAGCTGATGGTGAAAAAATCTGGAGGCAGCATCCGCAAGGTGAGGGTTGGGGCCAGATGATGTCACTGGGGTGGGGTCCCAACCTGGCCCTGTGACTTCCTGGGGTCTGGGCTGGGTCCTGTGTGCTCCCCTCAGGATGGGGCCAGCTATAAGCCCCAGAGCTGACGCTGGGGACCCTGTGGCTAAGCTGAGCTCCTTCCTGCAGATGTTCCGGCGGCGGGTGAACGGGGCCCTGCGGCGCTCGGACAGCCAGCAAGCTGTGAAGTCACCCCCGCTGCTGGTGAGTGGGACCCCGCAGCCCAGGCTGAGGGCACACGTGCAACCACGGGCTCTGACCTGAGTTGTGTACCAGAACTCACTGACCCCGGAGGAGCCACTGTCCCCTTGGCAGGGCTGGGGCAAGCCCAGAGGACAGCAGGGCTGTGGTGCCCTGCTTCCAGAGCCCTGGGAAGGGAAGGAGGTCCTGGACCAACTCAGTGAGCCAGACTCCCTGGGGAGGGAGGGGGGCAGGTAGAAGGACAGGTGGGTGTTGTGTCCCATGACCCTGCGCTGCCCAACTGTGCTCTCCTCACAGGACTCACCTGATGCTTCCCGGGAGCCCATGGCCAAACTCTCGGTGAGTTGTGTGTGTGTGCACCAGAGCCCTCAGGCTGAGTGGGCAGGGGAGCTGGGGCGGCCTCCCTAACATCTCCCTTCTCCACAGAGCAAGCTCACTTCTGTCAGCCTGCGTGGGATCAGCCACTCCAGCTCTGCTAACGATGTGGGTGCTAATGACTTCCACGGCAATTACGCCTTTGAGGGCATTGGCGATGAGGATCTGTAGTGCCCCCTTCCCAGGACAGCCCCGGCCTGAGCAAGGGCCTTCACTGAGGAATGTACGACCTGCAGCCAGGTTGCAATCAACGTGCCTCTCACCTGCTACATCCACCTTTCCCTGCTCCCCGGGGCTGGGAGCTCACCCCCAGCCCGCCATTGCCTTCGGGGTGGGGGCAGCTGAACTCCTCCCGCTGCTGGCTCCAGCTGGGAGAGGGCTTGTTTGACCTGAACAGGGTGCCCGGGCAGAGCCCTGGAGCTGCAGTGCAGGGCCTGGCCCAGCACGGGGGCAGAGCTGCTCCTGTCCCAGCTGCGAAGGCCTGGCCCAGCGTGGGGGCAGACCCAGGCAGGCTCCATAATGCCAAATTAGCATTTAGGTTTGTGCTGAGACAGAGTGCAGTAAGCTGTCTCAGGGGGCTCTGCCCGAGTCCCCTCTAACCCGCTCATAGACGCCAGCGTAATCTAGGCTTGTAACCACGTATCTCCTGCTGCTCAGCCCGACAGAGCATTAATGGACAGTAACTGATGTTTACACACTGCAACAATGATTAAAATGGATCCTGATTGGTACCAGGCTGTCTGTTGGGGGGTGGCTGCTGTCCTTCCCCTCCCCATGCCAGCCCTGTGCTGTCCTCCTCTGCAGCAGAACAAGGCCCCCAGGGTGAAGAGCAGATAACAAAACTGACTGTTTAATGCTTTTATACACAATATAAATTACACCGACCAGCACGGCAGCAGCCATGGAACCAGTCCTGTTCCCCCCTCCCCCCTTTTCCCCAAACCCCGGCAGAGGAAGGCTCCGGCAGGCAGAAACAGGCAGGAGGGGTGGCTGGGGACACGGCGGTGCTGCCGCACGGGCAGGGGTCAGAGCCGCCGGTCGTGACTTCACCCTGCCCGGGCAGGACAGGGTGCTGGAAGCCCCCGTGTGCCCATGAGCCTGGCGTAAGGCAGCCCTAAGCCCCTGTACAGTTGCCCGCCTGTCCTCTCTCCCCCAGGGAGGACAGGCACCGAGGCACCCCAGGCCCACTGCCGGGCTAAGTGCTGTCTCAGGGCAGGGCCGTGCCCACGGCTGGGGGGGCCAGGAGGGCTTTGGCATTGCGCGGGTTCACCCAGCTCTCGGCTGTGTGGCCGTGGATCTTCTGGTGGCGCTTGTAGTTGTCCCAGTGACCAGTGGTGTAGGAGCAGTTCCGGCACTGGAAGGGCTTCTCGCCCGTATGCCGCAGCATGTGCCGCTTCAGGTTCATGCTCTGGTTGCAGCTGTAGCTGCAGAGGCTGCACTGGAAGGGCTTGTCGCCTGAGTGGATGCGCCCGTGACGCTTGAGGTTGGCCAGGTTGCCGCAGGCATAGTCGCAGAGCTGGCACTTGTAGGGCTTCTCGCCTGTGTGCACGCGCTGGTGCCGCTTCAGGTTGTCCAGGTGGGCGGAGGCGTAAGGGCAGAGCGGGCAGGCGAAGGGCTTCTCCCCGCTGTGCGTCTTCATGTGCCGCGCCAAGTGGTTGGGGTAGTGGGTGACGAAGGGGCAGAGGCTGCAGGCGAAGCCCTTGTCCCCAGCGCCCTTGCGGGGGCTGGCACCCGGCTCGGTGCCCAGCACCGCCAGGCTGCAGCGCCCGCAGACCTGCTCGGCCAGGCCCTCGTCCTGTGCGAACCCGTCGTCCAGCACCAGCCCGCACATGCGGCACGTGAAGGGGAAGAGCAGCTCAGGCAGTGCAGCTGCCTCCTCGCCCCGCAGCCGTGCACAGCCGGGCAGGAAGGGGCCGCTGCCGCTGCTCACGTGAAGGCTCAGCTCTGGCAGCAATGGCTCTGCGGGACAAACAGACGGGGTTGTGAGTCGGGCAGCACAGCACCAGCGAGGACTGGCTCTATGATGAGCCACAGTGCCCCGGTGAGCCTGGCACCACATGACTTTGGGTCGATGGCAGGATCTGTGCCCTGCCCCAGCGCCAAAGCCCCCACAGCAGCTCTCCCCACATCCCCACAACCTCCCACCTTTACCTGGGTCCTTGTCCCGCCGGTGCGACCCCTCGCCCTCGGGCAGGCGGTGGCTGAGCATGTGCCGCTTCAGGTTGCGGCTCTGATTGCAGCGATAGTCGCAGGCAGCACACTGGAAGGGCTTGTCCTGGCTGTGGACCCGCTCGTGCCGTTTGAGGTTGCCCAGACTGCTGCAGGCGAAGCTGCAGCACGTGCAGCGGTACGGCTTCTCCCCGGTGTGCGTGCGCAGGTGCCGCGTCAGGTTCACCAGCTGGGCAGAGGCGTAGGCACACTGCGGGCACGCGAAAGGCTTCTCCCCGTTGTGTGTCTTCATGTGGCGCTTGAGGTGGCTGGAGTAGTGGGAGGCGAAGGGGCAGAGCTGGCAGGAGTAGACGATGCGCTGGCTGCGGCCGCCCTCGGCGCCGGCGCACTGCAGGCAGCTCTGGCCCAGGCTGGCAGCCAGCTGCAGCCCGCACTGGCGGCAGGGCAGGGCGGCGGGGCCAGGCTCACCCCCCTCCTCAGGGTCACTCTCCACGCTCAGCTGCTGGTACCCAGAGGAGCAGTCGTCGTCGCTCAGGGCGTATGCTGGAATAGCGATCTTCCCCACCAGCGTGTCTGCTGAGAACACCGTGGGGACGGGGCCGTGTCAGCCTGGCTGGCTTGGGCACGGCCCCTCTGCCTATGCCCCCCGCCCCAGAAGCGTCCAGGCAGCTGTACCCACCCTGCGGCACCCAGTAGGAGCCCACTGCACTGTGCACTGCAGAGAGGAGCCCCACAGCCATGGCCTGCCCCAACGCCCTGCTGAGGGCCTGCTCTGGGTGTCTTGGGAAACCCTGACACTTCTGCGTGGCTGGCCAAGACCCTGGCACCAGGAAGGGTGAGAGGACAGGTGGATCCGTTGCCCACCAGCACTGGGCCTGGTAGGTGGGAAGGTGGTGGGCGCAGCCTGGCCCAGGCTGAAGAAATGGGTGCCCATAAAGGTGCTCTGTGCCCCTCTCACTGTGCCACTGCCCCAGCGCCGGGGTCGGCAGCTGGGCGCGCTTGCATGGCTGGCACCAGGGAGCTCCAACACCAGCCTCCTCTATCCTGCAGGAAACATTCCCCAGCCCCATGCAGTGCTGCTGTCTGGTGGCAGCAGGGGGAAGGCTGTGCCAGGCTCTCAAACGGAACTTCTCAGCTGGGCACAGACTCACCCTTCTGCAGCCCCTGTGCCCCTAGGCTGGTGCTCGGGGCTGGAGGGGCAGCTCACCACTACCAGCTGCGAGCCATGCCCTGCTGGCCCCGTTCTGTGCCTGACCTGCAGCCCTGGGGCCTGTCAGACTCAGCAGCTGCCCACCACCCTGGGAAGCAGCCTGGACTGTCCCCTTGCTGCTGCCACCCTGGCTGGGTCCAGCTCCCAGAGCCCCAGACAGGCCAGAGGTGAGGTGTCTGACCTATGCTGTGGGATGAGGCAGCCCCTCCAGCCTCCAGGCCCCTTCCACAAGCACTGCCTGAAATGCAGACATTAGAGAAGGGCATCCTGCTAAGGCCTGGGAACTCTTGACCCTGCTTCAAGCCCTCTGCTGAGGGACCCCTTTCTCCTCAGTCAGCCCCACCCATACCAAGAGACCCACCTGTCCCTTCAGCCCAGTCCCACACTGAGGGAAGCCCCCGTCCCCTCAGCCCAGCAGTGCCACAGTGTCCCCAGAGCACTGTCCCCTAAATGGCCGTGTCAGTGTCCAGATGGGACAGCCTGTCTGTCCTGACTGGTTCAGTGGGCTGAGGTCCTAGTCCTGCTCCCTGGCTGGGGCAGAATGGGAGGACAGGTATGCCTGGCAGCTTTGTCACCAAATCCCTGGCAGGCTGGGGCTACCAAGCAGCTGTCCCGGTGCAGGGAAGCACAGCCCTTGGAGCAGCCCCATCTGCCAGGCAGCTGGGACTGAGCCTCAGTACCAGAGCAGGAGCACGGCACAGCCCAGTGCAGCCGCTGAGCACATGGACCAGGGCACAGCCCTGGGGAACAGTGAGGGGACAGAGACATGGGGCCGGACCGTCCATGCCCCCTTCTCTCGCTGTTCTGTTCCCACCTTGCTCAGTGCCTGGGGCGAGGAGTGACTGCCACCAGTCCCCGGGAGGCAGCTCCATGGAGCTGAGCAGCGCTCACTGCTCCGGTCGGGGCTGACCCAAGCTCGAGGGCACCGGCTGGACAGGCGCTGCCCAGTTGCACCGGGCCGGGGGTCCCGGGGCTGAGAGCGCCCCACACACCCCGCAGTGCCCAGGGGAGTGGTGGAACAGGACCCCGGCGCCGGGCCCGGCTCCCGGGTGGGCAGCAGAGCCGGGGCTGAGCGGTGCGGTGGCTCTGGGGAGAGCCCGGCGGCGGCTGTGGGGCGCGGCCCCAAACCTACCGCGGGGTCGCATCGTGCCCGGGACCCTTCGCGGGAAGGAGCATTCGGGGATCGGTGCCGGGGGTCAGTGCCGGGCGGGCAGAACCCACCCAGGGGCCCCGTTGGGGGCCGGGCCTCCCCCGTGAGCGGAAGCTCGGCCGGAGCCCGCGCCGGGCGGGCCCGTGCCAGAGCGGGCCCTGCCGGATGCGCCGAGCGCGGGGCCGGTGCCGCTCGGCTGGGCCGCGTCC